>OY720455.1:18841960-19136960 GCA_963082715.1 Harpalus rubripes
TAATAAATAATAAATAATAAATAATAAATAATAAATAATAAATAATAAATAATAAATAATAAATAATAAATAATAAATAATAAATAATAAATAATAAATAATAAATAATAAATAATAAATAATAAATAATAAATAATAAATAATAAATAATAAATAATAAATAATAAATAATAAATAATAAATAATAAATAATAAATAATAAATAATAAATAATAAATAATAAATAATAAATAATAAATAATAAATAATAAATAATAAATAATAAATAATAAATAATAAATAATAAATAATAAATAATAAATAATAAATAATAAATAATAAATAATAAATAATAAATAATAAATAATAAATAATAAATAATAAATAATAAATAATAAATAATAAATAATAAATAATAAATAATAAATAATAAATAATAAATAATAAATAATAAATAATAAATAATAAATAATAAATAATAAATAATAAATAATAAATAATAAATAATAAATAATAAATAATAAATAATAAATAATAAATAATAAATAATAAATAATAAATAATAAATAATAAATAATAATAATAATAATAATATTAGATTTACATTAGTTTTTTATACAGGTTTCCCAAAAATGTACCCTACACGGAAATTTTGAAAACTGTAAGAGTTACGAAACATAGTCGATTAAATTAAACATGCCTCATTAGAACTTCTTTAACTAATGAAGCTTATTTAAAAAATAAAGGGAGACATACAATAATGCATGAATAAGATAAGGATGCAAGCTATTTTACGGTAACGAGACGATTATTATAGTTCAGATCTGTTAGAAAAGGGACTGCGCGAAAACGCATTTTCGGTTGCTCCGCCCTTCTTATTTAAAGGGTCAAACACATGCAATGTGCTTATAGTCAGAAAAATTGACTGTCGCGTCTGGCAATAATACTCTAGAAAATATCGTAATTATGGCAGGGCGTCATAACTGTCACTGCTTGCTTGTACATTGAATGCCAATGTGCTATTATTCGGGCCGCTCTTTTGAATGAAAATGCATTGAATGGATTCCCTGCCGACTCTGTATAGTAAGAAAATCTTACTTACATAAATGCTATTTTTCTAAGAGGGTGTAAATATCGCATGCGCCGATATCCATTGCCTGATAAACAAATATGTTACAACCAAACGTGTGAAGCTTTTTTGAAATGGTGTATCACTAGAAACGTAGAGGAAGTAAGTGAAAACGTAATGCTGGCCTATTTATGGAAAGATCTGAAGTTCAGGAGACTCCAGCAATTATTTGGTGTGAATACTCTACCTATGTTGAAACTAACACTTTCTGTCCAAAAAGATGCAGATATTCCAAATTTAAACATCTGAAAGCTTTTCTAAAACGAAAAAATTACGGGTATCAACCACGAAAATCGCAACATACGATGAAGTTTTGTAATTACAAACAACACACAGGGTACAGTCGATTGGTTGAAACTTGTGAAAAATTATATAAATGTACACGTAAGAACGCAGTAGATGAACGCATTTTCTTTCGGTATGAACGTGGTACATGTGCGAATCAAGTAGCTGGAAAACATACAGTATCAAGGATTCCATAGGAAATAGCCAAATTTTTGAAATTACTTTGTTGGCTAATTCATCCTATATCATTTTGAATTTTTTAAACGTCATGGGGGATGGAAATCTTTCTCTGTTGCTAAGCCAAACAACCGATTCCTTCAGTAACAAAGTGCAAGTTGCGAATAAAATTTTATACGAAAAATCAGGTAATTTTGTCTTATTCAATAATGATGAGTTATTGCAGATAATACCACTTGTGACGTCTTTAAACCCTAAAATGATGGATTGAGTCACGTTAATCCACATGGTTGTTCGAATGGGAGGATACCAGCGACAGTGGAGACGGGCTGGGTTGAAACCACAAGAATAGTTATAAAAAGAGATAAAGGGCGCCACGTAATTTTTAATTGCAAAATTCTGAATAGGAGGGCACAAACGAGATATTATAGTTTCTTTGCATACCGTAACTGTTGATGCCTGGAAACTACAGAGGTTCGAGAAATATTTGGATTTGATAACACAGAATTTAATAATGTTCAAGTTCAAACGAGCAGAAGGTACGATAAAAAGTGCAAAGTGAAAATGTACAATAATGTAAAAATAAAGGAAATAATAGCAAAAATCGATATTACAATAAAGTGAGTGTAAAATGTATTATTTTATCCATAGCCTCATAACTCAGATTTGACCACAAGCATAAACATCTACGCGGTACAAAATTGACCAACTTCGTAGAGCGGGCCGTAAACATGCCAGTTAAAGCACGCACATGTTTCCGTATTACAGGTCAGGACAATGGGTAACAATGCAATTAGATAATATATCGAAAATACTACTTATACTACATAAAATAATTTCTGCAACAATACTACTAACAATGAGCTGAAGGCTCCAATGTACCTACATATAGTACACAGTAAATGTTCAAAATGCTGAAGGCTTCAATTTGTAACATTGAGAAATGTTGCGAAATATAAAGACACGCAATTTAACATAGGCGAGACGTAAAGAGATGAGACAGCATTAATCGCTTAGGAACTCTCTCGCCGATGTCTGATGCTTTAGTACTCATTTATGCGACTCCCAAGCAAGGTTGCACTCACTTGTGTAAAGAAAAATATAGATGTCACAGTATTTATTTTGCGTGAGATTATTTTTATTAAATTTATTATGTTTTGTCTCTAATTAGCTATTTAGCGCATCGTGTGAACCTGAGGGTCGCCAACGGTAGCAGCAGGGAAGACTGTGGTGACCCGCCTCTGTGGTCGCCAGCGTAGCAGCAGTTAGGGCTGTAGTGATTTGATCCAGTTGGTTAAGAGGATTGTCTCCGGATCACCACCGAAGCGGCAGTGGTTCCGTAGTAGCCGCTCGTGTGTTTTATTTTATAATTATGCAATACCTAACATATTTCTAAATTGATTATGTTTACTATAATCAAGAGCTTTTGTGAATATATCAGCAATGTTTTTGTTGCCGGAAACATAATCAATTTTAATAATATGTTTTGTAACCAAATCTTTAATGAAATGATAACGTATATCAATATGTTTGCTCCTCTTGCTATTCTCGAAGCCTTTCGTCAACTCTATTGCGCCTTGGTTGTCTACTAGAAGTTCTGCGTCTATTTCTTCTTGCTGTAGATCTTTAGAAATCCCTTTCAATGGCAGTAGTTCTGTAGTTGTCACAGCAGCAGCGATGTACTCTGCTTCGGTGGATGACAAGGCCACAGACGACTGTTTTCTCGTAAACCAGGAAACGGGGTTGCTACAATAGAAGACTACGCCACCTGAAACACTTTTTCGATCTTTTACATTACCTGCCCAATCTGCATCAGAGTAGGCAATGAGATTTCTTATTTTTGATTTCTTAAACGTCAAAGTGAAGTTTCTTGTCTCTTTCAAATATTTTAATACTCTTTTTGCCGCTTTCCACGAAGTTTGGGATGGTTTATCCAAAAATTGGCTTAAATATGCTACTGAGTATGTAATATCTGGTCTACTAGCCAATGATATGTACATAAGACTTCCAATTATTTCTCGATATGGCACTTCAACCATTTCTTCATCTCCTTTAATTTGAAAATTCTTTTCCATGGGGGTCCTAGATCCGTTACTCTCCAGGAGATTGAATTTCTTCAATATTTTATCAATCATTGATTTCTGATGTATTTTTATCTCATTTTCTGTTCGTTCTATTTCAATTCCCAAATATATATTTAATTCTCCAAGATCTTTGGTATTAAATTCTTCTTTTAGTAAAATAATAATTTCTTCTGTATCTTTTTCCTCTCCAGTGATTAAAATATCATCAACGTAAATTGCCATTACATTTCTCCCTGTTGTGTACAAACAGAAATCATTTTTCGATCTTTGAAAATTATTTCTTATCGTAAATTCATCAAATCTTTCATTCCAGCATCTTGGTGCTTCTTTCAATCCATACAGAGCTCGTTTAAGTTTAAATACTCCATCTTTCTTTACTCCTTCAGGGGGTTTTATGTAAACATCAGTAGTTAATTTTCCATTTAAAAATGCTGTCGGCACATCAAGTTGTCTGATTGACCAGTTATTTTGAAGAGCTAATGAAATTATCATCCGAATTGTTGATAATCTTGCTACGGGTGAATAAACATTTATTTCACATTTTTCCTGAAACCCTTTTGCTACTAACCTTGCCTTTTTTATGCCATTATATTTTGTTCTGAAAATCCATTTAGTGTCTATTGCTTTTTTGTTCTTTGGAAGTTCAGCTTCCTCCCACGTTCCTAATTTGTCATGTGCGTCTAGTTCCTTTTTTATTGCATTCTTCCAATCTTCGTATTTTATTGCTTCTTCATAGTTCGATGGATCTTCTTCAGTAAATAAACAAAAGGCGGAATATAATTCGTATTCTTCATATATCTGTTTTATGTTTTTCTTGGTCTTTTCATTTAAATTTGATTGATTATCTGATGTGTCACCTTTCTCTAAATCTGTCATAAAATTATACTTGTCAGTTTTTGTTTCTATGTTAGTCTTGTCATTTTTCTAGTCAATTTGACTTTCATCAAATTTCACATCTCGTGCACAAATAATTTTACTTTGTTCAGGAATCCATAATCTATAACCATTATCGCAGTATCCTATTAATCTAGTTTCAATGGCTCTTTCTTGTATTTTTTTAGATTTAGGTAATAAATAAGTCCAACTTTTACATCCAAAAACGCGTAGTTTTGAGAGATCTACTTTCCCAAACCATCTTTTAGCTAGTATATCACCGTTTAAAGCATTTGTAGCTGATATGCTGCAGATAGAACAGCTTCTCCCCACAAAGTTTTTAATAGATCAGTTTCACAAAACATTGTCCTTGCTTTATCTAAAAGAGTTCTGTTGAGTCTTTCAGCGACTCCATTTTGTTGCGGTGTGTATGGTATAGTATACTCTAATTTAATTCCTTTTGACAAACAATATTTTTTAAATTCTTGGGAAATGAATTCACCAGCATTATCGCATCGAATTCGGTATACTTTATTATTAAATTCGGCTTTCAATCTTTGTATATAATTAATTAAATTTTTTGATGCTTCGGTTTTACTCGTTAAAAGATATACTTTAGTAAAATGTGAATAATCATCAATTATTGTTTGAAAATAACTTTCTTTATTTACTGTACACGGTGTAAGTGGACCACAAATATCTGTATGTAATAATTCTCCAATTCTTTTTGATCGTGGTAAATTCATTTTCTCAAATTTCAATCTGGTTGCTTTACCTTTCATACAAGCTTCACACGTTTTCGTACTAACAGGCAAGTTTAATAATTTTAGTCCATGTCTATTTAAGTGACCTAATCTTCTATGCCACAAAGAATCATCAACATTTCCATTCATACATTCATTCTGATTTTCTATTTGAAAAGTAATAGTAAAAAGATTACCTTTTATTGATGACCTAATGTATACTTTGTTGTTTTCTATTTTGACTCCACTTTTTTCACAAAAATAACTCGACCAGTATAAATAATTTTCCTTACCGATAATAAATTATGACTCAAATTTTGTACTATGAGTGCAGTTAAAGATATTGATGTCCCATTATACTTCAGTTTCAGCTCTCCTTGTTTCTTTGCCACTAAAACTGTGGAAGCGTGCTGGGCCCATAACCTTTTATTTTATAATGGTTTTAAGGGACAAGAAGAAGCATGAGACCTTTCAATACAATATTTATTTATCAACAACTTTTTTCTATTTCATAGATACAACATATCATTCTTGATTATAAAAAATATACAAGAGCAAACTTGATATGAATATAACATTTTAACAGTGTGAACCCGAGGGTCGCCAACGGTAGCAGAAGGGAAGGCTGTAGTGACCCGCATCTGTGGTCGCCAGCGTAGCAGCAGTTAGGGCTGTAGTGATCTGATCCAGTTGGTTAAGAGGATTGTCTCCGGATCACCACCCAAGCGGCAGTGGTTCCGTAGTGGCCGCTCGTGTGAACCCGAGGGTCGCCAGCGTAGCAGTAGGGAAGGCTGTAGTGACCTGCATCTGTGGCCACCAGCGTAGCAGCAGTTAGGGCTGTAGTGATCTGCTCCACTTGGTTAAGAGGATTGTCTCCGGATCATCACCCAAGCGGCAGTGGTTCCGTAGTGGCCGCTCGTGTGAACCCGAGGGTCGCCAGCGTAGCAGCAGGGAAGGCTGTAGTGACCTGCATCTGTGGTCGCCAACGGTAGCAGCAGTTAGGGCTGTAGTGATCTGATCCAGTTGGTTAAGAGGATTGTCTCCGGATCACCACCGAAGCGGCAGTGGTTCCGTAGTGGCCGCTCGTGTGAAACCGAGGGTCGCCAGCGTAACAGCAGGGAAGGCTGTAGTGACCCGTATCTGTGGTCGCCAACGGTAGCAGCAGTTAGGGCTGTAGTGATCTGATCCAGCTGGTTAAGAGGATTGTCTTCGGATCACCACCGAAGCGGCAGAGGTTCCGTAGTAACTAGCGGAACTGCCCGTTGTTGCCAACATGTGTCTACGGTGTGCGAATGCCTGTTCCTTTGTGAATGATTGCCTCCTTACTGAGTATTTCTCATGTGTTAATTCTTTTGCAGAAATAATCACCGCGTGGAGGAGAATTCCGCGTGACCGGGTTTGGGCAGGCGACGGTCATCTAGATTTATTATTTTTTTTGTATTCATACTGTATATACTGGTTTGGGTGATAAATGTGTTTTAGTATTCTTATTTTCAGCGCTAACATTTAATCGTCATCTATAACATAGATAAACGCTAAACATCATTGTTCGTTGTCATAATCGCCGAACAGTATTTAAATGTTTAACCAAATTGTAATTGTAATTGCATTTCAACATGTTTACTTATTTTAATATAGTTAATTATTAAATTACATGGTGTTGGTATTCATTAAAATTAACCCTAAATAGCAGTGAAAGCAGTTAGTGATGTCAACTGGCACGGATAGTAAGTATCCATATTCCTATGTAAACGCTCCCAAAATAATGGCCACATATGTCCTGCAAATACGTGATTAGGGGTGTGTTAGATTCGGAAGTTTATAAGTTACAGTTGGCAGAAACTGTAAAAATACCGTCGATTGTCAATAGAAATTGTGCGATTTGTCGCAAGTTGTATATAAATAAACGCTTAGTAGCCCGCCGAGAGATATTGACAGTCGGTAGAAAACGGTGATAATAAAAGTATGTATTAGCATAACGCCATCAGCATAACGGGAATCACCCTAAACGTAAACGAAAAATATGATTCGAATTCACGCCTGTTACAAATTTACTGAATAATGTGTTCTTAACCATTCACCAAATTACTTAAAATATTTAAAATCACATTCATCACAATAATGAAGCGCCAAATACAGTTTGACACTGAGGACACTGTAATCACAGTCTTCCTAGGCAACAATATGACTTTTAGTTGAACTCTAAGTTCTTTCCTCGAACAATAAACACAACAAATGAAAAAAAAAAACGATGTTTGAAAAATGTACTTATCTGAAGTGGCGTGTTCAGAGAATTTGTGGGCGATGATGTTGGGGCTTTAGTGACGACGGTTGGGTTCTCCAGGTAGTAGATCTCCCTAACAATGAAAACGCTGACATATGTCATATGTCTTCCAGAACCCCAAAACGGATGCTCGTGACACCACACGCAACACCCATTAAAATAGACAAAACTGGAAAGTCAACGGCAACCCTGTTGTCATTTAAGTCCGCAACAAAGGCGCAACAAAAACTGATTCTATAACCAAATTAAATTACGTCTACCACGTGTTAATACGCTAGTTAAAAAAACACGATTCATGCAAGAGTCCACGAGACTTGAAGTCTTTTTTCTGGGCCAGAAATTGTCGTCGGAAGTGGAGGGGTTCATATACAACACAAAATTGTTAAAAGTAAAGATTATAAATTTTAAAATATAGTTTGAAGTTGGCCTGAAAATGTTTTTGTTACTTGACTGCTAGATGTGAACAAGCAGAATTAAAAAATATTTAGTTGTTATACATGATTATGAAGATTGACATGTAAATGTAAATTATTAAAAATAATAAAGTATTATTGTAAAATAGAACTGCGTCCTCTTTAAAAATACATAATCTTGAACAGGTTATGGGCCCAGGATACACTAAAAATCAATATTTGTGTCTTCAGTAAAAAGAAGTAAAAAAAATGGTGTCGACTGAAGAAGTAGCTCAGATTGAGAATTTAGAAAACGCTGAATCATATCAAGTTTGGAATTTTCAAATTACAATCCTTTTTAAAGCAGCTGGATTATATGAAATAGTAAAAGGAGAATCGAAACTAGAAACATTGACCAAAGACGCAGAAAAAGAAGAGTGGAAGAAGAAAGATGCTAAAGCTCAAAAAGCCATTATAACTTCGATTGATAAAAGAGTTCTGATGCATATCATGAATTGTAATACTTCTGCTGAAATGTACAGCAAGCTATGCTGTATTTACCAAAAAGATAATGAGCAACAGAATTGTGCATTATTACAAGAATTTTTTAACTATAATTATGAAAAAGGCAGTGACATTTCTCTTCACATAAGCAAGTTTAGCATACAGATTAAAAGCACTAAATCAAGATATCAATGATGAGATATTGATCTCCAAAATTTTAAGCGCATTGCCAGAAACCTATAAGCATTTTCGTACAGCATGGGAATCTACGCAACAAAAGGAACGTACTTTAACGAATCTAACATCCAGGCTTATTGCAGAAGAAACTATGACTAAAACCAGTGAAAATGAAAGGAAAGTAGCATTCAATGCATCAGAAAAGATTTGTTTTAAATGTAAAAAACCAGGACATTATTGGCGGTTCTGTAAAGCAGATGAAAGTAGTATACGCAAAGAAATCAAGTGCTTTCATTGTGGAAAAATGGCCATTTGGCGAAAAATTGTTTTAAGAAGAATTACAGTTATGGTAATAGAGAGAAAGTGTCATGTAAATATTGCAAGAGAAATAATCACATGGAGAAGGATTGCTATTTTAAAAGAAATCAAGATGAAACAAAAATTAAACATGAAAGGAAATTAACATTTCTGGCAGAAAAAGCTATGATACAAGAAAAATGTGAAATATTTGTAGTAGTCAGGTTCGACATCACATATGGTAAACAACAATGATCTATTCAAGGAATATGAAGAAGCAATTACAGAAATTTGTGTTGCAAAGAAGAATGCTACCATGAAAGCAGATGGAAAAGGACTTATAGAAAATGACACATGTATTTTGGAAAATGTACTGTATGTGTCTGAAGTCAGTAAGAACTTATTATCGGTAAGTGCAATTACAGAAAAAGATGGACAAGTTACATTTAAAAATAATAAAGTCTATATAAGTAAGAATGAAAAAGTGGTACTAGAAGGTGAAAAGAATGAAAATGGACTGTATTACGTAAATTTTTTAAAGAAAAACGAAAGTATGTTAACTTTAAGTAAAGAACAAAAAGTAAAAGACTGGCATAGAAAACTAGGACATTTAAATATAAATACTATGAAAAAGTTAACAGAAAATGAAATGTCTACAGGATTAGACAATAATAAAAAAGATTGTGACTCTCTTGACAGAATATGCAAGGTATGCCTCAAAGCTAAACAGACTACATTTCCATTTGACAGTGAAAGATATAGAGCAAGAAGACCACTAGAGATAATTCACAGCGACATAGCAGGTCCAATAGATCCTATGACATGGGATGGCAATAAATACATGTTAACAGTTCTTGACGATTTTACTCATTATACAGTGGTTTATTTATTGAAAAGCAAAAACGAAGCTAAAGAATATCTACAAGAATACATTGAAGAAATGGAAGCTTATAAAAACTTGAGGGTCTCAAAACTAAGATGCGATAATGGCGGTGAGTTTATAAACAATGAAATGAAAAGTTAGTGTAGAAGAAAAGGCATAGTTAAAGATGCGACAGTACCACACATGCCCCAATTGAATGGTAAAGCAGAACGTCTGAATCGTACCTTTTTAGAAAAAGCACGATCTCTGATTTTTGACTCTGATTTGTCAAAACAATTCTGGGGTGTATCCGTAAGAACAGCAGCATATCTCTTAAACCGCAGTCCGTCTGAAATGGTACCTAAAACACCAAGTGAAATGATGCATCAAAGAAAACCAGACTTATCTAGACTACAAATCTTTGGCAGCGAAGCTTATGCGAAAGTTTTGGGCCAATTAAAGAAATTAGACGAAAGAAGTAAAAATATATCTTTGTTGGCTATGCACTTAATGGATACCGATTATGGGACGAGAAGAAAAAGAAAATAATTGTTTCCAGAGACGTCGTGTTTAAGAAACCAGAAATTCGCAATCATGAACAACATAATCAATTAAGATAAAAATTAATAACGAAGAAGAGAATACATCTAGTGAAGAGTTAACTGAATCAGAAGTAATAACAAAAATGGGAGAAGGACAAGATAGAAGTAAATGAGAACGACAAATAAAATTACCGAAAAAATTTGAAGACTACGTGATGTTAACCTATGAAGAAGCAGTAAATGGACCAGAAAAGGATATTTGGAAGAAAGCAATTGAGGACGAAAAGGAGTCACTAAGGAAAAATGAAACTTGGGAATATGTAAATATAGAAGAATCAAATGGGAAGAAGATATTAACAAGCAAATGGTTATTCAGAACAAAAGACGATGGTAGACGAAAAGCAAGGTTGGTGGTCAGAGGCTTTGAACAACAAAAAGGTATAGATTACGAAGAGGTATTCAGTCCAGTGGTAAATATAAGCTCCTTACGCTCATTATTTGCCTTGTCAATAAATAATAATTATGTCATTAAAAAGTTTGACATAAAAACCGCATTTCTATACGGCACATTACATGATGAAGATGAAGTATATATGTCAATTCCTGAAGGTTATGAACGAACTGAAAATAAAATATGTCGTTTAAAAAGGCTTTGTATGGACTGAAACAAGCGCCACTTCGATGGAATGAACACTTTACAATTTTTTTGAAGCAAGTCGGTTTAAAATCACTGAATGTTGAGCAATGCATTTTCAGAAATGAAGAGAGAACTATGTTTTTGGCAATATACGTTGATGACGGTTTGATAGTCTGAGAAAACGAAAATGAAATTCACAACCTATTAGAAAAATTAGAAGAGAAGTTTGAGATGACAAAGTGGAATAAAGTAGAAACTTTTCTAGGAATCGAAATTAAAAAAGGACCGAACTGGATGAAAATTAATCAAGAAACTTATACACAAGCTATTTAAGAAAATTATAAAATGGAAAACGCAAAAACATCTATAATTCCCATGGTAAGTCAACAAGATACGAAAAATCAAGAAAAGACAAAACTAAAATTTCCATATCGAGAAGCTGTAGGTAGCCTTCTATATCTGGCAAATAAAAGTAGACCAGATATAACTTATTCGGTAAATTACTGCAGCCGAAAAATGGAAAATCCAACAAATTTAGACATTAATAATATAAAATGCATTATGCACTCAACAAAGGATAATGGTATAGTATACACGAAAAGCGAAAACAGGAACTATGAATTAATCGGCGATTCAGATTTTGCAGGAGACATTGAACCAAGAAAAAGTACAAGTGGGTATATAATTCTCTTTTGCGGAGGACCAATAAGCTGGTGTTCCAGAAAACAACCGATAGTTGCATTGTCGAGTACAGAAGCCGAGTATATCTCTTCCGCAGACTGCGTAAAAGAATTACTATTCCTAAAAGCTCTAATTGAAGATCTCGTGAATTCAGAAGTAAAAGTTACCCTAAAAATGGACGATCAGAGTGCAATGAAAATAATTAAAAATGGACAATTTAATCGAAGAAGTAAACATATTGATGTAAGGTTCCACTTCATAAATGAAAAGGTTAAAGAAAGATTCCTCAATATAGAATACCTATGTTCTGAAGAAATGACAGCGGACATTTTGACTAAGGCTTTAAACAATAATAAGTTTCTAAAACATAGAAACGTTCTAGTTGAATAAATAATTTATTGTAAATTAATAATTAAGTTTTTCATGTATTTGTGAACTTAAAATTTATAATATTTAGGAGAAGGTGTTAAAAGTAAAGATTATAAATTTTAAAATATAGTTTGAAGTTGGCCTGAAAATGTTTTTGTTACTTGCCTGCTAGATGTGAACAAGCAGAATTAAAAAATATTCAGTTGTTATACATGATTATGAAGATTGACATGTAAATGTAAATTATTAAAAATAATAAAGTATTATTGTAAAATAGAACTGCGTCCTCTTTAAAAATATATAATCCTGAACAAGAATAACATAAAGAAGAAGTACATTCATATGAACCACTCACAAAAGAAGACTAACAATAAACAAGAATACAACACGGATCGCCACGTGAAGAATATTATTGCCTAAGGCTTCTGAAATAAAATAACTCGAAAAACTATAATCCTAACCAATGGTGTAGTTTTTACAAATAAAATAATATTTAAAAAGTTCTGCAAACGAAATAGTGGTGAACCAACCAAACCGTTCAGACTTGTCAGAAAATTAAAACAAACTCGGCAACGTTCCCAGAAGAACAAAATATTTAAGAACACCAAATAACAGAAATATGACTAAAGGTGCCACAATAAGAATATATGTGACTAACTACATGGAAATGAAACACATATTATATCAACTGACATTCATAAGTAAAACTGGACCACAACTTAACCAATAAACAAATGAGTATACCAACAGAAGTTATTTGTCAGATATACACGGGCCAAAGAGGGCAGACAGATGAAAAATACGAAGTTATACGAAGCACAGACAGAGTAAAAGTAATAATAGGCCGACGGAAAAGGTACGTACTCAATGTAAAATTAGTCCAGTCAATAAAGGGGTCGTAGAATGCATGGTGGGTGTCACAATTTTTAATTCCAGGGCTTTGTTTGGAGTCGTTAGGAGGTAAACATACTAAAAGTCTCCGGACATAGGTGAGCGGGGTGCAGGGGGGTACAGGGAAGGCATCTATTTTTGGTTTTTTGCTTATACCTTAAAGACGTTAAGTTTTAGCAAAAAAGTTATATACAAAACGAAAGCTAACAAAATTTCCTATATTTTTGCTTTGTAAAGTTTTTTTCTATTTCTAATCGTTTATGAGATATCCGCTATCAAAAACCCAAGTTTTCGAAAAAAATATATTTTTCAGACGTTTTTCATTAAACTTATCTCTCTAGCATCTTATCTCTTCGGTTTACAGAAAAATTACAAAAAAAAGTTGTAGAGGATTAAATTACCTTAAATATGACATAACATTTTCTGTTACCTTCAACTGATCAAAAGTTACGGCAATTTGATTTTTTTGGATAAATTTCGAGATTCCGCTGGAAGACTGTACATTTAGTCTACGGGCATGCGGTATGCGCCTTGGAAAATTTGCGTCTACGGATTTTCTCTTCGGATTATGTTGACAAGATTGTTAGAGATTTTTTTATCTTGATCACATGATCTGTATCTCGACAGTTTTTTCTTAAAATGGTCGCCAAATATATGCCCGTTTTAATGCATTATGTTAAAGTAAAAAATCTGATGTGGCCAGCACATAACCTCTCGCAAGATATTTTACCTGGTTGTACGCATAAAACAAAAAATATTTTTAAATACAAATACATATATTTATGTTTCACTACAAAATAATTCTAACATATATTTGCAAAATCTATATTTTAATATAAATTATGTACAATACATACATTTTCTTTATATTCAATATCCTGAAATTTTCTTTTTCTACTTTCCTTTTCTTTTTCTTTATATTCGTCATTTTTTCGCAAATTCCTTTTATATTATTTTTTACGCGTATTCTTTTGCGTTGACTTTTTTTTATTTTCATAATCTTCATAATGATGTACAAATATTTTTGACAGTGGCATACAAATATTTTCGACAGTGACATTTATGTGTCAATTACAAACATTTGAATTTCATGCCTTGAAGTAGTTTGATCTGAGATTTTTTACATCAAATTATTTTATATGCATTTCTTTATCTCTAAATCTATAGAAGATATAATAATGAATTTATATTTATCGAATGAAGAATTTAACGTTCTTTAATATAAGTATTTACATAAATTTTCGATAAATAATATTTAGATGTTTTTTTTTTGTAACTACTACTTCCGGTTGTCCAATTGTTACCAAAACTTAATCAACTCTTCCCATTATTGTTAGATTGAGGAATCTGTAGTTAAAAATGTCTTAAGTCTTATAGTATTTGAGAAATCGTGAATCCAACATCCACACACATATCCACACACACACACACACACACATACGGACATCACCGTAAAAATGTTATAATCGGATTCTAGGGACCTTAAAACATGCTTATTCATTAAAATCTGGATATGCGATTTTTAGCATGAATACAATACCTCCCTTAGCGAGAGGTAAAAAGGGTAATTTATGCCGAATACTATCATATTTGGTATCAATTTAAAACTCTATTTACTGCCAATTGCTTTACCGTATTAGTCATGTAAAATGATATGCATACGAGATGATCGGCGAAAATCCGACACCAAGAATTTTTTGTTTATTTTGTGGGAATTTTTCTGTACACCGAAGAGATAATGTGCTAGAGAGAAAAGTTTAACGAAAAACGTGTGGTAAAATGTTTTTTTTTAATTTTGCGGTTTTTGATAGCATATATTTCATAAACGATTGGAAAAATACTTTAAAAATCAGAAATGTAGGAAATTTTGTCAGCTTTCATTTTGTATATGATAACTCTTTTACTAAGACGTACCGTCTTCAAGATATAAGCAAATAACCAAAAATAGATACCTTCTCGATCCACCCCTGCACCCCGCTCGCCACTTATGTCCGGGGACTTTTAGTATGTTTAGAGTCCGTGCGTTTAGAGAAAAAACCGGCGCACAGGCCAAAATTCACCTGGGCGGGTCTAACTTGTGAAAGTAAGGATGGTACGATATTGTCACAGGTAGCAGGTGTTTGTTGCGCATAGGTCCTAGATATAAATATGTACAAAGATATTCAACCAAATGTCTTTTGTGTGAGTAATAATTATATGTATACTTGTTTATGAATTTTGTGTATCGTAAATGATAATAATATTAAAATTAATAACATTTAAATTTTAAATATTATTCAGTTAAATGTTTTTTGAGCGAGTATTAATAGTCAACATTTGTAGGTTGGGTAATACAACTTCTACTGCGCCGATTAGTTTTTTCTCTAAACGTACGGACTCTACCTCCTAACGACTCCGAACAAATCGCATTGGAGAACATGTGACAATGAACAACGATGAGAAAATGATTTCTGAAAATAATACACCTGGTATTAATATTTCTAAATGCTCGAATTTTAATATGTTAATTTTAATAAATAAATATGTCACAAATCCAGTTTCCTTTTGCCCTGGCTGCCTAACTTTTACTTACGCGGGACTTACGACGTTTCACTTACGCATTATTGGTGTGTTGCTCGGGTACGAATTCATAGTTACCGAGTCCCAATCTAACAGCTGTTAACTTTGAAACCTATTTTTCTCTTTATTCTATTTTTACAGGTATTGAAAAAAATAGTTTATGTACTAACCTCGAACTGTAAGTGATTATTTAGGTCCTGAATGTTTACAGGATATCTCTACCCTATAGGTATCGATTTCCCGAACTACATTCTCGACCTAAAAACTATCACTTATAAGTTCATGGTTCGTAATACAGGATGTCTCTACAAGCTTGCTCACGATTGGTAACTTTTTTATTTGAGGAGGTCCGAGATTGGTTAAATGAGCAAAATTGTGCCCTTTTGAATAGGGGAACCAGATATTTTTTATTCTTTTATTGGAAACAATATTTTTTCTCTTTCCATAAGGTAATAATATTTATGTAGAATAGTTTTAAATAAACGATTTATATACGTTTAAAATTGAAAATTTTGTATATTGTATTTAGTTATTTTCGCCAAGTAAGCTATGGATACAATTTTTTTAATAAACTTATTATTTTATTAACTTATTTTACAGTAATAATTAAATATTCAAGGAATATAATCAAATTAAAAGCTATGATTTCTTAGGCACATTTCAGCTCTATTTGGAATAGTTGTGACCGATCTACCGTACTTCGTAACTGATATCTAGTTACGTGTTGGCAAGCTTGTATTTTTTTTCGCAATTCTTTAACACTTCCTGCAAATTAGTTAATAAAATGAATAAATTTATAAAAAAAATCTGATGTGGCCAGCACATTACCTTCCCTCAGTTATATGAGGTATTTACGAAAATTCTGCCGGTAAACTGTAAAAACAATTGTTTCAATGGCTTACTTGGCGAAATTAACGTTAACTAATGAAAATCGGTTGAATAATGGGTATATTATTACAGGTGGATAAATAAAAATAGTTACTATTTACTTACCAAACCATATTTCGCCATTTCCTTCATCAATTGTTTGATTTCTTCCATTTATATTGATATCAGCTTTGTATTTTAGTTTCCAAGTAATTTTTGGACTTAACAAAATGAACTGAATTGTATTGTTTTTGAAATTAATGCTAAAAAAAATATACAGAAACTTAAATATTGATAATTATAGTGTAAGTCAAAGTAACGTGCGATTTAAACATCGATTATTTCTTGTCACATTCTGGTAGTTTATGTCCCTTTACCCTAGGCAAAGAAAATATAAGGATCGTGCTAAAAATTTTGATGATTTCTGCGGGTATGTGAGAAATTAAAATTTCCAGCCAATAAAATGACACTTTTCAGGCTTGACACATACGTACTATGTTCAAAATTACCTCCATTTATTATTATTTCAATTAAACAACTTCGTTTTCTGTTATCTATTGAATAAAAAATTGAGAAACCTCAAGTAGATGTAACTCAGTAACGAACCATTTTAGGACATAAGTTTATATAAACTTTTTTCCTTATTTTTAGTCATAGAAGCCGCCTGTGTATAGGCGATTCAAATTAACTTTTCCCGCAACTTTAAACACGTGACGTGACGTCACAACGAGTATGTTTTTAAATTGTCGTTCACTTCTGCATTAAAGTTTGTGTGTGTATTGCTGTTTTAATACATATATTTAATGAATTAATAGTTTATTAGTAATGAGACTGTTAATAAAGGGTGTGTTTAATTATTTAAATGCTTCTGCGTGCAGCAGAAATTTTTATGAGGATGATGAAGTATTGAATTCTGGACATATGTTAGCATATGGTAAAACACAATCAGATGACAAAAATTAAACACTTCTCTTTGGATTATGCCCACAAACCAGCGGCGTAAATAAATATTCGCATGATATTACTGGAAAATTGATAAATTCTGGCTCACTAGCAATAAAAAGCATCTTGTTCATGTAAGGCGGGAAGCTAACCTAAATATAAATATAAAACCTAAATATAAATATGTATATATTAACCTAAATATAAATACATAATAAAATAATTGAATATATTTATATCGTTATAAAGCTACCAACACGTGCTTAATCTTTGTTACAAAAATTTAAGGAACAAACATTGGATTTATAACTCGTTTTCCAATTAACAGTTTAATCTACCATGTTTTGTCTAAAACATTTCTTCGATGCCATATATATTTATAAATTTAACGTTTTGGAAAAATGTTAAAACGAAGGGTGGGATTTCTCGATTTTTAGGACTGACATTTCGGAACACAACAGTACACTTGATTTCGTTGGTTTTGGTGAAAATTTCATATTTCTACAATATTTACAAATATATAATTAATCTTTAAACGATCTAATATTGCATTCATGTTGTTTTTAACTTATTTATAGTAAATTTATGTCATTATTTTAACAAGCAACTAAAAACATTATACTTAACCTTATTTCTCTAAAAATATAAAATAAAACATACTAGGAATACTCGCGAATTATATTGAATAATTAAACAGAGGAAGTGTTTACAATCATCACCAATAAATATAAATTTAAATAATTGCTGAATTTTTAAAATCTCGTCTAAAATTATAACGTTGCTTCTTACGGAGTGTACGAAACTATACTCGTTGTGATGTCACATAATTAGTGCGATGTTTGGTCACCAGATAGAGTCCGCTCAACTTGAATCGCGTATAGTCAGCCGACCATTTTTGTTAGACTCTGTATAACAGATTTCAAGTAGACAGCCTGTATACATCTCGGAAAGTGGACAGCTCGATTATTTTTTTTTATTATTGAAAATAGAACAGAATGATTTAAATAAAAGTTGTAGTAGATCAAGGGGGACATACACATGTTGAACAAAAATTTTTTAACGTGTGGTTCTCAAACTAAAATGTAAAATTATATTTTTGTTAAATGGGAAGCTATATATTGTTTTAACTCATTCGGTAATCGGTAGAGTATTTTTTTCTCAATTCTCAACCATGTAATCATTTTATATCCTTAAATAAGTAAAATATTAAAATAAATGCAATTAAAATTTAAATAAATCTAATTTTTATAGTTATTTTTCAGTAGGCTAAATAGCAAGCATAGTAATTATGCACTAAATAATTCAAAGTGACAGATAACAGTTCTTGTTTTACGTACATAGCCAACTGATAAATAAATATAAACGTAAAATCAATTTAAATTTCAATTGCATTTTTGTCAATATTTTTGTTATGTAAGGATATAAAATGATTATATGGTTGTATTCAGAAAAAAATTCTCTATCGAATAGGCCTAAATATATATATATATATATTATCCCATTTAAAAATATATAACTTTATGTTAGGGCTTGAGAACCACTGGTTCAAAAATTTTTTTTCTTCAATAAGTGAATGTTCCACTTCCTCTTCTATAACTTGTATTTGAATAATAGGGAAATCAGGATGTCTCATATCCAAGAAACAGCCTGCATACGATATGGGTATTTAAGTCTGTGCCCCATAAAAATTAAAATTTTTATACTATTCTTACTTAGCATCTGCGAATCTCAAATTATTCATTCCGTAAATATAGAAATCGTGCAAAGTAACAATTAAATTGTCTTTTTTTAGTGTAAATATGACATCCCAAGAATATTTGCTCATAGATTGTATTCCATATTCGGGGTCTCCTGTAATAAATATTACGTAATTAATGAAATACTTAATTATTATTTTAAAAATTGTTATGTTCCTACCTAAAGCTAGATTTGATATTGCATTATTCGCTTGTTCGACAAAACATTTATTAAGATTTGGGTCGTTCCTAATACACGGTTTAACATATTTCGCTGAAAAAAGGAATTTATATATACTTTTTTATTTAAAAAAGTTTCTATTACTTACGCAAAGGCTTTTTGGATTCACAAAAGGCAAAACCTAGTAATATCACAAAAACTATTTTTTTCATTTTGTACTACTTTCGTTCGAACAATATTACCATTATTATATTTTTTGTTTATATAACATACCAAACTACGTAAATAATTAAATCATATCTTAATTTAAAATAATTACTGAGACAAAAGTGTAGTTAATAGTAAAAAGAATAATTAATCTTCAAATTTGTTTTTTAATGTGCAGATAACCATAATAGAATCATGAAAAAGATTAATTAAAGAACTATTTATATTTTACGCATTTTTTAATTTTATACTACGTACATACATAAATCATAGAATAGTACACACTTGATCAGATATCTTAATCCGAGACTGATTCAAATATTCTTTTTATTACAAAATAAAAAATCTTCTAAGTGTGCGTTTCGGCCGTGTTGTAGACCAGTGAATGTTGCAAGATGGCGGATTTGGATTATAATGAAACTTACTCCTCGTTGCGACTACTTTTTCGCTGTTTCGGACGCCATTGTCCATGTGAGTAAGGATGAGGCTAGCTCGTTGGAGGTCCAGGATTATTATTTTGTTAAACAGTGAAAATGTGTAAAAAGTAAAACTTATGATATGTTTATTGACACATTTTACAAACATTGAAGAAAATGTAAATGGTGTTTTGACGGCTAGTTTCAGAATGTTATTTACCCTGGGTGTTAAAACTTGGCCCTAGTTGTCCAAGCGTGACTTTTGTGCGTTAGGCTAGTTACCTCTGCAGTCATCATATCATCATTCAGTGGTTTATTATCCATCCACTCAACCTAGTCATTTCCTCCTAAAGGCTTCACTGAGCCACACTGATGGGCTCCAATAAGAGCGAAATGCGTCTGTGTTTCTAATTGAGTGGGCCAGGCTCTGATAAATGGCCGACAGATTGATTCAGAGATTGAAATCTTGTGAAACTTGTCAAGTATGATTTTTAAAAATGATATTAAAACAGTTTCAGCAAGTATCGTCATAGTAATTTACGAGTATTGTACATTTATTATTATTTATTGCTGGCTAAGCACACAGCTTACTCGATAGATGGCTCTGCACGTAGTTAGTTACCTCTACTGTCATATCAACTTTGGATGGTTTATCATTTGTCCACTCAACCTAGTCAGTGCCTCCTCAGTGCGCCGCACTGGACTTTAAGAAGTGCGAAACGCCTCTGTGGGTTTGGTTAATTGGGCCAGTCTCTGATATGATAAATGACCGAGAGAGAAGAGTCTAGTCTAGGGATGATGATTTTGTCACAAAAATCGATTCGAATTATACTACATAAAATCAATTATCGAAAATATCGTTTAAAGAATACCAAAACACAAAAAATCGATTATTTTTTAATTATTATATATATATAATATGCAAAATATAACACAAAAATTTACATATATAAACATTTTTTATTAAATTATAAATAGGAACAAAAACCAAATATCATTCTATTTACATTGCAAGTCCCCTAAATTGCCAAAAATAAAAATATTACGGGCAATCACGTGAAAACACCTGATATATATATATATATATATATATATATATATATATATATATATATATATATATATATATATGTCAGTCTCTGAGTCAATCTGTCGGTCATTTATCAGAGCCTGGCCCACACAATTAGAACCACAGACACGTTTCGCTCTTATTGGACCGCATCAGTGTGGTTCAGTGAAGCCTTTAAGAGGATATGACTAGGTTTTATTTATTTATTTATTTTATTTATTTATACCACTCAACAGGACTTACGTCCCAATTACAGAGGGTAATATTACAAAATATATAATAACACCAAATATGGAATTCCACTAGTAGCTAAGTAGTACCATAAAAAAATACAGAATATAATATAATAAAAAGATAATCATTCACATTTTGTTTGGAGATAATTACTTATTTTATATTTATAGACATTAAATTTATTATTAACAATGTCTATATCTACACACTTAGAAATGTTAATGAAATATGAACATATGCGCCTTACAGGGCATTTTAGTTCATAATTTACTTTTGCTAATGCAACATGAAAAGATAGTTTCTGTCTAGGATTACATGTGCGGGGAACATGGAAATTTATGTGGGATAAAAGATTGGAGTCATTAATGTTATTATTAATTAGTTTGAAAAGAAATATGCATGACTGCAGAGTTCTGCGATTTTCTAATGTCATCATATTAAACTCAACAAGAGCGGTAGCATGGTGAAAATGGTCATTTAGTTTAATATTCAATTTGAATTTATACCAACAGTATCTTAAAAATTTCTTTTGTATTCTCTCTATTGCTCTTACTGAGTTTTTATACAAAGGATTCCAAACTAAAAAACAATATTCAAGCTTGGCGCGAATGAAACAGTTGTACAGTGCTATTTAACGTATGATGATTTCGGAAATGACGTGAATTCCTAATAATAAATGCAAGTTTTTTATGTGTTGATCGTACACAGTCGTTCAAATGTGTATTAGTCTCGGATCAAATAATATTCCCAAATCTTTACAATTCATGATCCTAGACTACTATTATCCATCACGTAATTGTACACTATGGGTTGGTTTTTCATTGTGTAAGACATTATTTTACATTTATCAACGTTAAATGGTAATTTGTAAGTTAAAGACCAAGTTAAAATATTATTAATATCTTCTTGTAATAGCATGCAATCTTCAACTGAATTAACTAATTTATAAATTTTTATATCATCTGCATAAAGTAGACAGTTTGAGTAAGAAACATGGGTAGTTATATCATTGATGAATAGAATGAAGAGAAGTGGCCCAAGATTACTTCCTTGGGGGACACCGGATGTTGGAGTAAAGGAATCTGATTTGTTATTATTGTAAAAAACATATAAATTACGATTTAATAAATATGAGGTAATAAAAGTTGATAATTCTTGTGAAAAATTGAAGTTTGCTATAAGTTTTTGAACGAGTTCATAATGATCAACTTTATCAAATGCCTTAGCGAAATCTGTATAAATGACATCATTTGGGAATTACTACGCAGAGAGTTTATGGTAAATTCACTTAAGGTGATGAGATTGGTCGTTGTGGATCTTCCTTGCATAAATCCGTGCTGTTTATCAGAAATATTATTACTCACTGCCATATACATATATTTGAATAGTATTTTTTTAAATACTTTTGAAATATTAGATAAAATGGCAATAGGACGGTAATTTTTTATATTGTCTATATCACCTGATTTTAATATGGGTGTGATATAGGTAGTTTTTAGGATAGAAGGGAAAGTATTAATGGAAATAGAGAGATTGAAGAGAATAGTGAAGGGCTTGATAAATAGTTCACAACATCCTTTAAGAATATACGCAGGAAGGAAATCAGGACCGGGATTACGCGAAGGTTTTAATTTGTTAATTGATATCTTCAGATATTATAAATTTAATAGTAATTGGTTCTAATAAGGAAGTGCATGGAATATGTGGACTTAGAGTAGTAGGGTATGAAACAGTATAGACAGAAGAAAAGTAGTCCGCGAAGCCTTGTACAATTGTTGCTGTGGAACTGAAACATATATCGTTAATATACATTGTACCAGGAATACGAGTGTTCCTTTCCAGATCATTCATGTGACTCCATATTCTCCTAGGATCTTTTGAAATATTGGTCTCAACATTTGACAAGTACAAGGAATATGCTAATTTTATATCTTTTTTATTTTTACTCTTAATTGTTTGTATAAATTGAGATAATGTGAGTCGTTTGTTTGTTTGAATAACTTATGATTTTTTTCTTTAATATCTTTAGAAAACCATGCAGGATATGGAGATATTTACTTAACAGTTTTCGGAATACATTTATCATAAATAGTGTACAAGATCTTATAAAATTCATCAAATGCTTCATTTATATCTGTAAAGGTTGACAATGTATCCCAATAGGTATTACTTAATAATTGGTACAATAGTCCGAAATTTGCAGCTCGAAAATTATATGTGGGTGTTAAGTTTAACGAGGAATTTTGAAAATTAGTAGGAAATTCTAGAGTGATGTTAAGTGTGGGATGAAACTCAGGAACAAATGGACAAGATTCGTGGACAACTACACACTTTAAATTGGAAATAACAACATCCAGAAGTCTATTATCTGAATTATGAATGTAATTATATTGTGAAGCAGAAAGGTAAGAGTGAAAATTTAAGAAAGATGAAATGATATTATTATTATATGCATGAGTATAATAGTCTGATAATTTATTAATGTGTAGATCACCAACGATTATAAAATCATTATACAGTATTTCAGGGATGGATTCGATGCATTCGAATATGTAATTCAGTTGAATAATGGTAGTTGGAGGAGGAGAATAGAGTGCTACGATATATATGAATTTATTTATGGATACTCGTACACAAACTATATCTGCAATTGATGAGGGGTCTAGATTTGTATTAATAATATTAGAATTAAATTTATTATGGACAGCGCATAATACACCGCCACCATGGTGTTTATCTGTTTTAGAAAAATCTCGGTCACTTCTAAATACATTATAATTATGATTAAATATTTCAGAGTTGTATACTGATTCTGTTAACCATGTTTCACTAAGTATTATACAATCGAAATCGGATGCTGAAGAGTTGTTATATATATATATATATATATATATATATATATATATATATATATATATATATATATATATCAGATAACTTGGTGTTTAACCCACGAACATTTTGGTAATACAAAAACATATGATTGTGTTCAACAATACAATTATAGACAAAATAAACAAGTAAAAAAATTCTAGCAAAAGCAAGTGTATTGAATTTCGGGTCAACGAACTTCGAAGTGCAGGTGTAAATATGATTAATTATGAATGATAGTGAAAGAAACAAAATTTAGTATAAAAAGTAAAGTTCAAAAAATATAAAGAAACTAAACATATGGCATAATGCAGCTATAAGAAATATAGGATAAGAAGTAATTATATCGTTTTAAACTTTTAAGTTATTGAGATCACTGGTATGAGTTATTTTTATTATTTTATTATCGGCGCCCGATTTAACGAAAACATTTCCGTCCTGTGTCCACACACTTTTATATCCGAACTTTGTCGAAGCTTCATTTAAAAGTTGAACTCGAGTCTTTGTTAGATCTTCCTTAATGGTGATGTTTGTACCTTTTAACAGTTTACGAGATCTAATAACACTTTCGCGAGTCTTATATGACATAAACTTCACAATCACAGGTCGGGGTTTTTTGGAGTTAGTTAATTTTTTGCCTATACGGTGACAACGATCTATTTGTTCAGGTTTCACACTTAACCTTAGTTTGCTGTTAATAAGATCACATACCAGGTTCTCCGTATTTTCAGTCTCATTTTTGTCTTCTGAAAGTCCAAAGATGCGTACGTTGTTCCTTCGGCTATACTGCTCCAGATGATCGATTTTGTTGTTGAGTTCCTTGTTCTCCTGGGCCAAATTTTCAATGATAAGTTCGTAGTATAATTTTTGTTCTTCTAATTTTTCTCCACATGTTCAAATAATTTATTCGCAAGTTTTGCAATAAAATCTTCATTTTGGAGTGCATTAACTAATGACTGGTCAATCATTTTATTTAGATTATCCATTATGAATTTTGGCAGAAAAAAGTTAAGAGACTAGAAAAATATTAAATACTGTACTTCAAATACACTGAGTGCAAGAGAGCTGCAGCCAACACGTCTACTCGCTACCGCAGAACATTAGACATGTATACATTAAGTATTTTCGTGAATCTGCCCGAATTGGTAGTTGACGATAAGCATCTTTTAAATCTATGCGAGAGAATATTTTTCCTTAATTTACTTTGGCCATATATCTTCAAATCTTGGTATAGGATAATCATCTATTTTGTCATATAGATTTATAGTTACTCTAAAATCACCACAGAGTCGTTCATTTCCGTTTGATTTTAGTGCAACTACAACTGGTGTGGCCCACTCGACCGGTGTTTTTGCTACGTCGACTGTTTCTAGGATATCTTCACGGACTAATCGATTTATTTCAGTGGTTACTTCGTTCTGTAGTGCGAGTGGAACGGTTTTAGGCTTGAAATTTTTGGTTTCACATCGCTGGGTACGTGAATCCTGACTGCATGTCCTCTGATTTCGCCCAAACGTCCTTCACTTCACTTACTTGAGTCGTCTGCCTGTCGAACAGTGTTTCGCTAGTTGATACGTTTACCTGAATTTGTTTTACAGTTTTCTTTTCAATATGACATAACTTAGCCCCTGGTGGCATTGGTAATTTGAAAGCTGGACATCAATCTAGACCAAAAAGAGGTATATCATTGTGTTCAATGACGTAAACTTGTAAGGAATGTTGTTTGCTCGTGCAATACCCAGTGTTTTAATTTCTAAATATGTATACGCTACCAAATTTTCAGCTTTCCTCAAAGTTGATTATCCAATCCTCATCCATGTTTCTTTTCCGATTACAGACTAAGCAGCGCCTGGATCGTACAGCATCTCGATTTTATGATTATTAATACGTGTTTTTAACATTACTTTGCTGGATTTTTGTATTGCTCGAATATTCGCTGAACTTGACGACCAACTGCTTTCATCCTCTAAAACATTTTCAATAGAAAGATCAATCTGAAGAATTTGAGTTTGCTATACTTGCGCATTGCCGGTCGTTAAGTAAACTTTTGCGAAATGGTTTAATTTGTCACACTCGGAACATATTGTTCCTTTTGCGGGACAGTCGTTTCGTTTTTCGTGTTGATTTTTCCGCAAAATAAACACTGTTTTGTAACGTTTACATTTAACTGTCTTTTACTGCATGTCTTATTTTCATAACTGTTTTTTGTCTGTTTTAAAGAAGGTTTGTTGCCCGATTTCACATGATTCGTTTGATTTGTATCACTTGTTGAATGTGACATTGTTGCAAGTTTTTGGGAGTGTATCGTTGCTTGCTCCAACTTTGTTGCAGTTGCTTCAACATCAGCTAATGTAGCAGAGTTTTTCGCATGTTCACGAATAAGTTCTTGTTGCTACTCCGAATTATTTATGCCGATCACAACATGGTCACGTAAACGCTCGTTTAGATTACTACTGAACTCACAATTCGCTGCAAGTCCACGTAAAGCTGTTATAAATTGTGTTACTGATTCGTTTTTCCCACGAATTCGACATGAAAATGTTACGCGTTCAGATAAGGTATAAGTTTTCTTGCCGTAATATTTGTTTAATAGTCTACCAATATCTTGAATGGAGCAGATCCCACTTTAGCTAATAAAATGTTTCATTTGTCAGCATCTTCTGTTATTCCGTGAATTAAAATTTCAACATCAAACCTCTGAATATAGTATTCCCAATGTTCCCTTCCTGGGTCAAAATGAACAAAAACAAATTTTGATAAATTGTTTTGTTAACTCCCGAAAACGTGCTTAACCTGGTTTTTTGTTCTCGTCGCCAAAATGTGGCGTGATATGGATACTTTATGGGTGGCACTTTACTTAATATGGAATACACACAATATAGATTTATTGTATGATATTAGATGTACAAAATTACATTTACTTTTTAACAAATATATATTTCAGACCCGATGTTTTCTTTTGTTTTGTTTTCTTATCTTGTGGTGGCACGTTGTGGTAACTTCTTGAACTCGAAATAAGTTCGTTTTAATGGTTTTACCACAGGCGCCATATTCTTTCCCAAATAAAAACAGCATTAACATGGTCTCCTAATGGGGCAACTTTTGTCTAATTTAACCGACTTAGTATCTCTTATAGTTCCCGAGAGAACTAAAATGTACATACAAAAAATGTTCAGAATTGAATAATGCATGAAATGAACCTAAATTTATTGATGTAATAGGTTCTTATTATGAGATAAATGTAAAATAAAATATGTCTTTAAGCTTTTCACAGAGTGTCTTGC
This sequence comes from Harpalus rubripes, assembly GCA_963082715.1. Classification (NCBI taxonomy): domain Eukaryota; kingdom Metazoa; phylum Arthropoda; class Insecta; order Coleoptera; family Carabidae; genus Harpalus; species Harpalus rubripes. Next base: position 18,869,233 of record OY720455.1, read on the forward strand.
AAGACAAAATATACAATTCAAATAGTCGTATTGTTTGTCGTTGACACATAAAAGTTTGTTTACTTATTAATTGATATTTAATTGTTCATATTGTTCCATTGAGTTTTTTTTTTCTGCGATGGTAAATGTATCCATGCTTGCTGATAAATAAATTAATAATTGAATAATTATTAAAACTTTATGACTGATGTCATCTGCCAAAGTCAAGCAATACAACTGTTTAACATTTGGACTTGTTTGATGCAGTTTTTAATTCTGAACATATTTTGTATTTACACTTTTGTTCTAAAATTAATAGGGCAAAATTTACAGTATGAAAATTGTATTTCCTATGGTCCAAAAGTAGACATCTAGTATATATATATATATATATATATATATATATATATATATATATATATATATATATATATATATATATATATATATATATATATATAAGTTATGTATGCGATTATTCGTTTACTCAAAAAATTACAGTATTCTAATATTTATAACTTTATACAACATCTACATCGTCAGAAATTGGAGAATGCTAGGTTTACAGTTTTGTGGAAAGACGCATGTGTAAATCCTCCCTCCTTAAAATTGGGCACCTCCGGGTAGTTGGATGGTCGCTTGGGGTTGAAGTTCTTTTCTCTTGCAATAGACTGAAATTATAACTACGCCAGTAATTAATAAAATAACATAGAGTATTATTATAGAATGATTTTTGCAGGGGTATTGTAGTCTTCGTTGATGTCTTCGAATTTTTGAAATGGGGTCTTCAAGTCTTGGATGTTTTCTAATTCGATGGAAAATTTTGAAATGTTGTTATTGTTTATGTCAATTTCATAATTTTCTAGGACAATTGGTTTTCCAAATGTTCCTTCTTCAAATGTTAATTTCTGATTCTTGAATATGACATCGCACTCGTTTTGATTTATAATGAATATTCCTTGTAATTTCTTTATTTCGTCCTTTTGTTTACACGATGTGTGGAGTTCTTCGATTTTTGGAAAAACTGCTAAGTATTGATTTATTTCTTCTACTTTTTCAACGTGGTTTTTCTTGATGTTTAATTTAATGTAGTCACAGTTTTTGTTGTCGTTGTGTAATATGATATTCCTCTCACATGAGTCGTGAGTGACGTCGCTTATCTTGTTGGGACACTGATAGTTTGTTCCCTTTGTACAAATGCCATTCAGTGATTTGATTTGGCCATCGTTTGGTATTAGGAAATACTCTTATGTATGACCGTTACAAATTCAGAATTATGCAGTGTTGGAACCGGTAAGAGGTGATAGAGCTGGGAGGTTGTTTAGTAATTGATAGGGATTTCTAAGAAATATATAATTTTGTTAGAATTTACTTTGCAATTAACACTTATTAAATTTTCGAACTCGGGAATATTTTCTAATGTGGGTTCTAAAGGAAATTTATTATTGTAGTGATTATAAATTTTGTCTAATTCTTCGTGAAGATCTTTAATTTTGATTATGATTGGGTGTAAAGTGTGCAATTTGCAAAATGTTAATGAGTTCTCAATGTCTTGTAATATGTTTATTATTATAGTAAACAAATGTGCCAGCTGGTTATAAATGTCTATGATATGTGCCTTATCATAATTTTGAACTTTGCTGATAACAATATGCGAGAGCTGCTCAATTTTTGTCTTGAGTATTAACTCGTTATTCTTTATAGTTTTATTGAATTTTCCAATTAGTTGTTGATTAATGGAGTATTGTTGCTTTAATTGGCTGTTTAATTTGTTTTGATTTTCTTGTAAATGGTTTAATATTTTTGAATATCTTACTTCATCTTCGGCATCTAGGCCATTTACTATACCACGTTTCAGTCTAGGTTTTTCAGGGTGGATATTAAAATAGTTAAATTTGTTGATTATAAATAAACTTTATTATTTTATTATGGTTTTCATATACTTTCAAGAGAGCTGGGTCATTGTTAAGTGTGTCTATTAGATGTTCGTGTTGCGCTAGTAGTATCTTATACTGTGTAAGTATAAGTTGCAAATCATAATAATGAAGGAAGGTGTGTTTGGATTTTTGTAATTTGGCTTGTCCAAGATTTAGAGTCAGTAGTCCAGAGTTTTTTGTTATGTTTTTAATTTCTAGTCCGTGGGTTATCGTGAACAAGACGGACCTGCAACATTTAAGTTTTTCTTGTTTGGTTTTCTTGGTCGTTTTATATTTGCGAGGTGGATTTTTGGTTGTTTTTTGGGATTCGATTCCGTGTCAATGATGGTAGTTTTTAAATTTTGATTGATATTTTTGATTTTTTCTTTATTAAATTTTGCTTTTCTTGTTTTATTTAGCTTTTGTTTATTTCCAACGTATATTGTTTCGGGAATATCAGGTAAATTTTCTCGGTTTTCGTTTAGTTTGTTTATTGTTTTAGTTTTGTTAGTTTGTAGACCGTTATCACAAATTATCTGTTTTGGAATACCATGATGTGAAAAGAATTTTGTTAATTTATTTGTTACTTCGATAGCGTTTGTAGATTCTACCTTATATGCTTGTGCATATTTAGAAAAAGAATCTATTATGGTTAAAAATTTACAGTTTTCAACGTATCAATGTGTAAGGTATCGAAAGGTTTACTTGGGGTCGACGTAATATTATATTTTAGTTTGAGGGGATTACGCTCGTATTTTGCTTTTAGACAGATTTCGCATCGATTTATATAATCATTAATTGTTTTTAATTGGTTTGGCTAATAATATTTTTTCTTAATTTGGTTGTGAGTTTCGAATACACCTCTGTGGTTTGTTTTGCCCTCGTGGTAGTTTCTTATTGTGTTCTGTATTTCATCCTTTGCTATGTCAATAAGTTTATTGTTGCATTTTACAAAATTAATTTCAGTTTTTAAAATTTTTCTGCAAAGCTTGACTAAATTTTTCATAAACAGGGTTTTCAAAATATAAATGATATTTAATTTTTGGTACCATATATTCTTTTTGTTTAAGACTAATATGTCTTAAATGAGAGGAATTGGAAAATGTTAACCCCTTTGAGGTAGCAATTTGTTGTTTAATTATCGTTCGCGTAGCTTGATTAGCCTAGCACGACTAATTCAAGGAGTTATCGTTCGGTTTTCATTTAATTTTGTACTTTATAGTCCGTGAATACTTTACGGCGCCATTTTATGCAGCCAACAGACACACCTCAGGAATCAATTGTAAAACCGAATTATACAATTTCATTTCAAACGGGAACTCGTGTTTTTAGGGATTTGATTCATATTTCCTTGGGTGAAATTATTATTATTTCTTTGTAAACCAGTTTGCACGCTCACGTTCGAGTGACGTCATCCACAGCACACCTGCTGTTGTTGCCGCATAGGTACAGCCAATGCAGCAAGATTTGCATTCTAGTTGGTTATTATTAAGTTCATTTAGGGTTCTTAATATTGTTTAACTAAATTTGTTTGGTCATACACTTATTAAATGATTTAGTTAATTTCTACAAATATCGTATTTGTTCTATCTTTGGTTTATTATAGTTTATGTCACTTGTATTCAATCAAACACATTGTTGGTGCTCCTAGGCCGGATTCGCTGATCTAGAAACATCACATTTGGGCTTGCGAGCAGGATCAAAATATTTGGTCCCTCTAGGCCGGATTCGCTGGTTTAGGGATTGAACATTTGGTCCTTCGAGCCACTAGGTCCTTAATATTTGGTCCTTCGCACCGGAGGGACGTAACACTTTTATAAAGTCAATTATGTCGTTTTCAAAATTATTTTGGGTTAATTGAAGGGTAATTCTCATTTTGACTTCGTGTAATTTTCTCACTTTTGGTTTTGCGGCTGAGTGCATGACTTCGCTAATTACTATCTGATTTTTGCCTACATTCACGAGTGATTCGATAATTGATATACCAACTATGGGGTTTTCAGGGTTAGAGTGCATTGTGTCGCCTGAATCTGATTCATGTGGGTCATCATCGGGTTCTGCTATCATAGATTGTGTTCCATTGTTATTAGTAAAATTTTCATTAAAATTTTCTATGTACCATTCAAAAAGATTTTCTGTATCAGGGTTTACGGTGTTTACATTTATTTCAATTCGTGATAGGGCATCCGCATTTTTATTTAAAGATCCTTTTTTATAATTTACTTCGAAATCATACTCCTCCAATTTAAGTCTCCATCTAACTAATTTTGAATTTGGTTCCTTTAACGAAAATAACCATTGTAATGGTTTATGATCGGTCACAATTTTGAATTTCCTGCCACATAAATAGTGTCGAAAATATTTTGTTGCTCATACCATTGCCAAAAGTTCTTTTTCTTCCGAGTTCATGTGTTCCGTACGAATTTTGGAAGTATCAAATGAATGGTTGAAATTTTGTTTTTCAGAATTATAATTGTTTAATTCGAAGTATTCTAGTGGATGTGTGATTATTTTATCTGTTAAGTTAATATTACTCTCTAAGTCGCTCAGGTTTGTTATTGGGTAATATGTTGTGTGATTTTCAATTTTGGCAATTCCTTCCGGTATAATTAAATTATCAAATTTTGTTTCTGGGATCAAAACTTCACCGTTCTCTATTTCATTAATTTCAAGTTTTGTTATATGTTCTGTCATGGCTGGGATAGTCACGTAGTGCTGTCTCGGCGTTATCTTATGATAATGAATTTTAATCTCATGTGACGGTGTTATAATTCTATCTCGTGTGAGGTCAATAACTGCTTCTAAATTTTTTAGATTATCTACTCCGAGTAGAATATCGAAATATTTATGAAAATCGAACATTGTAATAATAAATTTGGATTTTTAAATAATTTAGATGAGGGTATAATTACACTACAATTTTCGGTAGATGTTCCGTGAGCTGTTGTGATAGTAAAGCTATCGTTTTGTATTTTATTCGAGTAAAATTTCTTCGCGATCTTTGGCTTTATAAACGAGCGAGTACTGTCTGTGTCAATTAATACCTTTAAGTTGTTCTCTGGAAAAATAATAAAAGGGAGTTCGCTGTGATTATGACTTAAATTTAATGATTCTATGTTGGTCCGAGGCTTCTAACTCTAAAAAATTATTTTCATCAAGTTGGGGTTCATGGTAATGTTCTACCTCATTGCCTGGTTCGCAAACTACAACGTTACTATCGTCTGTGGTCTGCTCGTCGTATGTTTCAGTATTGTATAGTTCCTCAACTGTGAATTTGGGTATTTGTTGTAGGAATTGTTGTGTTCTATACTGAGGTGGTATGTATTGTTGGGGTCTTTGTTGGTTATAAGATGTACTAGCTCTTGGGGTGAGAGATTGCTTTGTGCTGATGCTCTTAGGACTTGGTTTTGGTAATGGTTTTTGTGGATTGGGTTTAAACACATTCGATCTGGGTTGATTACTATTATGGTATCTTTATACAGCTAGTGCATTGTTAGGTGTTGGTCTGTATGAATACATGAGTGGCGATGGGGAGGTATTTGTAAAGTTTCTTTGTGGTGTTTGTTGTAATTGTCTAACATTGTTGTGTGCAGTGTTTTGATTTTATGCTATTTTTTAATTGTGTATGCGAGTGAGTATCTAGTTGGAAGTCATTTGTCATAGCATATTGAGTGCTGAACTCATGTCCTCGGGTATCTTTGTACGCATTAGCGTTCCTAGTAGCTCTTTAAGTCCGCGTAAAAGAATTCTGACTGCATATTTTTGGAAATATCCAATTAAAACTTTTTGTTCTTCTGCCTGAATTTGGGTCGTAATATATGATATTTGAAGATTTAAGTGTTCCTGAACTTATTAAAATATTCGAATGCTGATTCATTGGTTTGTTTTAACTCTGTTAATTCTATGTTTAGAGTGAAACAATCACGTTTGTCAGAATAAATAAATAAATATATCATCACGGCTTATTACCCATTGCTGGGTGTGCCAATCTGCTTTATACACAGATATCGGTAATAATGAAATATTTGTACCGTGCGGGCGCTTACCAGGCGTCACCTCACGGGCACTCATTGCTGGCGTGGAGAGTGCACCACATTGGTCAATTTTGTGCCATTTAAAATTGGAAATATTTGACGTCGGTCGGGATCGAACCCGGTTCCCCAGATTCGCGACCTGACACACAGGCACACGGCCACGAGACCCCATACGTTTGTCAGCATATGTGTTAATTAATGCTTGTTTTAATTCGTCCCAAATTGTAACATTGCAACTCGCTATATTGATAGCAGCATCGCCTTTAATTTTTGACAATATACTAGACATCAAATATTCATTTTGGAAGTCTTTTATGTCTGCTTTATTATAAAATTTATTTACTAGTTTTTCACATATTTCTATAAATCGTGCTAGTAATTTATTATCGCCTGTAAATTCAGGGATCATTTCAAGGTATTCTCTTTTGAGGACGGTGGTAGTCATTTCGTTTAAATTTAAATAGTTAATTTTGTCAATAAGATTTTCTATAGAAATGTTATTGCTTTGACTGGGGATTGGTGAGTTACAGGGGGTGGTTTCTGAACTTGTATCAGTGTGATCTGAGTCTGATTCTTGATTGCAATCTCTGAGTGACATAAGTACTTACAGGATAACAACCAGCTTGTCCATCTGTCGCCTCGACGTATTCGCTGAAGAGGGATGGAACGTCTTCAAGTTCTGTGTGCAGCAGTACTTGGGGTCTTCTCCGGGTTGCGATGTGCACTCGCTGTGTAGGAGTCGATCTTGACGTTGCCTGGGACGTTTCCGTTTCTTGAGCGTGGTTACTTAATAAATCGTTGATACGAACCGATATTAGCGATTAATATCGTTTAAGTATCCTACCGTGACTGCGCCAGTTATGTAAGCGATTATTCGTTTACTCAAAAAAATATTTATTTATTGGAACGGAAATACAGGTATCAGAAACACAGTGAATATAATGTCAGAAATATAAGTTTATTTGTTAAGGACTTGTCGGTAACTAACTCTACATTAGAGTATTCTAATATTTATAACTTTATACAACATGTACATCGTCAGAAATTGGAGAATGCTAGGTTTACAGTTTTGTGGAAAAACGGATGTGTAACTTATATATGTATATATATACAGGGTGTTTCCTTTAAAACAACCAGCGCTTTTTTGGGCGAACTAATGACTTTAGAATAAATGTTATATACAAGAAATGATCAAGAATAAGGGGCTAATTTTTTAATAATAACAAACCAAAAATTCGACCAGTGGTTCTCAAACGGCAGAACAAAATTATATTTTTTTAAATGGTATCCTATATAATTTTTTAGCCCATTTTTTCTAATTTCAACGATATAAATATGGTATAGGGTTGTATAACAATTATTTCGAGAAAAATGGCATTTTTTATTACATTATTTCTAGTTTTTGATACCATTTTTCTCGAGATAATTGTTATACAACCCTATGCTATATTTATATCGTTGAAATCACAACATAATATTCTATTTAAAGGACTATAAAATTATATAGAGTGCCATTTAAAAAAATATAATTTTGTTCTACCGTTTGAGAACCACTGGTTAAATATTCCGTTTGTTACTATTGATACATTATCCCCTTATTCTTGATCATTTTTGGTATAAAACATTTTTCTCTAAAGTTGTTAGTTCGCCCAAAAAGCGCTGGTTGTTTTAAAGAAAACACCCTCTATATATATATATATATATATATATATATATATATATATATATATATATATATATATATATATATATATATATATATATATTTAATTTTCAGACCCAATTGTGTTTAACAAAATTGCAATTTTAATTTCATTTAGTTTTTTATCTGTGCCTCTTGCAAAAACTTTTTAAAATTTTCGTTTCCTTCAAATTTTATCGACTCTAGAAGTCCTGCACCTTTTATATTTTCGTCTAACATTTACTATTATTATGCTTATTACAATACACTATTGTAGTATGCCGACTGCGCCATGTGATAAGGACAAAATAATAATATTTGAATTAATATCATACCCCATTATTTATTATTATACAATACTAGTACAGGTTAGTATATTTTATAAACTCTCACCATAACACCACCAACACGTGCTTTTCATTCTCTTCTTAGTTAAGTAACTAATAATGATTCCAACATATACAAATAACTATCTATATTACAACACTTAATAAATACGAGGCAGTCAAAATAAAACCTTAAAAACGTTGTTAAACAAAGTTTATTGAAGTAATGTCAAAAATAAGTATGTCACTTTTAGAAATAGTGCCTATTACGTTTTCTGCACGTCTTCCACTATTTTGAAAGCGCTGAATACCCGATGATAATATCTTTTGGTGACGTGCCCACCATTTATGCACCACCTTAATCACTTCATCATTGCTCTGAAATTTCTTTCCACCGAATGCCCATTTAAGTGAACCTATGACCTGATAATCGCTTGGGGTGAGGTCATGGGAATAAGAAGGATGTGGTAGACACTCCAACTTCAAATTTTGACAATTGAAAGTGCAGTATGTATGCGTCGTTATGCTGCAAAAGTATTAAACTTTTCAGAAATTAGCGACTTTTTGGTTCTGATAAAAGGCTTGAGGCGATTTTTTAGGAGTTCTGAATATATGACAAGTTTTTGCATCCCTAAAAGGGTTAGACATCACAACAGCTACGAAAATCACCGAAATAATCCCGTTTTTAAAATTGTTGCCCCATACTGCAGGAGTGATAAAAATGAATTTCGATATTGTAGTTTCATTTTATGATTGATATCAACGGGTTTACCCAAGACGAATAACAGAACGCTTCGCAGTCCTGGAGCAGTGCCTTAATGGAGTTGCCATTTTTAAATTGTCGTTATGTGAATATCTTCCATTGCTACTTTGATAGGTCATAAGAGAGACCTTCCACATGTAAATAAATTTTTTACGTAGTAGCAAGGCAAAATTCCGATCGGTACATTTTTATGGCATTTTAAAGGATTTTGTTTAACTGTCTCGTATAAATGTCATACATTTTCATGAATTTATAATGGAAATATTTCATCAAATGGTACAACATTGTAAATTTTATTAAAAATGGTTGCTATTACACCTGCGGAAGCAGTTTCTACTTCTTTATTTATGAATCCTGCTTTTATAGCTTGCCATTGTTTGCTGTATAGCTTATTTGTGTCTGAAATATGAATAATAATGATATAATTGCATTAATAATTCTATTTAAATACATGTATTAACCACTTTAATTAAACTCTTTCATATTGAAAGTTAATAATGAAATAAAAATACATCTTTATTTACCGTTGTTGTAAAATAAGGAATTTTGGTTATATTAAATTAATGGAAACTTAAATGTAAAAGTACAAAATAAAAGAATTCTGTAATGAAAATAATGTTTGTAATAAATTTTAAATTACAATTAAAGTGTACATAGTTTTGAAAGGGTTTGTCTTATGACGCCGCAGATTCACGTCAGCGGGAACACTTTATGATGAATCGCCGCTAGATGGCAAAGTAGTATTACATGAACTACACGAACCAGTTGTATGAGCAGTACTTATTTTAAAACTTTACAATTATTCAATTGACAATCTACTATATTCATCAAACACAATTTTTTTTGTGATGGTCTACAGTGTATATAATATGTTTTTGGATGATGAAGCTTCTTGACTGGAAGGATGTATGAAATGAAATTAATTTCTGGATTGCAGTCAATTATGTATTTAATTTTCGGCCTCAACCGGTTTCGGCATCACTTACGCCTTGTTCATCTAAAGGTTTTTTTTAAAAAAATTTTCACCTCCTGAAGAAGGCATAAGTGATGCCGAAACCGGTCGAGGCCGAAAATTAAATACATAATTGACTGCAATCCAGAAATTTATTTCATTTCATAATAGGTTTTTGTTATAAACAGAGAAATATGATACAAAATTTTTCATTATAAACAAGGCGTTACTGTATCGTGTTCGTATCAATCTAAATCAGGGTTGGTACATTGTTGTATCGTTATCCTACCATGATCGTCTCAACAACGTAGATGTAAATTGATTGAAAACATTTAATCAAGAAGTATCATATCGTGATCGCATCGTTACTGTATCGGGATTGTACCACTCATGTTTATGTAAATCAAGTGTAAGGCTTGTTTCACCAATATTTAGTTTAGAATTGAAGCAAAGTTAAATTAAAATCTACGAGTAAAATAACAAATTCAGCTGTTTTTTAATCATTCCAATGTATTTTTAAATGTTAGCCATGGTAATTAGTTTGCAACACGAGCAAATGAAGCGATCAAGGATTGTAATCAACCGACTATAATAATAACCATTATAGCGAGTTGTGTACTATATTTTATCTACGATTAATATATTATATACGAGATTTTTTTTATAATTTCGGTTCATAATCCCGAACTAAATAATCCAAATGACGTAGTTTTATTGAAATTAAGTTAATATTGCAATGTATTATGATGTAACTATGGGGATTAAGATATATGACGTTGAAAATTATTTTTTTGAATATTTATATATTCTGATTGGTGCATCAGAGTGAATAATGATTATTACTTCCGGATCATTTTTCTCTGGCGGATTTATATAAAACTATAAATCATATATTTAATATACTTATTATTTATAAGTTGTATATAACATATGGTTGAATTCAAAGAAAATACTTTATCTCATGAGCCTAAAAAATAATACCATCTCATTTTTTAAAAAATATAACTTTATGATATAGTTTGAGAACGACTTTTATTTGAATAATTTTCTATTTCCAATAATAAAGAAAATAATCGGGGGGTCCCGTATCCGAGAAACACCCTATATGTATATATATATATATATATATATATATATATATATATATATATATATATATATATATTATATATACCGTGTGTCTGTCTTAAAGGTGTACATAGGAGATTAACATGGGAAATAAGTTTTTTGCAATTTCTTGCTCAACTAATTATTTTAAGCAAAAATGCGCCAAATAAAAGATTTAGAGCATAAAAAAACAATAAACAGAATTACCTTTCCATGCATTGTAACGACAGAAATTAAATATGAAAATATCGAAAATTACGTAGAAAATATCGACAGCTATGGAATTAAACAAAAAATAAATTAATGCTTGCCGTTTTATCTGCCACAACGTAAGTTAACTTATTTGACGTTTCTGACAATTTTATTTTGTCTCTAGTTTTATTGTCTGAAATGATTAAAAAAATGAACATTTATACGAATGAAGAGCTAAATTCGTGACAAGATTTGAAAAGACTGCTAATGTGTCTTCAAAAAATACACGTGAGCCGCGTAATCAGAATATAGGACGAGCAGAACATGCGCTATTCTAAAGAGTGTCATACATAATTTTGTTACGCAATGTTGAATTTTTGATATATTCATATTATTTAAACAAAACTGTATTTTCTTAAATTTATTTATTTATTTTATATTTCTATTATTGCCATAATTAACGATATTTGTTTAAATCAAATTGTCAGAAATTTCAAATAAGTTTACTTACGTTGTGACAGATAAAACGTCAAGCATTTATTTAATTTTTGTTCAATTCCGTGGCTGTCGATATTTTAACGTAATTTTCGACATTTTCATATTTAATTTCTGTCGTTATAAACTATAAAGCATGGACGGGTAATTCTGTTTATTGTTTTAGATGTAGAATTTTATACCCTAAAACTTTTATTTGACGCATTTCTGCTTAAAATAATTAGGCGAGCAGGAAATTGCAAAAAACTGACTTCCCATGTTAATCTCCTATGTACACCTTTAAAATAGACACACGGTATATATATGTATATATTCATTTTGCTTGAATTTTTCTTTAATTCCCAATTAAAATAGTGCAACTGACCATAAGTGTTCATGTTATGTTTCTTCGTTTGCTACTCGGTTTGTCCTCTAGTGGTGCTACCATATGAGTAATATCGTGTCCGCATACGTCATTATGACTTAGACATTCACGGGCATTATTTTCTAAAATTAATTTCAGTGAAATGGGTCGTCGTATAAAGAAATATAAAAAACGTGTTTATTATTTTTCTTGCAAAAAATAAAAAAAATAGTTAAATACCCCCCTATTATTAAACTTAGACAATGGAGCAATAGGTAATAAATATTCTATATTTATTTCTTACCTAGTCCTGGAAAATTGAAATCAATCGTATATTTTATGAATACAGCAATATATTTATTTAAATTTGCATAAAGTTCGCCATTTATGTTGTTTAGTATGTAGTTCATTATTAGTAAATATTTTCCGTTATCTGAAAATGATTATATGCAATAATAATAATAATAATAATAATAATAATAATAATAATAATAATAGATTTATATTGGTTTTTTATACAGTTTACCCAAAAATGCACCTTACACGGGGATTTTGTAAACTGTAAGAGTTACAAAACTTTGTCGATTAAATTAAACATGCCTCATTACAACTTCTTTAACTAATGAAGCTTATTGAAAAAATAAAGGGAGACATATATAATAATGCATGAATAAGACAAGAGTGCAAGCTATTTTATGGTAACGAGGCGATTACTATAGTTTAGATCTGTTAGAAAAGGGACTACACGAAAATCGCATTTTCGGTTGCTCCGCCCTTCTTATTTGAAGGGTCAAACGCATGCAATGTGCTTATAGTCAGAAATATTGACGTACTGGCTTATTCTGCAAGAATGTCGTTAAACCATAACGTATCGTTATGATGAAAAAGTTGTTAAATAACGATAATTTTCAAAAAGCGTATTCTGTAAAACCAATGTCGTTATATTGAAATCGTATTGTCGTTATTTTAAGTAGTTCGTGAACGATAAGGGTTCACTTGTCGTTATTCAGTCTGATAATGTCAAATGTTAGCAAATGGAAGAGTTAATTAATTTATTATTTATATTTGTGCAGGAAGAAATTGAAAATAGGTAACATACATACATCAAACATAATTCACAACCATAATTAGATTTTAGAAGAAATGTTTGTGGCCATGAAAGTCTTTTATGGGATAATAATAATCCATTTGATAATCGTTTTTTTACACATATTCTTTACTCAATAAAGGAATAATAATTAAAATAATGTCAATATTTTTTTGCAAAATGACAACAATGACAGTTTAATTTACAATAATAGTTACTATCTTTTGTAAAAAAATTGGCTAAACTCGTTATGACAAACGGTATAACGACGTTTATAACGATCTTACTTAGTGAATACGATTTTTACAAAATGTCGTTCAGGATCACATCGTTACATTTATAAATAACAAAAGTTGTTATATAACGATATTTTTACAGAATAGGCCTGTTAGTCAGGTCTGGCAATAATACTCTAAAAAATATCGTAATTATGGCAGGGCGGCACATAATTGTCACTGCTTGCCTGTACATTGAATGCCAATGTGCTATTATTCGGGCTGCTCTTTTGAATGAAAATGCATTGAATGGATTCCCGGCCGACTCTGTATAGTAAGAAAATCTTACTTACATAAATGCTATTTTTCTAAGAGGGTGTTGTAAATATCGCATGCGCCGATATCCATTGTCTGGTAAATCCAAAATATGTTACAACCAAACGTCTGAAGCTTTTTTGAAATGGTGTATCATGAGAAACGTAAAAGAAGTAAGTGAAAACGTAATGCTGGCCTATTTTATGGAAAGATCTGAAGTTCAGGAGACTCCAGCGATTCTTTGGTGTGAATACTTTACCTATGTTGAAACTAACACTTTCTGTCCAAAAAGATGCAGATATTCCAAATTTAAACATCTGAAAGCTTTTCTAAAACGAAAAAATGACGGGTATCAACCATGAAAATCGCAACATACGATGAAGTTTTATAATTACAAACAACACACAGGGTACAGTCGATTGGTTGAAACTTGTGAAAAATTATATAAATGTACACGTAAGAACGCAGTAGATGAACGCTTTTTCATTCGGTATGAACGTGGTACATGTGCGAATCAAGTAGTTGGAAAACATACAGTATCAAGGATTCCACAGGATACAGCCAAATTTTTGAAATTATATAACATTGGAGAATACACGGGCCATTCGTTTAGAAGAATGTCGGCCACTTTGTTGGCTAATTCATCCTATACGTATCAATATTTTGAATTTTTTAAACGTCATGGGGGATGGAAATCTTCCTCTGTTGCTAAGGCAAACAACCGATTCCTTCAGTAACAAAGTGCAAATTGCGAATAAAATTTTATACGACAAATCAGGTAATTTTGTCTTATTCAATAATGATGAGTTATTGCAGATAATACTACTTGTAACGTTTTTAAACTCTAAAATGATGGATTGAGACACGTTAATCCACATGGTTGTTCGAATGGGAGGATGCCAGCGATAGTGGAGACGGGCTGGGTTGAAACCACAGGAATGGTTATAAAAAGAGATAAAGGGCGCCACGTAATTTTTAACTGCAAAATTCTGAATACGAGGGCACAAACGAGATATTATATTTTCTTTGCTTACCGTAACTGTTGATGCCTGGAAACTACAGAGGTTCGAGAAATATTTGGATTTGATAAAACATAATTTAATAATGTTCAAGTTCAAACGTGCAGAAGGTACGATAAAAAGTGCAAAGTGAAAATGTACAATAATGTAAAAATAAAGGCAATAATAGCAAAAATCGATATTAAAATAAAGTAAGTGTAAAATGTATCATTTTATCCGTAGCCTCATAACCCAGATTTGAGCACAAGCACAAACATCTACGCGGTACAAAATTGACCAACTTCGTAGAGCGGGCCGTAAACATGCCAGTTAAAGCACGCACATGTTTCCGTATTCCAAGTCAGGACAATGGGTAAGCATGCAATTAGATAATATATCGAAAATACTACTTATACTACATAAAATAATTTCTGCAACAATACTACTAACAATGAGCTGAAGGCTCCAATGTACCTACATATAGTATACAGTAAAAGTTCAAAATGCTGAAGGCTTCAATTTGTAACACTGAGATATGTTGTGAAATATGCAGACTCGCAATTTAACTTAGGCGAGACGTAAAGAGATGAGTTTTAGTAAAGTCAGCATTAATCGCTTAGGAACTCTCTCGCCGAAGTCTGATGCTTTAGTACGCATTTATGCGACTCCCAAGCGAGGTTGCACTCACTTGTGTAAAGAACAAGTATAGATAAACGCTAAACATCATTGTTTGTTGTCATAATCGCCAAACAGTCTTTAAATGTTTAACGAAATTGTAATTGTAATTGCATTTCAACATGTTTACTTATTTTACTATAGTTAATTATTAAATTACATGGTGTTGGTATTCATTAAAATTAACCCTAAATAACAGTGAAAACTAGTGGAGTCCAATGTAGTGACTAAGAGGGTTCCAGTCAACAAGCATGGCAGTTAGTCATGTTAACTGGCACGGATAGTAACTACCCATATTCCTACGTAAACGCTCCCAAAATAATGGCCACATATGTCCTGCAAATAAGTGATTAGGAGTGTGTTAGTTTCGGAAGTTCATAAGTTACAGTTGGCAGAAACTGTAAAAATACCGATTGTCAATAGAAATTGTGCGATTTGTCGCAAGTTGTATATAAATAAACGCTTAGTAGCCCGCCGAGAAGTATTAACAGTCGGTAGAAAACGGTGATAATAAAAGTATGTATTAGCATAACGCCATCAGCATAACGGGAATCACCCTAAACGTAAAATATGATTCGAATTCGCGCCTGTTACAAATTTACTGAATAATGTATTCTTAACCATTCACCAAATTACTTAAAATATTTAAAATCACATTCATCACAATAATGAAGCGCCAAATAAAGTTTGACACTGAGGACACTGTATCTACAGTCTTCCTAGGCAACAATATGAATTTAAGTTGAACTTTAAGTTCTTTCCTCGCAACAATAAAAACAACAAATGGAAAAAAACGATGTTTGAAAATGTACTTATCTGAAGTGGCGTGTTCAGAGAATTTGTGGGCGATGATGTTGGGGCTATAATGACGACGGTTGGGTTCTCCAGGTAGTAGATTTCCTTAACAATGAAAACGCTGACATATGTCATATGTCTTCCAGAACCCCAAAACGGATACTCGTGACATCACACGCAACACCCATTAAAATAGATGAACTGGAAAGTCAACGGCAATCCTGTTGTCATTTAAATCCGCAACAAAGGCGCAACAAAAACATATTCTATAACAAAAATGAGGCTCTCTAATTCACGTCCAAATTAAATCACGTCTACCACGTGTTAATACGCTAGTTGAAAAAAAAAACACGGTTCATGCAAGAGTCCACGAGACTTGAAGTCTTTTTTCCGGGCCAGAAATTGTCGGAAGTGGAAGGGTTTATATACAACACAAAATAACAAAAAGAAGAAATACATTCATATGAACCACTCACAAAAGAAGACTAACAATAAACAAGAACACAACACGGATCGCCACGTGAAGAATATTATTGCCTAAGGCTTCTGAAATAAAAACTCGAAATCTATAATCCTAACCAATAGTGTAGTTTTTACAAATAAAATAATATTTAAAAATGTTCTGTAAACGAAACAGGGGTGAACTAACCAAACTGTTCAGACTTGTCGCAAAATTATAAACAAACTCGGCAACGTTGCCTAAAGAACAAAATATTTAAGAACACCAAACAACAGAAATATGACTAAAGGTGTCAAAATAAGAATAAATAAGTAACTGCATGGAAATGGAACACATATTATATCAACTGACATTCATAAGTAAAACTGGAACACAACTTAACCAATAAACAAATGAGTATAACAACAGAAGTTATTTGTCAGATATACACGGGCCAAAGAGGGCAGACAATTGAAAAATACGAAATTATACGAAGCACAGGCAGAGTAAAAGTAATAATACGACGACGGAAAACCGGAAAAGGTACGTACTCAATGTAAAATTAGTCCAGTCAATAAAGGGGTCGCAAAATGCATGGAGGGTGTCACAATTTTTAACTTCAGGGCTTTGTTTGGAGTCGTTAGGAGGTAACATTCTAAAAGTCTCCGGACATAGGAGGTGAGCGAGGTGCAGGGGGGTACAGGGAAGGTATTTATTTTTGGTTTTTTACTTATACCTTAAAGACGTTACGTTTTAGCAAAAAAAGTTATATACAAAACGAAAGCTGACAAAATTTCTTATATTTTTGCTTTGTAAAGTTTTTTTCTATTTCCTTAAGTATGACATAACATTTTCTATGTTATCTTCAACTGATCAAAAGTTACGGCAATTTGAATTTTTTGCATAAATTTCGAGATTCCGTTGGAAGACTGTACATTTAGTCTACGGGCATGTGGTATGCGCCTTTGAAAGTTTGCGTCTACGGATTTTCTCTTCGGATTATATTTACAAGGTTGTTGGAGATGTTTTTATCTTGATCACATGATCTGTAGCTCGTCAGTTTTTTCTTAAAATGGCCGCCAAATATATGCCTGTTTAATACATTATGTTAAAGTAATGTGGACACCACACGACTTCCTTGTACGCAAGACTAATATGAAGTATAAACTCAATTATAAAATGCACGTATTTGACGTAATTTGACATTAACATCTATTTTTTATTTTATTGTTATTTTTTGTCCTAATCCATAGCAAGCTTCATTACAATAAACAAAAAGTATATAAGTTTTAAATTTACGTATCTCGCTTATACAAAGGGCTAATTTGATAATACGTGATGTGCTAGACGCAGAATTTAATTCTCTAAAACTCTTATTTGAAGCATTTATTTCTAAAATCAAAATGAAACAATTTTATTAAAGAATAACTGTTAACAACTTCAGGTAATATATCACTTCCGGTTAGCCTGTTTTAACCAAAATCGGCTATGTTATTCCAATTGATATAAAAGTCTCATATACTAAATTTGAAAAGTTTTGGATTTTATTTTAATACAGTTTTTCATTAAAATCTATTATAAGCTTCAAATAAAGTACCATTTCTGGAAATTATGTAATGACCAAAAAGGGAGGTGCACAACTAGATGGTATAGAAGTCCTAAATACAAAATTTCAATTTTCTACGGCTTACCGTTTTTACGTACGTACAGACGTTACGACGAAATTAGTCAGAATGAATTCAGGGATGGCCAAAATGGATATTTCCGTAGAAATCTGGAAACTAAAATTTTTCGCGAATACAATACTTTCTTTACTTTGTACAAGGAAGTAAAAAGGGTAATTAATGCCGAATGCTATCATATTTGGTATCAATTTAAAACTCTATTTACTACCAATTACTTCACCGTATTAGTAATGTAAATTGATATGCATACGGGATGATCGGCGAAAATCCGACACCAAGAATTTTTTGTTCATTTTGTGGGAATTTTTCTGTCAACCGAAGAGATATGTGCTAGAGAGAAAAGTTTAACGAAAAACGTGTGGTAAAAGTTTTTTTTTTAATTTATGGTTTTTGATAGCTGATTTCATAAACGATTCGAAAAATACTTAAAAAATCAGAAATGTAGGAAATTTTGTCAGCTTTCATTTGTATATGATAACTTTTTTACTAAGACGTACTGTCTTCAAGATATAAGTAAATAACCAAAAATAGATACCTTCTCGATCCACCCCTGCACCCCGCTCGCCACTTATGTCCGGGGACTTTTAGTATGTTTAGAGTCCGTGCGTTTAGAGAAAAAACCGGCGCACAGGCCAAAATTCACCTGGGCGGGTCTAACTTGTGAAAGTAGGGATGGTACGATATTGTGACAGGTAGCAGGTGTTTGTTGCGTATAGGTCCTAGATATAAATATGTACAAAGATATTCAACCAAATGTCTTTTGTGCGAGTAATAATTATATGTATACTTGTTTATGAATTTTGTGTATCGTAAATGATAATAATATTAAAATTAATAACATTTAAATTTTAAATATTATTCAGTTAAATGTTTTTTGAGCGAGTATTAATAGTGAACATTTGTAGGTTGGGTAGTACAACTTCTACTGCGCCGATTTGTTTTTTCTCTAAACGCACGGACTCTACCTCCTAACGACTCCGAACAAAGCCCTGAAGTTAATAAATAAATATGTCACAAATTTAGTTTCCTTTTGTCCTAAGTGAAACTTACGTATTATTGGTGCATTGCTCGGGTACGAATTCGTAGTTACAGAGTCCCAATCTAACAGCTGTTAACTTTGAAACCTATTTTTCTCTTTCTTCTATTTTTACATATATTGAAAAAAATAGTTTATGTACTAACCTCGAACTGTAAGTGATTATTTAGGTCCTGAATGTTTACAGGATATCTCTACCCTATAGGTATCGATTTCCCGAACTACATTCTCGACCTAAAAACTGTCACTTATAGTTCATGGTTCGTAATACAGGATGTCTCTATAAGCTTGCTGACGAATGGTAACTTTTTTATTTGAGGAGGTACGAGATTGGTTAAATGAGCAAAATTGTGCCATTTTGAATAGGAGAACCAGATATTTTTTTATTCTTTTATTGGAAAGAATATTTTTTTCTCTTTCAATAAGGTAATATTATTTATGTAGAATATTTTCAAATAAACGATTTATATACGTTTAAAATTGAAAATTTTGTACATTCTATTTAGTTATTTTCGCCAAGTAAGCTATGGATACAATTTTTTTAATAAACTTATTATTTTATTAACTTATTTTACAGTAATAATTAAATATTCAAGGAATATAATCAAATTAAAAGCTATGATTTCTTAGGCACATTTCAGCTCTTTTGGGAATAGTTCCGACCGTTCTACCGTACTTTGTAACTGATATCTAGTTACATATTGGCAAGCTTGTATTTTTTTTCACAATTCTTTAACACTTCCTGGAAATTAGTTAATAAAATGAATAAATTTATAAAAAAAAACAATTGTTTCAATGGCTTACTTGGCGAAATTAACGTTAATTAATAAAAATCGGTTGAATTATGGATATATTATTACAGGTGGATAAATAAAAATAGTTACTATTTACTTACTAAGCGATATTTCGCCATTTCCTTCATCAATTGTTTGATTTCTTCCATTTACATTGATTTCAGCTTTGTATTTTAGTTTCCAGGTAATTTTTGGATTTAACAAAATGAACTGAATTGTATTGTTTTTCCAATTAATGCTAAAAAAATATACAGAAACTTATATATTGAGAATTATAGTGTGAGTCGAAATAACGTGCGATTATTTCTCGTCACATTCTGGTAGTTTATGTCCCTTTACCCTAGGCAAAGAAAATATAAGGATCGTGCTAAAAAATTTGTTGATGTCTGCGGGTATGTGAAAAATTAAAATTTCCAGATAATAAAATGACATTTTTCAGGCTTGACACATACGTACTATGTTCAAAATTACCTCCATTTATTATTATTTCAATTAAACAACTTCGTTTTCTGTTATCCATTGAATAAAAAATTGAGAAACCTCAAGTAGATGTAACTCAGTAACGAACCATTTTAGGACATAAGTATATATAAACTTTTTTCCTTATTTTTAGTCATAGAAGCCACCTGTGTATAGTCAGCCGACCATTTTTGTTAGATTCTGTATAACAGATTTCAAGTAGACAGCCTGTATACATACAGGTGTTTCTCGGAAAGGGGACAGCCCGATTATTTTTTTTATTATTAAAAATAGAACAAAATGATTTAAATAAAAGTTGTAGTAGATCGAGGGGGACATTCACATGTTGAACAAAATTTTTTTAACGTGTGGTTCTCAAACTAAAATGTAAAGTTATATTTTTGTTAAATGGGAAGCTATATATTTTTTAAGCTCGTTCGGTAGAATATTTTTTTTTTCAATTCAACCATGTAATCATTTTATATCCTTAAATAACAAAAATATTAAAATAAATGCAATTAAAATTTAAGTAAATTTTATTTTTATAGCTATTTTTCAGTAGTCTAAATATTTGTTAAAACACTACAAATAGCAAGAATAGTAATTATACACTAAGGGCCGGTATTTCCATCTCCGGATAAAGTTCAGGATAACAATCCGTCAGATAAATGATAAAATATCGCATCGAAATAAAAGCATAAATGAAGTAAATTATATTGAATGTCATTTTTTGATACCATATTGTTCATTTATCCGACAGATAAGTTATCCAGCACTTTATCCGAAGATGGAAATACCTGCCTTAAATAATTCAAAGTGACATATAACAGTTTTTGTTTTTCGTACATAGCCAACTGATAAATAACTATAAACCTAAAATCAATTTAAATTTCAACTGCATTTTTCTCAATATTTTTGTTATGTAAGGATATAAAATGGTTTTATGGTTGTATTCAGAAAAAAAAAACTCTAACGAATAGGCTTTAATATATATATATTTATATATATATATATATATATATATATATATATATATATATATATATATATATATATATATATATATATATATATATATAACTTTATGTTAGAGCTGGAGAACCACTGGTTCAAAAAAAATTTGTCTTCAATAAGTGAATGTCCCACTTCCTTTTCTATAACTTGTATTTGAATGATTTTCTTCTATTTCCATTAATAAAGAAAATAATCGGGAAATCATAGCCATGAAACAGCCTGTATACGATATGGGTATTTAAGTTTGTGCCCCATAAAAATTAAAAATTTTATACTATTCTTACTTAGCATCTGTGAGTTTAAAATTATTCATTCCGTAAATAGTGATGTCATATAAAGTAACAATTAAATTCTCTTTTTTTAGTGTAAATATGACATCCCAAGAATATTTGCTAAGAGATTGTATTCCATATTCGGGGTCTCCTGTAATAAATATTACGTAATTAATGAAATACTTAATTATTATTTTAAAAATTGTCATGTTCCTACCTAAAGCTAGATTTGATATTGCATTATTTGCTTCTTCGGCAAAACATTTATTAAGATTTGGGTCATTCCTAATACACGGTTTAATATATTTTGCTGAAAAAAGGAATTTATATATACACTTTTATTTAAAAAAGTTTCTATTACTTACGCAAAGGCTTTTTGGATTCACAAAAGGCAAAACCTAGTAATACCACAAAAAATATTTTTTTCATTTTGTACTACTTTTGTTCGAACAATATTACCATTATTATATTATTTGTTTATATACATACCAAACTACGTAAATAATTAAATCATATCTTAATTATGAATAATTACTGAAACAAAAGTGTAGTTAATAGTAAAAAGAATAATTAATAATCTTAAAATTTGTTTTTTAATGTGCAGATAACCATAATAGAATCATAAAAAGATTAATTAAAGAACTATATACAGTGTGTTCAAAAAAAATCCTAACTCGAAGTAGGCTTTGAACAAAGAAACGTATGGCAATTTAAAAGGATGTAATTAAATGTCAATTCGACATGAGATATTGTCAAAAATGCTATCTAAAGAAATCAAAGCTTATCTACTTGAATCTTATTTTATAAATGGAAACAAATTAGAAAACGGCGAATGTCAATATACTGTATCCTTCTTTATGGTCTTTTCTCCTCAAAATTACATTTTAAGATCAATTTTGAGAACTTGAGTTTTGAATTAAATAATGTCCGAGTTAGGAATTTTTTTGAACACACTGTATATTTTACGCATTTTTGAATTTTATACTACGTACATACATATATCATATAATAGTACACACCTGATCAGATCTCTTAATCCGAGACTGATTCAAATATTCTTTTTATTACAAAATAAAAAATCTGATATGGCCAGCACATAACCTCTCGCCAGATATTTTACCTGGTTGTACGCATAAAACGAAAAATATTTTTAAATACAAATACATATATTCATGTCTTACTACAAAATAATTCTTACATATATTTGCAAAATCTATGAAATATTTTAATATAAATTATGTACAATACATACATTTTCTTTATATTCAATATCCTGAAATTTTTTTTTCTATTTTCCTTTTCTTTTTCTTTATATTCGTCATTTTTTCGCAAATTCCTCTTATATTCTTTATACGTGTATTCTTTTACGTTGTTCATTTTTTTTATTTTCATAATCTTCATAATAATGTACAAATATTTTTGACAGCGACACACAAATATTTTTGACAGTGACATTTATGTGTCAATTACAAACATTTGAATTTCTTGCCTTGAAGTAGTTTGATTTGAGAATTTTTACATCAAATTATTTTATATGCATTTCTTTATCTCTAAATCTATATATATATATATATATATATATATATATATATATATATATATATATATATATATATATATATATAAATTATAATCCTTGAAACACTGCAGTTTCAGAATTTGATATCATAAACAACGTCATTTCACCCGATACTTAGAAGATAAGAAAATGTTATAAATATGACGTAAGAAAGAAATGTAGACGATTTTTGTATCATCTTGGCTAGAGTAGCAACAACTGTTTTACTGTAATAAACACATATTAAAATTAAAAGTTTGTTTTTTTTAATAAGTATTGATTGACAAATCATAATTGGCGCAGTCGGTAGGATAGCCGACAAGAATCCAGTGAGTGCATAAATCCTCGTAAGTCTGTGAAACGCTTGTCGAAAATTTTCAAATTTTCATAAGTGCTATCCGAACACTATCTACGATCTTCAATTGACCTAAACAGTGGTCATATCAGTGCTATTCAAACATCATCTACAATCTTCAATCGACCTAAACAGGGGTCGCACCAGGGTCTAACCACGACCCATCTTTAAAAGCCGAGGACGTCAACCCACTTTCCAATCAGGACCACCAATTCAACAGATTCTACAAGTGCGTGACAAGATACAACTTCCCGCCTACTTGAAGCGTATATCAAGACCTTCACTGCAATGAAAAAAGTAACCTACTTCACGATATTCCTACTGTAAGTTTACTTTCATTGTATATATTTTCACCGGTAGTAACAATCGGTCCAGAAAAATACTGTTACACACACTCATACATATTGTATTCATTATAAAATGCTAATACATGTCTTCAGACGAAGAAATTGATAAACTAAGTAATCAATTTAATAAAATACCAATTACACTTAAACCAAGTAAATTAGGTAACAGCAGTAAAGTTAAACAATTACCTGCCAAAGACACGCCCAGTGCACCTCTAACATACTCAGTACAAGAATTAAATAACTGCCAATTCGAACTAACTATGGCGACCACAACAATTGCCGATATTCGAAATTTTATCGATGCAGTACCTGAGTATAATGGAGAGATCAAATCCCTCCCTAGATTTATAAAAGAAGCCGATAACTTTTATACGGTAATGGATTCATTAAATTTAACAGCAATACAAAAAACATATTGCTTCTCTATGTTACAAAAAAAATTTATTGATAAAGCCAAAGACATATTAGACTCTCAAGAGTTCACATCTTGGCAAGATATAAAAACATATCTTGAAACTAATTTCGAAGATAAAAGTACTTACAACACGTTGCTATTAACAACAATTAAAATCACACAGATAGATAATAATGTCAATGATACCCTAAAGAAATTCAAAACCCTTTATCAGAGAATGGTTTCCAAAATTCAATTATTACAATACGAACCAGGTGAAAAAAGGTGTTTAATAACCGAAACTCAAAAAACAGTAGTTTCCCATTTTATTTCACTACTGCCCATGAACTTTAGAGGTTCATTCATAAGTAAAAACCCGCAGACACTCGACGCCTGCGAGCAACTTTTGACAAACGAATATAATTCCATGCAATTATTACACAGATCACCCATGCACAAAGGAACACCTCAAAACACACAAAAATCACAGAGACTACCCAATATTCCACCACAAAAATTCCCAGCACAACAATTCCCTTCACGCCCATTCAACCCCCGAGATTCACGCCCTACCGGACCACAAAGATTCGCTAGGCAAAACATAAAAAAATTTACAGAAACAAAACGCACATTTCAACCAACTCCTATGTCCGGCATAACAAAAACAACATTACCAATGTCCACACAAACTATTAAACAGAATTACGCCTTAGAAACAGAGGACGATGTAGAAATTAATAATCAAGAAAACATATATGAACAAGAATTAAATGAACAAAACGACACCTTTGAAACACAATCTTTTTTAGAGTACGACCCAGAACTGATAGAAGAAAATACGTAATGTTTTCTAACACAAAAACAATTCCAATCATTACATTTCAAAATTTCAAAATTCTTATCGATTCAGGATCAGATGTCAACCTAATAACAGAAAAAACCGTAAAACAAAATAATATGAAAACTTTAAAAGAATATCTAACATTCAGAACTGCAACAAATAAAGTAAAATGTAATGAATACGTCGAAATCAGAATATTCGACAAAAGTTATAAATTTTTCATTCTAAATTTTCACACAGAATGCAATTTATTATTTGGAACAGAAATATTGCGTGATACAAATACCATTATAAATTTCGCAGAAAATTCCATTCAAATGAAACAAATGAAATTTGATATTCAGAACTTGAGTAAACAAAGTAAAGAAAGTCACGTACAAATCCGAGATGAACACTTACAACCAAACATAAAAAATGAACTATACAATTTACTAGAACAATATGAATCACTTTTTCCAAAAGAAAACGAAACACTGACATGTACAGATAAGATACAACACAAAATTTACACTACTGACGATACCCCCGTATATACAAAAAACTATCGACTCCCGCATGTATTTGAAAAGGATATTGAGGAACACGTTCAGACAATGTTAAAAGCAGGTATCATACAGAAATCAAAAAGTCCATACAATTCACCAATATGGATTGTACCAAAAAAAATGGATGCCTCAGGTAAACAAAAAACCCGACTAGTAATCGACTTTAGAAAATTAAATCAAAAAACGAAAGAAGACAAATTTCCTATTCCAAACATTGACACACTTTTCGACCAAATAAATAAACCAAAATATTTCACTACTATCGACCTACATTCTGGATTCCACCAAATACTCGTTGACAAAAATGACAGAGAAAAAACAGCCTTCAGCACCGCTTCGGGACACTATGAATTTTTGCGTATGCCCTTTGGTCTAATTAACGCCCCCGCCACATTCCAAAGATGCATGAACGAAATATTACAAGATATAATTGGTAAAATATGTCTTGTATACTTAGATGATATTATAATTTTTGGCAATACCGAGCAAGAACATTTAGAAAATATTAAAACAGTCTTTGAACATTTAAAACAAGCAAACTTAAAAATTCAATTAGATAAATCAGAATTTTTCAAAACGGAAGTCGAATATCTAGGTTTTATAATTTCAAATGAAGGCCTTAAGCCAAACACAAAAAAGGTAGAAGTAATACAAAAACTCTCAATCCCAAAGACTGTAAAAGAAATAAGATCATTCCTAGGCAAACTTAATTGGTATCGTAGATTTATTCAAAATTTTTCCACATTGACGAAACCATTTACAAACTGTTTAAGAAAAGGATCAATAATAAATATTCACAATAAAGAATACCAAGAATGCTTCGCAAAAATGAAAGAATTAATTACAAATCCACCGATACTCGCATACCCAGACATTAACCAAACCTTCATATTAACTACTGACGCTTCTGACTACGCAATGGGCGCAGTACTCTCTCAAAATCAAGATTCACAGGAAAAACCATTAGCCTACGCATCAAAAACCTTCAATTCGCAAGAACAAAATTACTCCGCCGTCGAAAAGGAACTGAAAGCAATAGTATGGGCCATTCAAAATTTTAAAACGTATCTCTACGGGAGAAAATTTTTAATACGAACAGACCATAGACCACTAGTGTGGCTTTTTAACATGAAGAATGCAAACCAGAAGTTGATGCGATGGAAGATCGAATTGAGCGAATATAACTTTGATATAGAATATATCCCTGGCAGAACAAACAAAATTGCGGACTTTTTAAGTAGACTCAAAAACGAATTCAAAATCAATTACAAAACAGGCGACGTAACGACGACCCCTATCTTTGCACACTGTATTTCGAAAGACTATAAATTTGGTAAAGGACTAGCAAAACAAATCGACGACCAATTTAATAGCAAAAATTTTTGTAAGGACATACTACCAAACAAAATTATAATTCAAAATGAACATGACAAACAAATTATTCATTTATTCTCAAAAAATTCATTCAACGACATATGTAACCCAAAATTACTAAAACAATCACTAACGCAATTACGTGACTATTTAATAAAAAACGATATTCACGAAATTAACATCCCGTATTTATCATGTGGTCTCGACAAATTACAAAAAAAAGAATTAATTAAAATTTTGACCTCTATATTCGAGAATACCTGTATACAGATTAATATTTATTCGTTACCTCAAAATTTTGCACTAAGTGACGAAATAGAATCAAGGATCGAACTAGAAAAAATTATAGACCGAGATGACGACTCAATAATTAACATAATTAACACGGAAGACGATATTGAAACCATACATAGCGACCAAGAACACCCCGTCAACGGTTTAAAAATATTAGAAAATAGAATAAACACAGCAGATAACCAAATTATATTTTCTTTTGATGAAAAACAGGAAGTACAAATCATAAAACTTTTTGGAAATAAAAAACAACGCCTCGTGGTCACTATCGAAGAAAACAAAGCCGAAGATCAATTGCGAGAATTTATAAAAAAATTACATCATACCCAAAATTAGATACTACTGCATATGCAATGATAAAATATTCAAAATTCTAAATCAAATAATTCAAAACGATTTCGAAATAAACAGTATTAACATTATTAGAGTTAATAAAGAAGTAAAGGACATAGAACAACCAGACGAACAAAACGAAATTGTTTATCTATACCACATAGGGAAAACAAATCATCGCGGAATCATGGAAACATACAAAAAATTAAAAGAAAGATATTACTGGCCTAAAATGATAGGTACCATCACCTCATTCATAAATAATTGCCAAACATGCAAAGAATGCAAATACGACAGACAACCCATACAACTTACTGATAACCTTACTGAAACACCCGAACGACCTTTCGAAATTATAAATATCGACTTACTAACCCTCAACGGACAATATTATTTAACAATATACGATCAGTTCTCAAAATATGCACAAGCATACCCTGTTAAAACGAAAGATAGCAGAAACATAGTCAAGACTTTAGAAACATTTATTAAAACAAAAATCCCACCAAAAAAAACTAATATGTGACCAAGGTTGTGAATTTAATAATATATCCTTACGAACATTCTGTCATAATAACGATATTAAATTACACATAACATCAGCCCAGAATCCAAAATCAAATGCCATAGAAAGATTTCACTCGAGCCTTATCGAGCATCTGAGAATAAAGACACGAACCGGTAATTTAAAACCTCTAAAAGAAACAGTAGACGACTGTATCTTTGCATATAATAATTCAATTCATTCTATTACAAACATGACCCCAAATGAAATACTCTACGGTAAAGACTATACAAATTTGAGGCCCAAGGAAAACGAACAAAACAAATTACAAAAATACATGATAAGACGACGCGACGAATTAAAACAAGTAAAAACTAATATTAATAAAGAAAAACATAAACGTTACAAAAACCCCAAAGAGAATAAAAAGATTAATAAATTAAAATATTCTACAGAAGCCTATATAAAACAAAATCCCCGCTTGATAACTAAATTCAAAAAACCTTTATATATAAAAACTAAAATTAGAAATTATAACGAGAAATTTAAAACTATAAAAGCTAAAGACAAATTGAGAGAGCGAAAAGTAAAAATTGACAGAATCAAAATTTAATTGTTTCAGAATCCATCATGGATTCGCAGATGTCAAGAATATTACAAACAACCCCGGGTTTCTATTACACACCATTGGTGAGTGCCATTTAAAAGAAAGCGAACAATTACACTATTTTTACAATGACATAAGCCCCATATACGACGAATATTTAAAACTAAAACAAATTATCAACACGGAAATAAAACAGTTAGCAAATTCCACTGTTCTTAACGAAAACATTAAAATTGTAAACTATATGTTCAAAGAACTAGAACAGAACATAACCGGAAACTTAGACTCCGCGGATGAAGAACGTTATAATTCAATATTAGAACAACTCAGTAATAATCAAAAAATATTACAATCACAAGCAAACGAAATCATACACCAACAGCAAACACTCACAGACAAATTTAATAAAGATTTGCAAACTATAAATTTTAACGAAAACAAATTACGAGACACACTCAGTGAAATTGCTGACGTAATAAAAACAGACCTGACCTGGCCAACAGTTACACACGCAGAAATACAGATTAACAAAGTATTAATTTACATTCAACAACTCAGAACCACAGTCGATAATGTTATAAAATCATTAGAATTTTGTTCATTGAACCAATTAGACATTACAATTATAGATCCCGATAGCCTTTTAAATATTACACAAAATCCGAATATCTTTCAGACGATTGAAACGATATATGTCACATGCACGCTACAAAACAATAAAATACACATCCTTTTAGCCGTCCCAAATTACACAAAAAATTTATACAAAGTACAACAATTTACACCCACACCGTACTACGATTCCTCTTACAAACAAATATTAGAATATAATACCATGTACATTACACATAACAATAAATATGTATCCATTTTTAAGTTTATAAGTAATAAATATTGTATATCTAATTATAGCCCTGTAAATAGTTGTATTAACAATATACTAAATAAACAAGTATATGATGATTGTTTAAGCGAGCAAATCACAATGAGAAACTATATTTCTCAAATACCGTTCACGAACAAAATAATTATTTTCTCACCGAACTTACAAAATTTCGAATTCAATTGTGGAAACAATTATAATTATAAACAATTACAAGGTATCTTTATCAACGATCAAGATACATGTACAATTAAGAATTGGCAATCTCAGAAATATAAACCCCTCTATCAAGAATTTATTTTCGATAATATAAAATTCACAGAACTAAAGAAAGTACCTCAAATCACTAAAATAAATGAAGCAAAATTAAATGTTACACATTTAAAACAAATCGAATCTGTTGAACAAATAAATAATCAACATATACCTACGTTTTATGTAACCCTTTCTGTTATAATAATTATTATAATTTTAATATCATGTAAGAATAGAATATATACCTTAGTTATGAAAAATAAACAGAAAAACGTTCCAAAAAAGAATAATATAGATTTAGAATTAAACCCGTTGGAATAACGTTGTTTCTTGTTGGGGAGGAATTATAATCCTTGAAACACTGCAGTTTCAGAATTTGATATCATAAACAACGTCATTTCACCCGATACTTAGAAGATAAGAAAATGTTATAAATGTGATGTAAGAAAGAAATGTAGACGATTTTTGTATCATCTTGGCTAGAGTAGCAACAACTGTTTTACTGTAATAAACACATATTAAAATTAAAAGTTTGTTTTTTTTAATAAGTATTGATTGACAAATCATAATTTATATATATATATATATATATATATATATATATATATATATATATATATATAATAAAAATATATCACCATGGCATATTACCCATTGCTGGGTGTGCCAATCTGCTTTGTACGCAGATATCGGTAATGATGATGACATATTTGTACCGTGCGGGCGTTTACCAGGCGTCACCTCACGGGCACTCATTGCTGGCGTGGAGAGTGCACCACAGGGGCCAATTTTAAAATTGGAAATATTTGGCGTCGGTCTAAATCTATAGAAGATATAATAATGAATTTATATTTATCGAATAAAGAATTTAACATTCTTTAATATAAGTATTTACATAAATTCCCGATAAATAATATTTAGATGATTTTTTTCTTTTAACTACTACTTTCGGTTGTCCAATTGTTACCAAAACTTAATCAACTCTTCCCATTATTGTTAGATTGAGAAATCCGTAGTTAAAAATGTCCTAAGTCTTATAGTATTTGAGAAATCGTGAATCCAACATCCACACATCCACACACACACACGCACGCACGCACGCACGCACGCACGCACGCACGCACGCACGCACGCACGCACGCACACACACACACACACACACACACACACACACACACACACACACACACACACACACACACACACACACACACACACACACACACACACACACACACACACACACACACACACACACACACACACACACACACACACACACACACACACACACACACACACACACACACACACACACACACACACACACACACACACACACACACACACACACACACACACACACACACACACACACACACACACACACACACACACACACACACACACACACACACACACACACACACACACACACACACACACACACACACACACACACACACACACACACACACACACACACACACACACACACACACACACACACACACACACACACACACACACACACACACACACACACACACACACACACACACACACACACACACACACACACACACACACACACACACACACACACACACACACACACACACACACACACACACACACACACACACACACACACACACACACACACACACACACACACACACACACACACACACACACACACACACACACACACACACACACACACACACACACACACACACACACACACACACACACACACACACACACACACACACACACACACACACACACACACACACACACACACACACACACACACACACACACACACACACACACACACACACACACACACACACACACACATACGGACATCATCGTAAAAATGTTATAATCGGATTCTAGGGACCTTAAAACGTGCTTATTCACTAAAATCTGGATATGCGATTTTTAGCATGAATACAATACCTCTCTTAGCGAGAGGTAAAAATCGTCTAAGTGTGCGTTTCGGCCGTGTTGTAGACCAGTGAATGTTGTAGGATGGTGGATTTGGATTATAAATGAAACTTACTCCTCGTTGCGACTACTTTTTCGCTGTTTCGGACACCATTGTCTGTGCGGGGTAAGGATAAGGCTAGCTCGTTGGAAGTCCAGGATTATTATTTTGTTAAATAGTGAAAATGTGTAAAAAGGAAAACTTATGATATGTTTATTGACACATTTTATAAACATTGAAGAAAATGTAAATGGTGTTTTGATGGCTAGTTTTAAAATGTTATTTACCCTGGGTGTTAAAACTTGGCCCCAGTTGTCTAAGCGTGACTTTTGTGCGTTCGGCTAGTTACCTCTACAGTCATCATATCATCATTGAGTGGTTTATTATCCGTCCACTTAACCTAGTCATTTCCTCCTAAAGGCTTCACTGAACCATACTGATGGGCTCCAAAAATAGCGAAATGCGTCTGTGGTTCTAATAGATCATTTCAGAAATTTGAGCGACCATTACATTTACTTTTTGAACTAAAAAGGTAGTGCCGTTAAATAGCGGCATTTCAAATTTATACGTAACCAGGGCATATAGTTTTAAATTTTAATACTACCCAGGAGTTGCTAATATGAATTTGAGTATAAGGTATAGTTTAAATTCTTATTTTACAAATCAAAACTTATTTTAGTATGTGAAAATGTGAAGTATATTCAGCAATCAATTATAAAATATTGTATTAACCTACTTAACCTCACATTTTATTTTCCAAACCAGACAAAACATTTCAAATAGCAATATTTTGGGGGCCAGAAGTTTAGTACCCATCATAATTATTTGAAAAACGACACCAACAAAAAAAAGACTGTGAAATACACAGAACTGTCATGTAAACAAGGATGGATATACGGAAAACGGCACTAACTTTTTGTCGCAGTCTAACACTTGGCGCATGCGATTTGAATTTCTGAAATGGTCTATTGGGTGGGCCAGGCTCTGATAAATGGCCGACAGATTGATTCAGAGACTGAAATCTTGTGAAACTTGTCAAGTATGATTTGAAAAAATGATATTAAAACAGTTTCACCGAGTATCGTCGTAGTTATTTACGAGTATTGTACATTTATTATTATTTATTGCTGTCTGAGCACATAGCTTACTCGATATGTGGCTCTGCATGTAGTTAGTTACCTCTACTGTCATATCAACTTTGGATGGTTTATCATCTGTCCACTCAACCTAGTCAGTGCCTCCCAGAGTCTTCAGTGCGCCGCACTGTGCTTCAACAAGTGCGAAACGCCTATGTGGTTTTGGTTAATTGGGCCATTTTGATATGATAAATGACCGAGAGAGAAGAGTCTAGTCTAGGGATGATGATTTTGTCACAAAAATCGATTCTTTAAATCGATTCGAATTATACTACATAACATTATCGAAAATATCGTTTAAAGAATATCAAAACACAAAAAGTCGATTTTTTTTAAATTAATATTCATAATATGCAAAATGAAACACAAAAATTTACATATAGAAACATTTTTTATTAAATTATAAATAGGAACAAAAACCAAATATCATTCTATTTACATTGCAAGTTCCCTACATTGCCAAAAATAAAAATATTACGGGCAATCACGTGAAAACACCTGATATATATATATATATATATATATATATATATATATATATATATATATATATATATATATATATATATATATACATACATATTGTAATGTGCAGTGCCCGCCGTCGCCGCCGCTGTCCCCGTCGCTGTCGCCGCCACTGTTGCGGGGTCGTGCGAGCGTCTATTGTTAGCGATGACGCAGCAGACGTGTCGAAACCTGTTTAATTACGCGGTTGATGTAACCTATTGTGTTTTATCTAGAAATTTTCTAGTGAGTTCTGGAATACGGATGCCGAGGTATATAAGGACTGTTAGCGAAGACATTGGACAGTCTGATATAAATAAGTGTTGCGTGCAAAACAGTTGGTGATATAAACAGATAGTCGACGAGTGCTAAACATAAATAAATACAGTTGTATAAATAAATAAGTGATCTATATATTGTTTAAATAAATAATCTTAGTGTTAAGTGTTTTATAATATTCTTTGTTTTAATTAGTGTTTAATATTTGTTTAATCGTAGTGTTAGTTAAATTTATTATCTTTTAATTTCTATTTATCGTTATAATAAACTTTTATTTTCATTATTAATAATTGTCTAATATTTACATTTTACACTTTTACACCCAAATAAATAAAAACGTTACAATTGGTGTCAGGTGTGGGGTTAATAAATTGTGAAGTGTAATTAAAAAAAATAATAATAATAAAAATGGCGACAAAACAATTAAAATTAAATGAATTAAAAGTAAGTGATCTCAAGACAGAACTGGAAGAAAGAGATTTGGACACAACAGGAAAGAAGTCAGTCCTTCAAGTGAGACTAAGAGAAGCATTAATCGATGCTGGTGAAAATCCTGATGATTACTTATTCGAAATTCAGTGTGACATTCGTAAACTTATAGAAGAATTGACAGAAAATTCTAGAACATTAAAAGATGAATTGACGGAAAATTCTAGAACATTAAAAGATGAATTGACGGAAAATTCTAGAACATTAGAACAAAAATTCGAACAAAAATTTGAGGAAAGTTCTAGAAAATCAGAAGAAAGTTCTAGAAGTTTGGAAGAAAAATTAATGGAAAGTTCTAGAAAATTAGAGGACTTGGCAGAAAATTCTAGAACATTAGAAGAAAAATTAATGGAAAGTTCTAGAAAAGCGGAAGAAAATTCCAGAATCTTAAAGGAAGAATTAATGGAACATTCTAGAAGTTTAGAACAAAAATTGGAAGAAAATTCTAGCAGTTTAGAACACAAATTAGAGGAAAATTCTAGAAAAACTGAGGAAGACTTGAAAAATTTAGAAGATAAGTATGACAAGCAGATGGAAGAATTACGAGAAAAGGTCACTAGAATTACATTGTCACCAATGCCAAATTCCGATGTAGTGAAGGCAGGTTCACAAGAAGAAAGTAAAGTAGTAAAACCTGATACTAGTACAAAAATGCATATCAAAACGCCGGAATTTAATGGAAAATCTTCGTGGCCGAACTATTTAAAACAGTTTGAAGCGGCTGCGAAAGCACATAACTGGACGTCTACAGAGAAGGCTACAGCGTTGACTGTCTCGTTGCGTGGGGAAGCCATCGACATCTTACAGACGCTGAAGGAAGAAGAACAAGAGGACTACGACCAACTAGTCAAGCGGTTGGACATGCGGTACGGCAATGCGCACCTGGATCAGGTATACCAGACGCAACTGAGGAATCGTTATCAGAGTTCAAAAGAAAGCCTGCAAGAATTTGAAGTCGACGTAGCTCGTTTGGTTCGTCTCGCACATCCTGCAGCTCCTGACAGCGTTTTGGAATGCCTGGCCGTTCAAGCATTCATCTACGGAGTTCGAGACAGAGAAACACAGCAAGCACTGCGATTGGCCCGCCCAAAAACATTAATTGACGCACTCTCATATGCACTAGAACATGAAGCTTGTTATGCTTGAGCCCAAGAATGATGTTGTGAAGACTGGTACTGGAGTTGTTGTGGGAAAATCATTGATCAAAGCCAGTCAAGTAATACCAGTTCGTATAATGAACGTAAATTTTTATCCTGTTGTTCTTAAGAGAGGAACAATTGTAGGAGAATGCTTGGAAGTTTCCTCGATTATTCGAACTGTTAAGGCCAAAGGAAACCTATCTCAGGACGTTCCGGGCACATTAATTAACCAATTATCAACATCTTTCCAAGAACTGACCGCCGACCAGAGAACCAAGGCGAAGAAATTAATTGGAAGATTTCAAGATGTGTTGCAATTGGACAAGAAGACCAACGGGAGAACTAATGTGGTTCACCATAAGATAGACACCGGCGACGCAAGACCCATCCGCCAACCAGCAAGAAGACTACCATTGGCGAAGCGTGAGGAAGCGGAAAGAATTATTGAAGACATGAAAAAGGAAGGTGTGATAGAACCTTCAAGCAGTCCATGGGCTTCACCAGTGGTGTTAGTAAAGAAGAAGGATGGCTCTACACGATTTTGCGTCGATTACCGTCAACTTAACAACGTCACCAAGAAGGATAGCTACCCGCTACCTCGAATAGACGATACACTAGACACTTTGGCTGGGTCGAAGATTTTCTCCACTCTGGATCTAAAGAGCGGATACTGGCAAGTCGATTTGGATCCAAAAGATAAGGAAAAGACAGCCTTCACAATTGGTACCGGACTGTGGCAATTTACTGTAATGCCATTTGGGCTCTGCAATGCCACTGCAACGTTTGAACAACTCATGGAAACAGTATTGGCTGGGCTATCATGGAAAACTTGTTTAGTCTATCTCGACGACATTATTGTGGTAGGTAAGACATTCGAGGACCACATGAAGAATTTGGAAGAGGTTTTCCAGAGATTGCGGAAGGCTAACCTAAAGCTCAGCCCCAAGAAGTGTCACCTGTTCCAAATGGAAGTTCATTACCTTGGACACGTGGTTTCAGATAAGGGTATTGCAGTTGACCCGGAAAAGATGAAGGCTGTGAGAGATTGGCCAGTGCCTGGAGACAAACATGAACTTAGAAGTTTTCTTGGTTTGTGTACCTATTATCGGCGATATGTACCTGGATTTGCCAACATAGCCAAGCCACTGATAAGGCTTACTGAAGAAGGTCGAAGATTTATCTGGGAAATGGACTGCAAAGTTGCTTTTAAAGAACTGAAACATGCTTTGACAAGCGCACCTGTCCTGAGTTATCCGTTACCTGAAGGAGAGTTCATACTAGACACAGATGGAAGCAACGTGGGAATTGGTGGCGTTCTTTCCCAGATACAAGACGGACATGAGAAGGTTATTGCCTATTTTAGTAAGACTGTCAAAACCAGAGAGGAATTGTTGTGTTACTAGAAAAGAACTCTTGGCAGTCGTGAAATCCGTGGAGCATTTCTACAAATATTTGTACGGAAGGAAATTTTTGATTAGAACTGACCACGCTGCATTAAAATGGTTGCTACAATTCAAGAATCCTGAAGGTTAGGTGGCTAGATGGATTGAAAGACTACAGGAATACGATTTCAAAATCGAGCATAGAACAGGTACCAGCCATCGCAATGCCGACGCATTGTCCAGAAGGCCGTGCCAAGATGATTGCAAGCATTGTAGTCGACTAGATGATAAATTTTCCATCGTCGCCAGAACAACAGTAGTCGACGATAATTGGCAGCCCGATGGACTACGCGGAGATCAAGAAAAAGACCCAACTTTGAAAATTATACTCGAATGGAAAGCAGAGGAGAGCAAACCAGTATAGGAAGATGTTGCACCACACTCACCAAGTGTAAAATCGTACTGGGCGCAATGGGACTCCATGGTGATTGAGGATGGCATGTTAAAGCGTGTGGTAGAAAATGCTGATGGAACTGAGAAGAGAACTCAGTTAGTTATTCCTAAGAGTAGAGTGCCAGACGTGTTGAAAGAGATCCACGACGGATCTGGAGGTAATTTCGGAGTCATAAAAACGCTAGAAAGATTGCGCCAGCGGTTTTACTGGGTTAACTTCACGGAAGATGTTAAAGATTGGTGCAAGAAATGTGTGGTTTGCGCTGGAAGTAACAGTGGCTGGACCACTCCCAGAAAGTGACGAAGGAAATAAATACATCGTGGTTGTTATGGACTACTTCACCAAGTGGGTTGAAGCATATCCATTACCCAACCAGGAAGCCACCACGGTCGCTGAAACTTTAGTTAAGGAATGTATTTGCCGATTCGGAGTACCGCGTGAACTACATTCCGACCAGGGAAGAAATTTTGAGTCTGCCGTTTTCCAAAATGTCTGTAAGATATTAGGAATTAATAAAACTAGAACAACTGCATTACATCCGCAGTCTGATGGCATGGTTGAACGAATGAACAGAACGATTAACCGATATTTGTCGAAGGTAGTCTCCAACCACCAAAGAGACTGGGACCGACACCTCCATCTGTTCCTGTTGGCTTATCGTTCATCCGTGCATGAAACAACAGGGCAAACTCCTGCGAACATTTTATTCGGGCGCGAGTTGCGCTTACCATGTGACTTGGTGTTCGGCAATAAACCTGGGGAAGATCTGACCGGGGAAGATTACGTTACGGACTTACGGAGAAGAATGGATGACATTCATGAACAAGTCCGTACGAACATTCAAGCTGCCAGCGACCGAATGAAGGACCGGTATGACATCAAGGCCGAAAAGGGTGGATATCAACCTGGGGATTTAGTGTGGCTTTACAACCCACAAAGACGTCGTTGGTTATCACCAAAGCTGCAAAATAATTGGGAAGGCCCCTATGAGGTAGTCAAAAGGATAAACGACGTGGTATACAGAATTAAGAAACAACCTAGCGGGAAGCCGAGAGTAGTACACTTTAATCGGCTACCCCTTTCGCCGGAGACAACCATAACGGAGCAACGGTTCATCGGATCATAACACAAGAACCAACTTTTGAAGACTTCATGGAGAACTATTCCTTTGGCCGCAAAGCGCGGTTCGGCGTGACGAAAGAAGAACACAGAGATCTATTCACCGTGTCTTCAGATTATTCCCTCGGTCACTGCGTATCAGAAGACTTAAAGATGTCCCGTGGCATAGCTTCAGCCTTTAAGGCGAAATTTGGGCGACAACAAGAACTGGCCAACCAACGCCCAACTGTTGGGAAAACGCTGCGCCTGAGGGATAGTAATGCAGACCATCAGCGGTACATCTATTACCTGGTTACAAAACCGCGCTCGTACCAGAAGCCGTCCTACCGCAACCTGTGGAACTCGCTGTGCGATATGAGGGATCATCTGCTTGAGAATGACATTTTGAAGCTAGCCGTACCGAAGTTAGGCTGTGGTCTAGATGGTTTAGATTGGAGGATTGTTAGGAACATGATAGAAAGCCTCTTCCGTTTTACCGGTGTTGAAATTCTTGTTTGCAGCTTTAACCCTAACGGACATAAAGAAGAAGTCGAGCGGACCATCGACTGTCATTTCTTCAAAACTTCGAAATGCACCAAGGGTAATGCATGCAGATTTCGTCATCACGAACTGTTCCGGGACGAAACAGTCTTAAGGAGGGGGCAGTGTAATGTGCAGTGCCCGCCGTCGCCGCCGCTGTCGCCGCCACTGTCGCGGGGTCGTGCGAGCGTCTATTGTTAGCGATGACGCAGCAGACTTGTCGAAACCTGCTTAATTACGCGGTCGATGTAACCTATTGTGTTTTATCTAGAAATTTTCTAGTGAGTTCTGGAATACGGATGCCGAGGTATATAAGGACTGTTAGCGAAGACATTGGACAGTCTGATATAAATAAGTGTTGCGTGCTAAACAGTTGGTGATATAAACAGATAGTCGACGAGTGCTAAACATAAATAAATACAGTTGTATAAATAAATAAGTGATCTATATATTGTTTAAATAAATAATCTTAGTGTTTAAGTGTTTTATAATATTCTTTGTTTTAATTAGTGTTTAATATTTGTTTAATCGTAGTGTTAGTTAAATTTATTATCTTTTAATTTCTATTTATCGTTATAATAAACTTTTATTTTCATTATTAATAATTGTCTAATATTTACACTTCACCCAAATAAATAAAAACGTTACAATATATATATATATATATATATATATATATATATATATATATATATATATATACAGGATGAGTCTAGGAAGACGCCCCCCCCCCCTTTAACTTTTTTATTATAAGTAATAGAAAAAATGGCTCATATAAAAGTTTTATTATTTTACACATACTATTTGATGGCAGATGTAGATATTTTTTATAAAGTCAGGTTTACAAGATACGACTATCAACTTCTATTTTTCAAATGGCAACCTATAATTATTTTAATAAAGTAGAAACCGCCATTTTTTTCTCTTTTCAACGATGTATTATTTTTTATTAATGTATTTGAAAAATTTCGAGAAAATGAGATAATTTAGAAATATTAGAAATAATTTTTAAACAAATATTATAGGTGGCTATGTGAAAATAAAGCGAGGAGTAGGTTTCATTATAATCCAAATCCACCATCTTGCAACATTCACTGGTCTACAACACGCACACTTAGAAGATTTTTTATTTTGTAATAAAAAGAATATTTGAATCAGTCTCGGATTAAGAGTTCTGATTAGGTGTGTACTATTTTATGATTTATGTATGTACGTAGTATAAAATTTAAAAATGCGTAAACTAAATATAGTTCTTAAATTAATCTTTTCATGATTCTATTATGGTTATCTGCACATTAAAAAACTAATTTTAAAATTATTAATTATTCTTTTTACTATTAACTACACTTTTGTCACAGTAATTATTCATAATTAAGATATGATTTAATTATTTACGTAGTTTGGTGTGTTATATAAACAAAAAATATAATAATGGTAATATTCGAATGAAAGTAGAACAAAATGAAAATAATAGTTTTTGTGATATTACTAGGTTTTGCCTTTTGTGAATCCAAAAAGCCTTAGTGTAAGTAATAGAAACTTTTTTAAATAAAAAAGTATATATAAAATCCTTTTTTCAGCGAAATATATTAAACCGTTATATATATATATATATATATATATATATATATATATATATATATATATATATATATATATATATATATATATATATATATATATATATATATGATTATATAACTGTTTTTTGCTTAAAATAACTTCAAGAATGTAATCTCAAAATAACACCTACAGTGAAAATGCCTCCGGGGACATTATTACCCTGTTGCAGAAACGTTCATCAAAATTCATTAACCGTTAACGGACCGTTAAAGTTTAATCAATTTTGATGGACGGTTCTGCAATCGGGCAAATGTGTATTACAAGTGCCACTCGTGAATTTAAAAATAAAAGTTTGAATAATCTTGATCCTTTTAATCGATTCCTACTTTTGGTCATAATATGTATTGCCTGCCTTGGAAAATAATCTTTCCGAAGGGACCGATGTGCCCACAACGGTTAAATATTTCTTTGCTATCACAAATATATAAGTAAAATCAGTTTCATGGCAAAGCCAATAATCCACTGGATCACTTTGAAGAGAAAGAACTGGTTGATTCAAATAATACTTTAATTCGGTATTCATTTCATCATCGTTTTGCTCGATTCTGTTTACTTGTTTAATAAGTTCAGAATGTACACTCCAAATACTCTCTTCGTCAGGAGTTATTTGAGGATTTCAGTAGGTGTCACATTGTCATGTACATTTTTATATTCCTTGTTTAAATACTACTTACTGTATTTATTGTTTGAGATAAAGCGACTGCATTACGAAAATGGATAATAATTGTTAAATTATTTAATGAATACACTATTAGATTAGGTTAGATTTATTTTGCCTAAGAAAAATAATACATTTCTTATACAAAAGATTAGCAATAGGTATCAAGATTTTACAGAGTCCATACATAAATGAATTAGAATAATATATAACATCAATTATTTGACAGTATATATGTATATACCGTGTGTCTGTTTTAAAGGTGTACATAGGAGATTAACATTGGAAATCAGTTTTTTGCAATTTCCTGCTCGCCTAATTATTTTAAGCAAAAACGCTTCAAATAAAAGTTTTAGGGCATA
Source organism: Harpalus rubripes (assembly GCA_963082715.1). Classification (NCBI taxonomy): domain Eukaryota; kingdom Metazoa; phylum Arthropoda; class Insecta; order Coleoptera; family Carabidae; genus Harpalus; species Harpalus rubripes. Next base: position 18,910,762 of record OY720455.1, read on the forward strand.
AAATTCTTCATCTACATAAATAAACAGAATTACCTTTACATGCTTTGTAACGACAGAAACTATGAAAATGTCGAAAATTACGTTGAAAATATCGACAGCCATGGAATTGAACAAAAAATTTATAATTGCTTGACGTTTTATCAAATTGTCAGAAACGTCAAATAAGTTAACTTACGTTGTGACAGATAAAACGGCAAGAATTTATTTAATTTTTGTTCAATTCCATGGCTGTCGATATTTTCAACGTAATTTTCGACATTTTCATAATTAGTTTCTGTCGTTACAAAGCATGTAAAGGTAATTCTAATTCTGTTTATTTACTTAGATGCAGAATTTTATGCCCTAAAACTTTTATTTGGCGCGTTTTTGCTTAAAATAATTAGGCGAGCAGGAAATTGCAAAAAACTAATTTCCCATGTTAATCTCCTATGTACACCTTTAAGGGTGGATTGCAGGAAAGAGAGTTAACCCTCGAGTTACGCTAACCCAGGGTTTACGAAAACCCAGAATTAAGCAGAAAATGCATTGCATGACGTAACTCTGGGTTACCTACTTGGAGATGGAGGTTATGCTTGTAGAAATTATTTGTTAACGCCACTGCTTAATCCTACAATTCCCGCAGAAATGCGATACAATTCTGCACACATATTAACACGTAATCCTATTGAGAGATGTTTTGAATGTTGGAAGAGAAGATTTCCAGTGTTATCTATTGGAATAAGAACAAAATTAAACACAACTTTGTGTATAATTGTGGCTACAGCAGTTTTGCAAAATATAGCTATTTCAATAAATGACCACGTACCTGAAGAAGATGAAATAGTACAGAATAATGTAGATCAAATCGTACATGCTGTACAAATTAATAATACTGTAAGAAATTCTTTAATAAATACTGTGTTTTCTGCTTAATTCCTTGAGAATGAGAAATTGCGCGCTCTGGTGCAATTGTAGCGCGAATTATACAAATTCAAATAAAATTATGATTAAAATTTATTTTTTAAATAAACTAGATTTTATATAATTAATATAAACTTAATCCTAAAATAACATATTATATCTTAACTACTAAACTAATCTAGTGTATTCTTTCTAATTTCTATTAATTTGTTTTGCTTTTCTAAAATAGACATTTCTAAAATATGTTTTTCTAATTTATATTGTTTTTCAATTTCAAACATTTCTTGTTTGGATTTTAATTCAAATTCTAACAGTTGTAATTTTAAATTTATTTCTTTATCCTTATTATTTTTATTTTATTTTTTTTATTTTAAACAAAATAAGTTGTACAACAGGACAAGTCCTAATAACAGTACAACACTAAATACATAAAAAGTACAAAAATAATTTATAAAGAAAAGGTTAACATTATAATAATACGCGCTAACTTCATACAAACGTACTTAACTGACAATCAACAATCAGACATAACCTATTAAACTACATAACAAAAGTACCAATGAAAAACTTTTTAATAAATATTTTGAAAACATGTAGAGAGCATGAATAAATGTCTGGAGAGTTAGAAACACAGGAATAATAATTAAAGGTACGTGCAATTCTATGTACTGGAGAGTTCATCGCATAATTTGATTTAAATGTTTGCAGTGAAAAAAGCTCAACATTTCTGGTAGAGAAAGATGGAATTCTACAATAGAATCTACTAAGTAACACAGGACTATCAATACGATAAAGTAGTATTTTAAATATAAACATCATATCAAGATATATTCTTCTCTGTTGAAGTGTGTGAAGGGAAATACATATGGTTGGAAATTTCCACTGCAATATTGATAAAAATTTGCGTTGAATACCTTCAATTCTATTAATGTACACTTGATAATAAGGTGACCAACAAACTGTGGCATACTCAAGTTGAGAGCGGACCAATGAATAATACAAGGATATTAAAGTATTAGGATTATTGAAATGCTTTCCTACTCTCAAAATGAAACCTAACATTTTGTAAGCCTTTTTTACAATAAAATCAATGTGTAAATCCAATAATAGCCTACTATCTAATGTTACACCCAAATCTTTAACTTTAGTTACTCGATTAACAATAACATTACTTATTTTATAATCAAAATTAATTACATTACGGTTACGAGTGAAAGTAATGCAAGAGCATTTATTAAAATTAAGTGACAGGTCATTGTTAATTAGATAGTCGGAAAGTCTAACCAAATCAGCTTGAAGACCTACACAGTCATTTAAAGATTTAATTGGAGTGTATACTTTTAAGTCATCAGCGTACATAAGAAATTTAGAATTTATAAAGCATTTTTTGATGTCGTTGATAAAAATAATAAAGGCCCCAGATGAGACATATCTTGAACGTTTCGTTTGTACGTAGGATTCTATACTGTCTAACACACTTTTTCTTTTTTTAGTACTACTATTACTAGTAGTAGTAGCAGTATTTTTTGTTGTATTTGGCTGAGGTTCAGGAGGACTGGATGGGGGTAAATGGGCTGATTTGTTTGTCGCTTCAAACTCCCAAATTATATCATGATTAGGAGCAGAAATAGTTACAGAATGTAGGTAATATAAAATTGACAGATTTTATAATGTTTATATTATCAAAGAAAGATATACATATATATTTACAAATAGATTTACATAATTATTATTATCTTACCTTGCTCGTGGTAGTACTCGCTAGAACTGTCGTAACGATTAGTCAATGGCGTTAAATGATCTTTCAAAAGCGATTGCAATTTTTCGCTGTACTGCGATGTTACTTTCTTGTAACTGCCTCCACCTGTTTTATACATTTCCACCTATATTATAGTTAGAAATTTACCAAATGATTACACACTTTAAAACTTTAAATAATTATTAAAATATATCACTTACTTTATCATTACTGTATTCTTTTCTTGAATTTTTCTTTAAATTTTTATACAATTGCTTCAGCTGATGCCCTGTTCGTTCGCCCGTTTTCGTTCTACAATTATATTTTTCTGCCACTTTTTCCCAAATTAAATTTTTTTTCTTATTACAAACAGCGTCCGTTTTTTTTATTTTCAATAACGTGAACATATTCTTCTATTAAATCAAGTAGTGCAGATTTATCTTCTTCAGAATAATTTATTCTTTTTTGATTTTCCATATTAAAATAATCGTTTAAAATTTTACGTCAACAGGTGTTGATAATAAATCTGTTAGCTGGCGTTGTTTACAATTTTATTACGAAAACCCAGAATTAAGCAGAAAATGCATTGCATGACGTAACTCTGGGTTGGTTGTCAAATGTAACTACACTACTTAATAACAGATGTCGCTAGTAGTATATTTTCATTTTTTTTCTAATAAAATTGTAAACAACTCCAGCTAACAGATTTATTATCAACACCTGTTGACGTAAAATTTTAAACGATTATTTTAATATGGAAAATCAAAAAAGAATAAATTATTCTGAAGAAGATAAATCTGCACTACTTGATTTAATAGAAGAATATGTTCACGTTATTGAAAATAAAAAAACGGACGCTGTTTGTAATAAGAAAAAAAATTTAATTTGGGAAAAAGTGGCAGAAAAATATAATTGTAGAACGAAAACGGGCGAACGAACAGGGCATCAGCTGAAGCAATTGTATAAAAATTTAAAGAAAAATTCAAGAAAAGAATACAGTAATGATAAAGTAAGTGATATATTTTAATAATTATTTAAAGTTTTAAAGTGTGTAATCATTTGGTAAATTTCTAACTATAATATAGGTGGAAATGTATAAAACAGGTGGAGGCAGTTACAAGAAAGTAACATCGCAGTACAGCGAAAAATTGCAATCGCTTTTGAAAGATCATTTAACGCCATTGACTAATCGTTACGACAGTTCTAGCGAGTACTACCACGAGCAAGGTAAGATAATAATAATTATGTAAATCTATTTGTAAATATATATGTATATCTTTCTTTGATAATATAAACATTATAAAATCTGTCAATTTTATATTACCTAGATTCTGTAACTATTTCTGCTCCTAATCATGATATAATTTGGGAGTTTGAAGCGACAAACAAATCAGCCCATTTACTTGACTTAAAAGTATACACTCCAATTAAATCTTTAAATGACTGTGTAGGTCTTCAAGCTGATTTGGTTAGACTTTCCGACTATCTAATTAACAATGACCTGTCACTTAATTTTAATAAATGCTCTTGCATTACTTTCACTCGTAACCGTAATGTAATTAATTTTGATTATAAAATAAGTAATGTTATTGTTAATCGAGTAACTAAAGTTAAAGATTTGGGTGTAACATTAGATAGTAGGCTATTATTGGATTTACACATTGATTTTATTGTAAAAAAGGCTTACAAAATGTTAGGTTTCATTTTGAGAGTAGGAAAGCATTTCAATAATCCTAATACTTTAATATCCTTGTATTATTCATTGGTCCGCTCTCAACTTGAGTATGCCACAGTTTGTTGGTCACCTTATTATCAAGTGTACATTAATAGAATTGAAGGTATTCAACGCAAATTTTTATCAATATTGCAGTGGAAATTTCCAACCATATGTATTTCCCTTCACACACTTCAACAGAGAAGAATATATCTTGATATGATGTTTATATTTAAAATACTACTTTATCGTATTGATAGTCCTGTGTTACTTAGTAGATTCTATTGTAGAATTCCATCTTTCTCTACCAGAAATGTTGAGCTTTTTTCACTGCAAACATTTAAATCAAATTATGCGATGAACTCTCCAGTACATAGAATTGCACGTACCTTTAATTATTATTCCTGTGTTTCTAACTCTCCAGACATTTATTCATGCTCTCTACATGTTTTCAAAATATTTATTAAAAAGTTTTTCATTGGTACTTTTGTTATGTAGTTTAATAGGTTATGTCTGATTGTTGATTGTCAGTTAAGTACGTTTGTATGAAGTTAGCGCGTATTATTATAATGTTAACCTTTTCTTTATAAATTATTTTTGTACTTTTTATGTATTTAGTGTTGTACTGTTATTAGGACTTGTCCTGTTGTACAACTTATTTTGTTTAAAATAAAAAAAATAAAAATAATAAGGATAAAGAAATAAATTTAAAATTACAACTGTTAGAATTTGAATTAAAATCCAAACAAGAAATGTTTGAAATTGAAAAACAATATAAATTAGAAAAACATATTTTAGAAATGTCTATTTTAGAAAAGCAAAACAAATTAATAGAAATTAGAAAGAATACACTAGATTAGTTTAGTAGTTAAGATATAATATGTTATTTTAGGATTAAGTTTATATTAATTATATAAAATCTAGTTTATTTAAAAAATAAATTTTAATCATAATTTTATTTGAATTTGTATAATTCGCGCTACAATTGCACCAGAGCGCGCAATTTCTCATTCTCAAGGAATTAAGCAGAAAACACAGTATTTATTAAAGAATTTCTTACAGTATTATTAATTTGTACAGCATGTACGATTTGATCTACATTATTCTGTACTATTTCATCTTCTTCAGGTACGTGGTCATTTATTGAAATAGCTATATTTTGCAAAACTGCTGTAGCCACAATTATACACAAAGTTGTGTTTAATTTTGTTCTTATTCCAATAGATAACACTGGAAATCTTCTCTTCCAACATTCAAAACATCTCTCAATAGGATTACGTGTTAATATGTGTGCAGAATTGTATCGCATTTCTGCGGGAATTGTAGGATTAAGCAGTGGCGTTAACAAATAATTTCTACAAGCATAACCTCCATCTCCAAGTAGGTAAGAATTGTAAAAATTATTGGTTTCAAACCTGGCTCGTAATAAAGAGCTATTGAAAATTGTACTATCATGTACAGAACCTTGGAAACGTGCTACGATGTCTCTAATTTTTAGGTTAGAATCGCATACGGTTTGGACGTTAACAGAAAAAAAACCTTTTCTATTCCTAAATAGTTCTGCATTATCTCCACCTGGCGATTGTATGCGAATATGGGTACAATCGACAGTACCACAAACATTTGGGAATCCAGCAATTTTGTGAAATGCAATTTTCACACGTTCAAGTTCTTGTCCTTGTGGCATCTTTATATATTCTGCACGAAGGAGTGCTGTAGCGTGAGATACGTTTCGTATAATTCTACAAACTGTGGAATTGTGTATTTGGACGTGATCTCCAAGAACTCTTTGAAACGTTCCGGTGGCATAAAAACGAAAAGTTATCAACAGCTGATTCATGGGTGAAATAGGATAACTGCGCATTGTGTTTTTCTTCAAATTTTCTCTAATTTGATCCAATATGTGAACAGTTGTTGCTCTCGTAAATCTATATCTTGCTTTAAAATCAATATCATCATATAATTGAAAGAGTTCTATCCTATTTCTAAAAACTCGTGGTCTGGGAAGTCGCTGGACGAGTTCAAGAAACTTTTCACCAGAGGACGAGGAGGAATCAGAGGAATTGAATGGGGATTCAAAAGAAGTATTCATTATCGAACTATAAATAGAAGTATAATAAATGTATTTACAATATTTTTTTTAATATAATCATATTTTGTATTCAGAATATTTGACATATTTATTTTTCAGCATATAATGAAACTAAACCGTTAAAATTGAATTCTGTGTTTTTATTATAATTTTTGCATTTAAAAAGTAATTAATAATTTATATTTTAGACATACCTGAAGGGAAGTATTAACAAAATTACTTTTTTTGTTAAATATGACGCGTGAAATGACTACTGTCGGCCATATGCAATTTGCTATTCGTGGGTTAACACGTGGAAATCGGTGAGTTATTTTTTGACTCGAGGTTAGCTGTCAAACAGGCTGGAAACTCTCTGTTTGTGTACGTAACCCTGAGTTAGCGTAACTCGAGGGTTAACTCTCATGCAATCCACCCTAAAACAGACACACGGTATTAAGTTATATATATATATATATATATATATATATATATATATATATATATATATATATATATATATACAGGGTGTAAATGAAATAAGTGCATTAATTTTAACCAGTAATGTAACTCGATGAGAGCAACAATATTTCTTAATAACTTTTTTTTCTAAGTCTTTTAGATTTTGAGTTAAAATTCTTTAAAGATTTGCTGCATATTTCGTTACCCGCTCATGGAGAACAAATGAGCAGCTGCCATTCAAGTGGGATACAAGCAGCTCAAAAATTGTGGGTTATCGGTTACACTTACAGTCACAGTAATTAATAAACGAATCAAGGGAAATAACATTATTATTAATTAATACGTAATAATACAATTTTTAAAATAAATAAATTTAAATTTTGGATAACAAAATTATAAAGTTGTGTATTGAAACAGGCTTTTTATCTTTACCTGTGAATAGTGTGAATAGAGGAAGACAAGGAGTGACGGGGTAACTAGAGGAAGAGAAAAAGCATAGTTATTAGGTTATGAGATGATTATTTATCGTCGATAAATCATAATAGTTTAAATACGTTATTCAAAAAATGTAAGTACAAACTTTTGTCCATTTAAAAGAGGTACATGAGTACCAATAATTAGTCGTCCATTTATTGTTCCCCAAACATTTTTTAATGAAAATTTTTACAGCATTTTCGTCTGTCAAGATGTGTATTGTGCATAATAAATATACCTTCCCAAGTAAATTCAGTCTCATGAATGAACATTATGAGCCATTCCCAAAATTGAAGTCTGTTATGTGCTGAAAACATTGAACTTTTTGCACATGGTATGGATACAGATGTACAAGATTAACAAATGTGCGAATATTAAGAACAGAATGATTTGGTGATGATTTGGAAACGCTCCGTGTAAATGCGTTGGCAACTCCATGACACTGTCTATGAGAACCATGATGTCAAGTAACATGTAGTACAGATACGAGTAAAAAATAAATAAATAAACCATAGGTAAGTAATTACAATGTCTGTGTACTCGCATTTTGACAGAATTTTACCTTATAAACAAGTTTATTACTGTCAAAATTTAATTGCAACAATTGACAGGACTGTCAATTGCTAAAACAAAATTTTTCATAGCTATTGCTGCTGCATTCAATTATCACAAAAATATTTGGAACGACTCGTCAATTTACGGGGTGGTAAAAATGCTAAAAAAATATGCGATTTCGAGAAAAAGTTATTAAGAAATATTGTTGCTCTCGATGAGTTATACTACTGGTCAAATTTAATGCACTTATTTCATTTACACCCTGTATAACTTAATACAATTTGTTCATGTTATCATTATAAATTCATGGCGAATGCTCATAATTTGAGTGAATTTGTAATGTACATTGCACATCATGGGCTTTGTTGGTTCTGACAGGAACGTGTTGTTGTCCACGTCTATGGGTGTAGTTGAGCTATATTTTGAAAGAAATGTTGATCTATAGGGGGAAAAGATGGGACAGTGAAAAAGGAAAAGAACTAAGTTGTGTGGTTCGTATTTGCTGCAGATAGAGTATAATTCTTCTTGGCTGAATTTGTGACAAATATCATCTTGGTATATGTTAAGAAATTTAGTGTTTGCAGTTCGTAGGAGGCGTGTGATTTGTAAGATTTTGTACGGGACATTGTAGGTAAAGTAATTTAAGGTAATATAGTTTTTGTAGAAAGGGTTGTATGAGGATTTTATAATTTTTTCTGTGTCTTCGTTATATAATATTTCGTTGTACGATATTAATATATTACTAATTTCTTTTTTAAGTAAAAGAAAGTTCTGCTCTTCCCATATCGGTTGTCGATTTGCCTTTCTCAACATTAATTCAACTTGCTTCGCCCGGTTGTTGAAACTTGTATGTGTGTTTTTGTTGTCATGATTTGTGTTGAGTTGTTTGTCGTAGCAAATTTTCACATATCTGCTATTGGGCATTAACAGTATCTTGTGCCACCAGATCAGTATTTTATTAAATATTAACAGTTCAAATTTTGATAGACCTGTTTCTCGTCTGATGTTATAACCTGGTGTAGTACGCTGCCTTGAATATAAATGTTTAATAAATTGTTGTTGGCCTTTTTCAATAGTTTCGTGCTGAGATGGACCCCAGATGTCTGCACCATAAGAAAGAGCTGGAATTAATGTTGATGAAAAAGTTTCATAGCTGTTCCCCAGGAATTTATTTTCGCTTTACTGATTGTCTGTTTAATTGTAGCTGAGATTTTGTTTGCCTTTAAGATGTTTGCTTGCGAGTTATTATTAAAAGAACCCGATGATTTAAAAATGACGCCTAAATAAGTGTAGTCGCAAATTTTATTTCTTTACCTTGGCAGGTGTAAGTAAATTTTCTATTTGGTGGTCTTCCTCTATGAAAATGTACAATTTTTATTTTATCGTCATTCACTTTTAATTGTAGTTGATTGCAATAGTTGGTAAGTGCAGAGAGTTTCCGATGTACATCAATAGGGCTATTTGCAAAAATTACAATATCATCTGCGAATTGTAGCGACAAAATATCTGTTTGTTGTGTAATGAAAAATCCCTTTAGCCTCTTTTTTCCTAAAGATGTTTCTAAATCATTTATGTATATGGCAAAGAGAATGGGGTTGTACATTCGCCCTGTAGTACGGCTTTATTTACCTGGATTCTATCATTTATTAGGCTGTTATTCACTTCAATTTGAAGTGTGGCGTCATCGTATATGTTTTTTATTAGTCTCACGATTTTTCCGCTTAGCCCCGTATTAAAAATCTTACTCCATAGAAGGTTGTGTGGAATTAGGTCAAAGTCTACGGAAATCTACAAATATAGCATAGATGCCTTTCTGTGTGCTCGAGAGCGATGACTGGATTAAGGTGTTGAGTACAAATAAATTGTCTATGTAAGTTCTTTTTTTTCCGAAACCGGATGGCGCTTCAGGTAAAATATTATGGCTTTCTGTCCAGATTTGAATTCGGTTACTTATAATAAATGTGAGAAGTTTCGTTTTCGTATTTATCAATGCGATACCCCTGTAATTATCCATGTCTGTGCGGTCACCTTTTTCGTGTAATAGTACCAATTTTATGCTTTTCCGCTTTTTGAGTATATATTCTTTTGTTAGAAATTCGTTTAATATCTCGAGAACGTACAATTTCCACTTGTCCGGTAATTTTTTTAGTTGTTCGTTAATAATTCCATCTGTCCCTGGATTTTTGTGTGATTTGAGTTGGTTAAGAGCGAAATTTATTTCTTGAATGGTAATTTGAGAATCCAAATAAGGGTGCCGCACATCTAAGAAGTTATGGTCATCTACAATTTTTATACCGAACCATTCTGTATTGTACTTTGATCAACTTTGTATGTCTATTGGATTCTTGTGAAATGTTGAATGGTTTAAGGATTTTATTGTTTTCCAAAACTCTTCCTGATTGTTAACTGCTTCTGCTAAATACACTATTATAACTAAGTATTTTTTAAAATTTAATTATGAAAATAACATACATCGGATTGAGTAAAGTTACTAGAGACAATATATGTACTTGCTTAATAGATCCAAATCTTTTATTGAATTCATTTGAAATAAAATCTTTTAAATGTTTTCCCGCGTTTGTATAAGATTCGTAGAAGATATTTTATTTTGCAAACAATGTACGGTAGGGATAATTTTGCTACAAGTTATACAATTTTCACCACATATCTTTTTTAATACCACCTCAATTGGCTTTAAAATTATTGTAAGTTCACGGCAGGTTTCCATTTCCAATGCAGTCAACATCGGGAATTTTAATAATATAGCTCCTATAATCTCACTCAGATCAATAAATCTTTCAACCATATAATATTTGGAATTCCACCTTGTAGGAACAGACTGTATTAATTTTAGTGCTTTGTAGCTTTGCGCTTTTCTCAGTTCATCGGCAGCAACTACACTGTGTTTAAAATACGTGTAACAGTGATTATTTTGCGTAAGATTATTTTTATTAAATATATTATGTTTTGTCTCTAATTAGCTATTTATGTACGTAACCGATGCTGTTGGATAAGAGCTACATTTAATGATACTAGTATTCACGAATTTTATTTCAGTTTATTTCTAGATTTCAGTGTGAGAACATCGATATTGTAGTGATTCAGGTGAGAGAGTTAATCTAGCGTGTGTATGATTGTGGGTGTGCGTGTGAGCAGTACGGTGTACTGTAGTGGCCGCATCGTGTGAACCCGAGGGTCGCCAGTGTAGCAGCAGGGAAGGCTGTAGTGACCCGCATCTGGTGCCGCCAACGGCAGTAGCAATTAGGGCTGTACTGATCTGATCCAGTTGGTTAAGAGGAATGTCTCCGGATCACCACCAAAGCGGCAGAGGTTCCGTAGTGGCCGCTCGAGTGAACCCGAGGGTCGCCAGCTTAGCAGCAGGGAAGGCTGTAGTGACCCGCATCTGGTGTCGCCAACGGCAGCAGCAGTTAGGGCTGTAGTGATCTGATCCAGTTGGTTTAGAGGAATGTCTCCGGATCACCACAGAAGCGGCAATGGCTCCGTAGTGGCCGCTCGTGTGAACCCGAGGGTCGCCAGCGTAGCAGCAGGGAAGGCTGTAGTGACCCGCATCTGTGGTCGCCAACGGTAGCAGCAGTTAGGGTTGTAGTGATCTGATCCAGTTGGTTAAGAGCATTGTCTCCGGATCACCACCGAAGCGGCAGAGGTTCTGTAGTAACTAGCGGTACTGCCCGTAGTTGCCAACATGTGTGTACGGTGTGTGAATGCCTGAACCTTTTGTAAATGATTGCCTCCTTACTGAGTATTTCTCATGTGTTAATTCTTTTGCAGAATTAATCACGGCGTGGAGGAGGATTCCGCGTGACCGGGTTCGGCCAGGCGACGGTCATCTAGATTTGTTATTTTTTTGTTTTAATACTGTATATACTGGTTTGGGTGATAAATGTGTTTTAATATTCTTATTTTCAGCGCTAACATTTAATCGTCATTTATAACATACGAAACTATATTTTAACACGTTGAGGTAAACCTTTAATAGTATTATCGTTTTCAGTAACTTTTGTTCCTACCAGATTCAATGTGTGTGAAAAGCAAGGCAAATGTTTATTTTTTCCCAAAAGATTCATTAACTGCGCTAATTATATTTGCCTGTTGTCTGCAACAACGGTTAAAATTTTATTGTTGTTTAAGTTTCACTGTTCGCAAATTGATATTCGAGAAATTACTAGAACATCATTTTAGATAAAAACATTAAGTACAATAGAATACGTCATCCCAGTTATTAAACAAGTTCGGACAAGTCTGTTGACAACGCACGACCCTCCGTGGCTATTACGTCATCGCTAAAAATCAACGGCATATATATATATATATATATATATATATATATATATATATATATATATATATATATATATATATATATATATATATATACATGTTATTGCCGTATACAAATTATTATTTATTTATATACATTATCATATACAAGTAACGATTTTATACCAATCGTTACATGTCTACATCACAATTAATAGAAATGTCATCTCCGTCTCCTTTATTATTTCTCGAACAGCAATCTGCCAGTAAAATATTGTTCATTGCTTTTGGCTGTGGCTAGAATATATAATATAGTTATAAAAAGAAATCATCAATTTTCAATTAACTAATTACTTGGATTTTCTCCCTAATATAAGTAGCGAAATTTAATTTTGTATACGATGTTGATGTTGATAATCACCATTAGAAGAATTATCATGTTCACTATCACTATTTTTGCAAACATTAGTTAGTTTAGAATTGCCGTATCGTTCATGAGATATTTTTTTTTAAATAGATAGTTATGATTACGCTTTATATGGTTAAAAAGATTTGTCGTATTACCACAAAATCTTATTTGTCTATTACATAGTTTGCATATAACATTATTGTTATTATAATTTTTAAGGTAATATGTCCATGTTTTGCCTCTTGCAGCTCGCGGAGGCATTGTCACACGGAAAAATATCAGTACACAAACAAAACAAAACCTAACCTCACATTTAGCACTGTCGCAGTGACGTGAAATAAGGTAACAAGTAATGTCACCACATACACAATAATGTAGATAGAATATAACTAACTACTAATTAGTAAATAAACCAATAGATTTTGTTCTGTTGAAAGAACTATAGTTTTTTAATTTCACTGTCTGAATTTTTTGCAATATATGTACGTAAGTGAAAATGTAACTGCAGATTTTTTTAACGATATGCTTTCTATTAAAAAAATCGATATTAAAAAAAACTGCTTTTAAAATATCGATTTAAAAATCGAGAATCGTTTATCAAAAAACAATTTAAAATCGGCATCCCCAGTCTAGTCCTCAGAGCGCCGAGGACCCCGAAGCAGCACAATGTATGTTCCAAGCGCCCGCAAAACTTGGGTCGTTATATTAGTTTTTAAAATAAGTTTAAGAAACAAGTATAAGGACTCGAGTTTTGTGCGTTAGGTAATATTTTTTTCATGATTTAAAAAAAATTCTTAAAAAATGTGTAATATTCCATTCGGAAGACATCGTGTAACTTCAGGGTCTTCGGCGCTCTGACGACTAGACTCTAGTGACCGAGAGTTTGATTCATCGACTGACATCTTGTAAAACTTATCAAGTATGATTTTTAAATATTATATTTAGACAGTTTCACCGAGTATCATCATTGTACTTTGTTGTACATTTTATTATTATTTATTGCTACTTCTAGGTTTTTCTTGTTATTTTAAATATGATCAATGCTTTGAGACTAGTTATATCGTTTCCAACATCTATACAATTACAATAATTCTACTACACAACTGATTTAGAATTATGGATCCTTCTAGCTGGAAAGAATAATTGTTGGTGCAAAACTGTCGGAAATATTTGTGTTTATTTATTTATTTATTTATATAAGAAAGAAACCAACAGTATACACATACCAATTACAGGTTCCTATGGATTAATAGATAATATATACTTAGTTCACAAATCATATCCCAGTGCAAGTTTCAAAATAAAGTTAGTGGAAAAATAATATAAAGTGTTATATAATTATGAGAGAACATTACCTATCTCTATATAACGTACCCAAAGGCCACCCTAGCCCTTGGGGTTATAAAAGCCAAACTGTGGCCCAGGGGGTGCGTTCCCGAGCGAGGTTTGGGCTCCGGCCAGCTAAACAGTGGAGACGGGGTGGTTCGACGTCGCTGAAAAATAAGGGTGGAAAGGGCGCCAGTCACTCGATCACAGAGCCTATAAACAACTGAGCGACAAGCCCTCGGAAACTTGAATAATGGGAGAACGGGAAGGTAGCGACAACCGCTAATTTTAAAATAAAAACGTGAAGTATATTGCAACAACGTAGGTACAGAAATGTGGTTACAAAACGGTGGTGTATAAACGAAGGGTGTCGGCAGTCTCGCGCGAGTTGTGGCTGAAGGCCGATGGTACATGAGCCTTAAGGGCTGTTCGTCGCAGGAGGGTAAGGTTCGTCGGGGCGGTGCGTCGTAACGAAAAATGAAAGCGCAAAATGTGTAGATCGCAGTTGATGCATCAATTACGTCGCGGCGCAGAGTAAGACGGTAAAACGCTCAAAGTCTCGTAGTACGAGCCCTTAATTCCTTTCCGTGGACGAGATAACAATAATATAAAATACTTTTCAAAATGGCCACGCGAAAGCCAGCCTATACCTCTAAAAATACACAGATATAGTCCACAGTACATAAAAAAATAAACTGGTCCACTGAAGGTCAACGTAACAAACAACAAAACGGTAAGTTACACAAAAATCTAAATATGAATTGCAAAACCAAATAAAGAAATAATTGTTCTGTTGCTTATCTGATCTACTGGTGGGGGAGGCGGTGAAGTCCAGACGGCACGGAAAAATGGCGGACGTCTCTTCCCTCGTGGCTTGGTACGCCAGTATTAAAACTCCTCTCCAACACGGCAACCAGGTACAGCAACACGCAGACGGGCGGTGATGATGAAACGATGATGATGATGAACGCGATGACTCGTAATGGTGCAACAATGTACTTCATACACCATACGAGAAACTCGTGCAAATTTTGGTAAAACCAAAAAAAGGTTCCAGATAAATCCAACATATATCCCAAAAAGGGAACGTAAAAGAAAACGAAGAACAAAAGGAAAAGAGAGAAAAAGGCCTGAAAGGAATGAACATTATCAGTACATGGTCCTCTACCCAATTCAAAATGGCTACTAGTTTTATTTTATAAATTTAAATTTTACTTTACAATGAAATATAAAATGTAATAAAGATTGGAAAAATACTAATGTTAGAATTGTACTCAATTAATTATTTACCTTTGATTTAGGACGGCCTCAAAGTGTTACAAGCTGTGAAGATTTTAAATCCAGGAAACTTCCTGTGGGAATATCCAATTCCCAAATTAAATAAATGACTTGTGGATCAAAACCTCTATAACAGAGTGCTCAAAACTAAAACACAATTTACTAAAAAAATCGGTTAAGAGCGGATCGCACAACACGTCTAAGTCTTCAAACGTTGCTTTTAAAAAAGAAGGAAATCTTACAATGCAGAATGTACTTGACTTAAGTCAGTTCAATTAAGAGATTTCAACTCTAGTCTAAGGAGGCAAAAATTTATTAAAAGCAAAAATAAAGTTGGGGTAGTTTACCACAAAAACTGACATGTTCATCCAATAGTCTACTTCGCGGGAATAAAAGTCAGAAACAATGACAAAAAAAGTGCGCTCACGCGCAGACACCAAGGGTACGTTCCACTTGGCGACCACAACGCTCATAACGCTCGCAAATGCGTTCCACTTAAAACCGCGGTCGCCGTGGTCGTTCCTCAAAACGTCACGGATGACGTCATTAACAACGACCGTACGACGACCGCCACGCTCATTCCAACAGCATGGGTCGGAGCGGTCGTTTGGCATTTTGAGCGCAATTTTTGAAAATGTTTACTTATTCAGTAATCTTAAGGATAAAACAAATAAAGACAACAAATCTAATATAATATACAAAATTCCATGCAAGAATTGCAATAAAACCTACACTGGGCAAACGAAACGCTATTTAAAAACAAGAATTAAAGAACACGCAAGGAATGCCACTAACCTAAATAAAACCTTAAAATGTGCTTTAGTCGATCATGCAAGGACAAATCAACATGAGTTCGATTTTAACAAAACAAAAGTGTTACAATACGAACCAATTCTTCAAAAAAGACTAACTTTAGAAATGCTACATATAACATCAGATAAAAACAACATAAACGCACAAACAGACATCGATAACCTCAGCACAATTTATCACAACATAATTAATAAAATAAATGTACACAATAATTAATTAAAAAAATAAAAATAAAATAAAAAATAAAAATTAATAATAATAAAATAATAAAAGGTTACGGTAGGTGTAATAATTACCAACGCGTATAGTAGGTTGTATAAGTGTAGTATTTTTACGTTAAGTAAGTTCCGAGGCATATGATTGGTTGTTAGTTCAAACCTTGACACTAAGTCAATTTCAGTTTTTTTCAGCAATTATTAGTTCGTGTTTTAAAGTTGTCCATCATTGTTCTTGTCCGTTTTTAATAATAATTTTTTTAAATTGTATACCATTTTCGTTGTTTTTACCTTATTTATTTATTTATTTATTGTTTTATATTTGACGATATTTTATGTAAAATTTTAAAATGTGTTTTTATTATATAATTTGCTGATTTTGGATGTAAGTAATTGTTGTAAGAAAAATGTAGATATAACATATGAATAATTTTATAGAGCCCTGAAGATGGTCATAGTATGACCGAAACGTCGGTTTGATCCAATAAAAAAACCTAATTGACTGCAGTTCCGACTTATATTTTTTCACTTTACATAAAAAGTTTAATTTTTACCTTCGTCTGTATATGACGATCCTTTCAAATTCGATAATTCCAGTTATACAATTACAATTTTTTCATATTTCTCGTCTTTACATCCTTATGAAGATTTGATTAGATTTTGGTCACCCGGGGAAATTCCCTCATTTGAACCTCTTAACAATTTTTCTGGGAAAAACGTAGTGAAATATCATTTTTTGATAGTTTACATTATAAATATTAAAGAATTATTCTCTGCGATTTGACTGCATTTTTTTCTTCATATTCAATGTATTTAGAGATAAAAAAATTATAAAGATATTTTTAAAAGACAGAATAAATTATATAGAAATGACGGAAGGTAATCATGTTAATCATATCAGATTTTTAAATTTTATATCTATTTCTATCGAAACATCAACGCGCCAATGACAGCAGCAGCCATCTTGTTGTTCACCAACGACCACAAGCCGTTCCACTTACGTACGCGACCGCGGCGTTTGCAAGCAAGTGGAACGGGAAAATTCGCGGTCGTGGTCGCGGGCGTTGTGGTCGCCAAGTGGAACGTACCTCAAGTGAACTATGGGAAATGAAAGCATGAATGGCGGTTTGACATATGGAAATGTCAACAAAGGACTGATGAACGAATGAAGGTGAAGGTTGAAGTCAAGAAAAATGTACAAAAGGGAAAAAGGGAATGG
This sequence comes from Harpalus rubripes, assembly GCA_963082715.1. Taxonomy (NCBI): domain Eukaryota; kingdom Metazoa; phylum Arthropoda; class Insecta; order Coleoptera; family Carabidae; genus Harpalus; species Harpalus rubripes. The sequence goes on from OY720455.1 coordinate 18,928,211, forward strand.
ATGAAAACTAGAGAGAAATGGGCCAAAGAAAAGCTAAGGTAGGTACACTTTGAAATATGACAACACAAAATATGATAACAATGAAATAGAATGACAATACAGTTTCAGGTATGAAGGGACGCGAGTGGAAGAAAGTGATTAGAAAAGCGGAAGGAACACAAAATGAACAGGAATGGAAAATTATTGTTACATCTTTCTTAAACATATAGAGTGATAGATAAAACATGCCAATATGCGCAAATGTGGAATTGTAAGTAGACATGACAAATGTCTACATGTTCATTAAATAACAATTTATTGTCAAAAAATATTCCCAAATCCTTAATAGTAGTCTTCCTTTGCAAGATGGAATTATTAATATGGTAGTGAGATATTATAGTATTGTGATTCCTTGTGTAATGTACTACATAACATTTTAATACAATTAGGGTTAAATAGTTAAGGTCGCAATATTTTTGTAAATAATTTAAGTCATTTTGCAGTTGAATATTGTTACTATTGCTCGTAATTGTCTTAAAAAACTTGAGGTCGTCTGCAGATAAGAGAAAGTTAGAACTGTTGAAGCAGGTAGATACATAATTTATGAATAAATTGAAGAGTAATGGACCCAAATGTGATCCTTGGGGAACTCCAGATGTAACATAGATATAACATGACTTAACTATAACGTATAGCAAGACGAATAATTAATTAGTTACTAAACAAATTATCTGGAAATGGTATTCTACTAAATTGTCATAATGCATTAAGCCTTATGTTGAAATAATGATGCAATTAGCAAAAAAGTCGATAAAAAAATATTACCCATTAGAATTCTGCGATACTAAATTCCACAAATATTTATTTATCTGATAAATGCGTAACAAGAATTCTATAGTTTCCTACAGTAAAATTTATATTACATGATAATATTTACAACTATTCCAGACATCTTTATATAAACAAGAACAAATTATTGGTTTAGATTACTTGTATTGTTGTATTTGATCGATCGTTGAGAGCTCAAAAGATATGAATAAAATTTTATAAAGCTTTGTTTATTTTTTATTTATAATGCCGCTAGTGATCAACTACGTAAGTATTTAATTTGATAAATATATTATATTTTCACTTCTTTGTCCGCCTTCAGGTTCAGATTTATTTCTTGCTATTGACTTTATTTATTGCCGAAGATAGTATTACCTTAACTTAAAAGAATGTCTAATGACCAGTTACACCAACAAGGATTAAATTTTCAGATAGGCTTAAACAAAAAAATGCAAATCGAAATTTTGACAGCAATATATTATAATTTATTTCGATGGAATATAGTCAATTTAAGCCAAGTTGAATATTTAAGTTACGTTGGTGCAACTGACATCATTACTTTGCATGACAAATTATCTTGTATATTGTTTTATATTCCTATTTCCTACAAACATATATCCCAGGATATAGTATAATAATCTCTTTTTTTACATTACTTTACCCGAGCGGTTTTTGTTTTCAGAAGCTAGAGAATATAATTTAGTGTTGTATAAAATACTTGAAAAAACGTATTGCAAATGTATTTATTACATAGATACCTATGTATTTACTATACCCTATTCACGTTACCGAGAGAATTTAGAACAAACTTGCGGGCGGATTCAGGCTTTTCTATTGGTTCGGATCGAAATTTATCCAAATACGACCAACAGAATGACATATCCCTGTTTGTGAATTAGTCCAAAATTCTTTCGCTATCGTGATAAGACTATGAATATAAATATTTCGAATGTTAAGTAAAATACAATAATTTTTATTTGTTCAATATGTACCAATATTTTTTAAATATTTCAAATACTTTTACTTTCAATTATTTGAAAATAGACATTATATGTTACTGAATTGTAATAGTTATTTGCGTATAAAGGGTCGAAAGAAATGGTTTACGTTTGCGGACGAAATAGCGAAGGGCTTTTATTCGTCCAAGGGTGTCAACTTCCTTTCGCCTGAGGTATGTACAACGTTTTAAGCACTATTTCAATCAAATTAAATGTTTCTAAATTATTTTTTAAATACATTTGAAATTGTATTTTTGACGGTTTATTTACCAGTTTCCGGGCTTTTACTGTACTTTACCGCCCAAATTTGCTACATTACCGCCCACATGTGCTACTTTACCGCACGCATGGCCACTTTACCGGCCGCGTGCCTACTTTACCGCTTACATGTGGTACTTTACCGTCCGCAAAGTGTAATCTTTCAGTTTCCGCCATGGCAACTAAGATGTAAACAAACCATTTTAACCTCGGTACGGTGGGCTTTAGCACTGAACTACATACAAAACGAGAACTCGCTTAAAGGGTAAATTTGCGCGATTGCGCGCATCATAGGAGACCGCCATATTGCTCTACTTCCGCTTTGTATCGCGAATTTTGAATTTTCGTTTTGATTATAACATTCTAAAATTAAAATAACTTTTATAATGAATCGAAGGACAGTAAGAACCATATAAAAATACTTGTATAAAAAAAGATTAGTATAAAGGAAAAATTAAAACAATAGGTCAATATTTAAAAATTTATTAATTGATATTGATGTTTGGGCAAAATTAATTTATTCAGAGATGTTCTTATATTTTCACGTCTCAGAAATTCTGTTTACTTTTTCGCTTATAGAAGCGAATTTCACAATAAGATTTTGAAATTCAATTAATTGTTTCTCATGGCCATCTTCACCATCAGCTGTTATGAAAAGGTGATCGTCATTATCGAACAAATTTTTCATTAAAAAATGATTTACAGTTTTAAAAACAATTTTTTTAACGTAATCATCTCGGTTGCTTGGTATTTTATTTTTATTAATGACAGTTTGATTGAAGGAATCGATTGTTTTTCAATCTTCTATGTGCACCATAAGATTCAAAATCATCCGGTTTAAAGTGAATTGAACATATTACAGTTGTGTGAGGAATTGCTTGCTTCGGATCTTTTCCGATTGCCGAAAGCCATGCTTGCTTCATATGCGCCGGAAATCTATAAAACAAATTATAAAACTGGTACTTATTATAAAGATTTAAATATAACTTATTCTTACCTACAAAAGGTCGCATTTTTCGGTTTATTTTTATAGTTCATTTTGCACGATGTTACAAAACAAGAAGGCATTTTTAATTTAAAAAAATTCACATACACGTACACAAAACACAGAGATATTCTAAAACTAGGCGAACACAATAAATTATTATCAATACTCCTACAACTCCTTAACTTAAGTAAACAGGTTGTGACAAGTTGTTTAAAAATCAAAACAATGATGAATATGGTAGCACAACAGTATACAAGTGACACACCTTTAAAATATCCCTAAAGTGCAAACCTGAAATAATAAAATACACTAGAAGTAGAGTAATATGGCGGTCTCCTGTCGAGCGGCTCGAGCGCCGGAAATGCCTGTTTCGATCATAGATATTATGGTAACTTACTAGATGTAAGCAAACATATGCTTTTACGTACAAATGAAGGGAACGCTTAGGATTAAGCAAGAAAGATATATACAACACCGTAAGAGGAACGAAGATAATACTATTAGCAAATATTTACTGCGCATATAGTTTTGCGCATTGCTGGAACGGTCATCTCGTCCACGTCCACGTAACCGCGCCCCGGCAACAGCCATTTTGTATTTTTGTTTGAAAGCAACAAATTGTTTGTGTTAGTGAATAATTTGTTGTATTCAACATGAGTTGAGAACAAAATTGTTTAATGAGCGAATTCATATTTCTTTTTTATATTTGTATATTAGCTATTACAGAATTAAATTTATTCTTCAATATAGTTTGTAAAACAAGAATAAGACTGAAATGTAAAAAAAACTGTACAATTTAAAAATGATTAAACTATTTTATAATACATATATTGTGCATATTTAATTCCCAATATCCTTACCATCATTCAGCAGGTATAAAATATCCCAAATGAACGAATATGTATTTTACTAGTTTTGAGTCAAATGCGTTTTAATATTCAAATGGTTGGAACTGTTATATAGAATTATTTTGGCAACATTTGTGCATCACAGGGAATTAGTTTGCTATAGTTTTATTCCAAAATAACGTGAATGTGGTACATTCGTGTTTTTAGTATAATTACATTTTAGAACTATATAATTTCGTGATTAAAGTTTTATAAATTCCAAGGTTCAACTTATAAAATATTCGTGAATTTGGCAGATAAAAATATACTAACCAAGCAACACATTCGTGTATTAACATTAAACTTAAAATTGCTAAATTTGTACATTCGTTCCTTTGGCATATAACTGAAAATATTTATTAATTCAAAAGTGATTCAAATTGGAAATCATACTCGAACATCGGTAGTTTCAGCTAGGCGTGCGCAGCGGTGATGCGCGGGAAATCGATGCTTGATATAGTTATCTAATCCTAAGCGTTCCCCAGTTCTTACATCTGGTATGTAAAACACTATAAGATCTATGGTTTCGATATAAGACGCAAGCGTTCCCGTTTGTATATAGTTCAGTAGGCTTTAGTTACAATATTGGTACGGTGGGTTGTAAGTGCAGATTCAGAAAATAACAATAATATCGTGGGACAGGAATTAGAATCAGCTTCAGAAGCTGAAGAATACCATCTTAGTGAAAGATCTGCAGATTCGGACACCGAAGAAGAAAGTATATATATATATATATATATATATATATATATATATATATATATATATATATATATATATATATATATATATATATATATATATATCTGCCTCTGATGAATCAAGAAAATTTTAAAAAGTTTTGCAAGAGGCACAGATTAAAAATTAGATAAAATTAAAATTGCAATTTTGTTAAATACAATGGGATCTGAAAATGATATCTACCTCTGCTGAATCAAGAAAGAAGACCGAGGACAAACAATGAATATGTTGGAAAAGACGGTTCAGCTTCTGAAGCTGGTTCTAATTCCGGCCCCAGGATATTATCGTCATTTTCTGTTTGTGTTTATAACTTCAGTAAGTTCTCTTGCTCCTTTTCATAAGAAATCAGGCTAACATTAATTTGATAGTTTTATAGAGTTACAAATAATTAATATAAATTTACATTGAAAAATAAATAAAACAAAAATGCAAAGTGTGCGGTGGGATATGGTGCTAAATCCAATAATTACGGGATCCGTACGGTGGGGTATGAGATGCGCGCTCTAAATAAAACAATTCCTACTCTCATATCAATAGTTTACCAACTGAGTTCAGCACATTGCTGTTTGCTGGAAGGGTTAATACGAAGATACATGAAGGTTAGCGGAGCTAATGCTCGATGAACCTTTAATATATCGGTGTAAACTATGTTGGGGTATATACGATCCCACAGTTCCGACGCCGGGTTAATGCAGGTCTGCGCAAAAATGGTTTTCATATTCAACTTTTTCGCGTATTTTTATTAAAATTAAAAAGAAACACCTACATTAAAAAGGCAACTTTTTATTTAAAAAGTATTTGAACTAACACTACAAAATAATTTTATTTTTAAATATTTCAAATAATTGCTTAAAATACTGAACCTATTTAAAATACGTACATATATTTCAAATACTATGCGACACTGAAATTAGTAATTAGAATAACAATAGTTATCCGGGCACAATAGCCATAGTTGCTCCGTGTCCTCAAATTTATTAAAAAAAAAAAAACAATAGTTATCTATGTGATAAGCATTGTAATGTCAATCATTATGATGCTATATTCTGTTCCACATTACCAATAGGGGTTTCCAAGTTTCTTCATTTTTTAGTACCTATATTAATCTGAAAATAAAATTGTTAGACCCGTATTTTGTATTTTCGCAGAAAAGTTTGTAATACTCAAAAAAAGTTTTAATAAATAAGGCTTGAGAAAATGGATGGCGCATGTGACGTTATCTACATTGATAATACACGATTCTGTACTTCGTTTAACGAGAGAACGTAGCTAATCACGAACCAAATTTGTATTATTATTTCATTTTTACTATATAATACTATATTCCTTTTTTCTATTATATTTACAGTATTTTAATTATATAAATTTAAAAATAAGAGAGGCGTGGCTTGCGCGTTCGAACAGTAATTACTCAATAGCATTTGCCAGTGTCTCTCACGTCATAAACATGGCTAATAATAAATTTTATGCGCTTTGAAAATATCACGAAATATCATTAGATATTAATTATTAAAATTTGTGTAATATTTTGGAAAAGTTACGTGACATCAAAGTTCATACAGCTTAATATGTATCAAACTATCGTCTACTTTTATTTATGTCCCTTATCTAAATTTCAGCAAGGTTTCGCCGAACTTCACCTATTAACGGAAGATGCACTAAATTGGATAGTAAAAATCAAAAATATTTAATTTGTATTGTTTTTTTTTTCTTATTCTTCATGTATTATTTTATGGAATGTATTTGTACTGTCTTTCTTTCATACGAAATATATATTTATATAAATAACGTAGGTGATGAATAAACCGTTTTCCTATTGGCTATGAATGACGTGCTGTATGTACCCTGACCATTTTTCTAGTTAATCTTTTTATTTAATTATTTACGAAAATGAGAAATTATTTTTTTATTACTATGAAATATATTGCATAAATTTTCATACAAAATACTTTTTTTAAAAAAAACGGCTCATTGGTAACGAGTAATAGAGTATAGTCGTAAAAATTACGAGGCGAAACCGAGTTTGATAACACGGCCAAGACCCAAGACCATAATGATTAGTTACAATCCCTATTACGTACAAGCAGATATTATTTGCTAGAATATATCAATGATAAATTTAATTTACATTATTTGGTTATAATGTAATCTAAAAAATCAGGTAGGGTTTCTGTTTTAGATTTGCTCGTAAATAAAATTTGTTAGTTCGTTATACACACTTAAATGCATTCTCAAATCTCAAGGCATCCTTCCACTTATAATTTTTGTTCGTTAGTGAGAAATTTAATCATGATATAATATTGAAGCCTGTGTCAGGTGTACAATAATAATTTTACATATTAAAGAATAGAATGAATTTCATAATTTTTTCTAAAGCAACGTTTTTTGAACGATTTATAAAACAAAAAGTGAAACATTAAAGTTGTAGAACTTTAGAATAACATTTTAAGGTTCTAGGACTATACATTTTACATTCATAGTGAATCCTTTATTTATGTGGCATTAAATTGTTCACCACACCGCAGCTTCATCCAAAATATCTGGAGGAATATATTTTTCAGCAACCATAGCGAATAACAATGTTAACGAAACCAAAAAAATTCAATTTCAATCTGTCAAAATATTACTAAGATTTTCGAACAATTGCGACTTAGCCGATACTTATACAAAACTCAAACTGCTCAAAATTGCTTCATATTACTTTCCTATCTATCTACTTAGGGCTTATATACAGCTGTCGCCGTTTACCCTTCAACCGGACTCACCGAGCCGCAGTGTTTTACCACTGCCGTACTGCCAGTTGGATTTCAGCCATTGCTACATTTATTTAAGATGTATAAGTGGCCAGCTTATAGCATCCGAGTGTGATTAATACAAGTAGCTGTATTTATTTTTTACGACAAATCAAACATTGTCGGTCGACGGGAATCGAACGCACGGAACATGGTTCGGGTGACGTCACTGCGGGCTACGAGATGTGCGCTAGGCCGCTCAGCCACCAAGCCGACTTTTACTTTTAATAATTTAATAACTAGAAACCAGTAAGACAAAATTATGTGTGTAGCTCAGACGAAAAATGTCTTGAATGTACTCGTAAGTAATTACGGCCGATGTATTTGCTCATACCTTAAAGATTCACTTTTCGTCCTAGATATATAAAATACTATTATTTTCAGCTGATTTTCTAAAAGCATGTAATAGAATTGATATAGATGCTGATAATTGTTTTGATGATGACATGAATGATATTTGGCATCAATTAGGAACAGTTTTGAACTGCCTGTACCAAATACATATTTTCTTATTAACTGTTGTACAATTTTTTTAGGGAATGAAGAATTTGGCATACCCAAAGCAACACCATCACTTCCAATAAATCGTAATTTAAATTTAAATTATGGACCTATGATATTATCTATAACTAATCCAAATTTTTACTCTTTAGAAACCATGAAAATATCAAATCCAAGGTAATTTAATAACTAATGAATATTTTTAGACTCTTATAGGGTATTATATTTTATATTTCAGTATAAATTTTAAGAATTATACTATTGAATTAACGTTTGAAAATGATTTGATTACATGGAAGGGAAAGTACAGAGCTCAGTTAAATAATGAAATCAATCCAGAGGCTGTCGAAGGCGAGGATGGGAATATATACTGGAGTATGGTATTTTCTTTTAATTATTTTGTCTGTCGTAGCCAGATTGTAAAATAAAACGCCTAGTCATTTAATAAAATTCCGCCAGATTGTCATATCTTCTTTTACTTACCGATATTTTACAGTCTGACTAGACGTTTTATAAAACGACGCACAGTTTACGGTCTCATTATTATATGAATATTTGGACATTTTCGCTTGCAATTTCTCTTAAAGCATCCATTCATCTCCGTAAGTCCGTAACGTATTCTTCCCAGGCCAGATCTTCCCCAGGTTTACTGCCGAACACCAAGTCGCATGGTAAGCGCAACTCACACCCGAATAATATGTTCGCAGGAGTTTGCCCTGTTATTTCATGGACGGATGAACGATAAGCCATCAGGAACAGATGGAGATGTCGGTCCCAATCTCTTTGGTGGTTGGAGACTATCGTCGACAAATATCGGTTGATTGTTCTGTTCATTCGTTCAACCATGCCATCAGACTGCGGATGTAATGCAGTTGTTCTAGTTTTATTAATTCCTAATATCTTACAGACACTTTGGAAAACGGCAGACTCAAAATTTCTTCCCTGGTCGAAGTGGAGTTCACGTGGTACTCCGAATTGGCATATACATTCTTTAACTAAAGTTTCAGCGACGTGGTGGTTTTCTGGTTGGGTAATGGATACGCTTCAACTTATTTGGTGAAGTAGTCCATGACAACCACGATGTATTTATTTCCTTCGTCACTTTCTGGGAATTGTCCAGCCACATCAATTGTAATACGCTCAAATAGACTGCCAACGTTGTATTGACGCATTGGAGCTTTTCGTCGTTTATGCAGACTGTTACTTCCAGCGCAAACCACACATTTCTTGCACCAATCTTTAACATCTTCCGTGAAGTTAACCCAGTAAAACCGCTGGCGCAATCTTTCTTGCTGATGACTGCAAAATGGCCTCCAGATCCGTCATGAATCTCTTTCAACACGTCTGGTACTCTACTCTTAGGAATAACTGAATTCTCTTCTCAGTTCTATCAGCATCTTATACCATACGCTTTAACAGGCCGTCCTCAATCACCATGGAGCCCCATTGCGCCCAGTACGATTTTACACTCGGTGAGTGCGGTGCAACATCTTCCCATACTGGTTTGCTCTCCTCTGCTTTCCATTCCAGTATAATTTTCAAAGTCGGGTCTTTTTCTTTGTCTTCACGTAGTTCATCGGGCTGCCAATTATCGTCAACTACAGTTGTTCTGGCGACAATAGAAAATTTCTCTTCTAGTCGACTACAATGCTTGCATTCATCTTGGGATGGCCTTCTGAACAAAGCATCGGCATTACGATGGCTGGTACCTGTCCTATGCTCAATTTTGAAATCGTATACCTGTAGTCTTTCAATCCATCTAGCCACCTGACCTTTAGGATTCTTGAATTGTAGCAGCCATTTTAATGCAACATGGTCAGTTCTAATCAAAAATTTCCTTCCATATAAATATTTGTAGAAATGTTCCACGGATTTCACGACTGCCAAGAGTTCTTTTCTGGTAACACAATAATTCCTCTCTGGTTTTGACAAAGTCTTACTAAAATAGGCAATAACCTTCTCATATCCGTCTTGTATCTGGGAAAGAACGCCACCAATTCCGACGTTGCTGGTGTCTGTGTCTAATATGAACTCTCCTTCAGGTAAAGGATAACTCAGGACAGGTGCACTTGTCAAAGCATGTTTCAGTTCTTTGAACGCAACTTTGCAGTCCATTTCCCAAATAAATCTTCGACCTTCTTCAGTAAGCCTTGTCAGTGGCTTGGCTATGTTGGCAAGTCCAGGTACATATCGTCGATAATAGGTACACAAACCAAGAAAACTTCTAAGTTCGTGTTTGCCTCTAGGTGCTGGCCAATCTCTCACAGCCTTTATCTTTTCCGTGTCCAAGGTAATGAACTTTCCTTTGAAACAGGTGACACTTGTTGGGGCTGAGCTTTAGGTTAGCCTTCCGCAATCTCTGGAAAACCTCTTCCAAATTCTTGATGTGGTCCTCGAATGTTTTACTTACCACAGTAATGTCGTCGAGATAGACTAAACAGGTTTTCCATGATAGCCCAGCCAATACTGTTTCCATAAGTCGTTAAAACGTTGCAGGGGCATTGCAGAGCCCAAATGGCATTACAGTAAATTGCCAGAGTCCGGTACCAATGGTGAAGGCTGTCTTTTCCTTATCTTTTGAATCCAAATCTACTTGCCAGTATCCGTTTTTTAAATTTAGAGTAGAGAAAATCTTCGAGCCAGCCACAGTGTCTAGTGTATCGTCTATTCGAGGTAGCTATATTTCTTAGTAACGTTGTTACGTTGACGGTAATCGACGCAAAATCGTGTAGAGCCATACTTCTTCTTCACTAACACCACTGGTGAAGCTCATGGACTGCTTGAAGTTTCGATCAAACTTTCCTTTTTCGTCTCCTCAATTCTTTCCGCGTCCGCACGCTTCGCCAATGATAGTCTTCTTTCTGGTTGGTCTTGCGTCGCCGGTGTCTATCTTATGGTGAACCGCATTAGTTCTCTCGTTGGTCTTGTCAAATTGAAACACATCTTGAAATCTTCCAATTAATTTCTTCGCCTTGGTTCACTGGTCGGCGGTCAGTTCTTGGAAGGAGGTTGATAATTGGTTAATTGATGTGTCCGCAACTACCTGAGATATGTTTTCTTTGGCCTTAACAGTTCGAATAATCGAGAATACTGCCAAGCATTCTCCTACTATTGTTCCTCTCTTAAGAACAACTGGATAACAATTTACGTTCATTATTCGAACTGGTATTACTTGACTGATTTTCCTACAACTCCAGTACCAGTCTTCACATCATCATTCTTGGGCTTAATCATAACACGGAAACTACCATCTAATTGTGCTTGCACAATAGATTTACTTCGTTCTGGAAGGGTAACATCTTCGGCCATTAGTACGCGCACAGCTTTGTCTTCTCGAGGGTTTAAAACAAGTCCTTCTTCATTGACCATCATTACTCCATTCTTCAGGTCAAGTTTAAAACCGTACTTTTTCATTACGTTCATACCGAGTATTAATTCATCTTCAACGTCAGCTACCAGCGCACGATGTTTAAAGGATGTGGTTCCAATAGTGACGGTCATATCTATTTCTCCTAATGTAGTAGCCTGTTGTCCCGTCGCTGTGCGTAATCTCCACTTGGTTGGTTGAAGATGCTTCTTGCCTGCGTTCTTTACTAAATCGGGTCTAATTATAGTCTTCGTCGAACCCGTATCCAGTAACATTTTTAGTGGTCTTCTATCAACAGAGCCATTCACGTAGATGCTGCTGACTTGAAGATGAAGGGATGCGACATAACTGATGGATTGTGGGGCTACTAGATTACGGGTCGACGATTGCCCCTTCGCATCAACTCGACTTAGTTTTCTGACTACTTTTCTTCTTTTACCGATTCTGTCTCTTTTTGCATTTTTCTGCAAAGTCTCTGCGGATGACTAAGTTTACCGCAATACCAACAGAGGAGTTTCTTTCCTCCGGCAAATACTTCATTTACAATTCGTCGCATTTTCTATGTCTTCCGTGTCTTCTTTTCTCTCGGCATCAATATTTTGCACTCGAGATTGGTTCCGTGAAGCTTTTTTGGCAGCTTCATGTTCTAGTGCATATGAGAGTGTGTCAATTAATGTTTTAGGGCGGGCCAATCGCAGTGCTTGCTGCGTTTCGCTATCTCGAACTCCGTAGATGAATGCTTCAACGGCCAGGCACTCCAAAACGCTGCCAGGAGCTGCAGGATGTGCGAGACGAACCAAACGAGCTACGTCGACTTCAAATTCTTGAAGGCTTTCTTATGAACTCTGATAGCGGTTCCTCAGTTGCGTCTGGTACACCTGCTCCAGGACCGCATGTCCAACCGCTTGACTAGTTGGTCGTAGTCCTCTTGTTCTTCTTCCTTCAGCGTTTGTAGGATGTCTCTGGATTCCCCACGCAACGAGACAGTCAACGCTGTAGCTCTGTAGACATCCAGTTATGTGCTTTCGCAGCTGCTTCAAATTGTTTAAAATAGTTCGGCCACGAGGATTTTCCATCAAATACCGACGTTTTAATGTGCATTGTTGTAGTACTATCTGGTTTTACTACTTTCTTGTCCTCTCCTAGACTTGCCTTTGCTACATCGGAATTCAATACTGGCGACGATGTAATTTCAGTGAATTTTTCTCGTAATTATTCGATGTTCTTGTCATAGTCAACTTTTAAATTCTTCAAGTCTTCTTCAGTTTTTCTAGAATTCTCTTCTAATATCTGTTCTAAACTGCTAGAATTTTCTTCTAATTTTTGTTCTAAACTTCTAAAGTGTTCCATTAGTTCTTCCTTTAATATTCTGGAATTTTCTTCTGCTTTTCTAGAACTTTCAATTAATTGTTCTTCTAAACTTCTGAATTTCGAATAAGTAATCATCAGGATTTTCACCAGCATCGATTAATGCTTCTCTCAGTCTTTCTTGAAGGACTGACTTTTTTCCTGTTGTGTCCAAATCTCTTTCTTCCAATTCGGTCTTGAGACCACTTACTTTTAATTTATTTAATTTTAATTGTTTAGCCATTTTATTTATTTTTAATTAACACTTCACAATTTTTTAACCCCACACCTGACACCAATTGTAACGTTTTTATTTATTTGGGGGAAGTGTAAATATTAGACAATTATTATTAATTAAAATAAAAGTTTAGTATAACGATAAATAATTATTAAAAGATAATTAAAAGATTATAATTTAGCTAACACTACGATTAAACTAACATTAAACACTAATTAAGACTAAGAATATTATAAAACACTTAAACACTAAGATTATTTATTTAAACAATTTATTTACAACTTGTCAACTATCTGCTTATATCACCAACTAGTCAATACGAGACGCTTATTTATATCAGACTGCCCAATGCCTTCCCTAACAGTGCTTATATATTTCGGCATTTGAATTCGAGAAATTTCTAGAGCACTATTCCAGATAAAAACTCAAACACAATAGATTTCATCATCCGAGTAATTAAGCAGGTTCGGACGAGTCTGTTGACAACACACGCCTCTCCGTGGTTATTGCGTCATCGCTAAAAAATAGACACTCGCTCTATTTACCGAGCTATACGGGAATGTGAACAAGGTGTAGTATGTATTAATCTACCAAAAAGTGGGCAACCCAAACTTTTGAGCCCAAATCGAACCAGTAGAATCATTCAAAGTGCTCAAGAAAAAGTCAGAACATCATTGCGCAAATTAACTCGACAATTTAGAATTTTATGATGATTGTTAGTAGAACTGTGGTCAAAAATGATTTAGAATCCCCTAAATTTTTCCCAGGCGTGATTGCTTAAAGACTGTTGGGCATTTCTTAGAAAAGTATACAATAAGGGGAGGGTATACTAAAAGAACAACATTTACAGAGAATAATATTTCTGCTTATCCGGGAAGTATGTTTAAAATCATCCACAGAAAAGCAGACAAGGTATTAAATAGTGCAAGCGCCGAGAAACATTCCGTTTGTAAAAACTGGTGGAGTCATTCTGATTGATGATTTAAGTTCAGACAGACCTAAAGAATGATATTCTGTGTGTTACCGGACAAAGTCAGTGGATACAACTGCATGTCACTTGCAAGGAGCACCAGCCCTTATACCACTTTCCGATGCTACACTTTCCGTCTTTGGTTTCGGCGAAGATTTTACAGTCGGATGCCTTTCCTACCACTAACCCTCACCATTTACTCGGGCTTGGAATCGGCGCCAAGTTGAGCTGACTTACTCCCTCAGTGGCTGGTTATTGTACAGAACAATAATATTTACATATTTTCTTATTGGTAAAAATCGATTGACCATCTCAAATTTGAGATAAATGCAATCAAAAGAGCTCTTTTTGTATGTTTTCTATATCAAGCAATAGTAAATGTCATATTATTCACTGTAGCTTCAAAACAGTGCTTCCCATTTTATTGAAAAACATCTCAGTTTATAGAAATATATAAATGACAAATATTAAAATAAAAATAACTTTTTTGACCATATTGTTTGAGATATAGCTTAATAAAGTGTGAATTTTTTTTTACTAATACAGGGACGGGAGGGGTCGATGGGCTATGATCTGGCAACACAGGCTTGTTTAAATGTAATATACTTGGCTTCTAACTAAGAAACTTTTATCATCAATCTGTTTTTTCTGAAACAACTATTAGAATTTGCATTTAAATATTGTTAACTCAGAAATCAAAGTAAGCTATCACACTATCTAGTTTGACGTTATGTGAAAACTCTTTTATAACTAAAACGTCTAAACCGTGTCGGGTACAATATGGCCCGCTACAATACTTTGGAGCTGGTATAAACTGCTGTGGCGAGGGAAACAAAGAAAACGATCATCGGTCGTATCCGGCAACCGTGCAGGCGTTTACCAGGCGTCACCTCACGGGCACTCCTTGATGTGTGTAGAGTGCACCACAAGAGTAACTTTAGTGCCATTTAAATTCGAAATATTTCTTTTTGGCGTCAGTCGGGATCGAACCCGGTTCCCCAGATTCGCGACCAAACACTCAGGCACGCGGCTTTTTTACCATATTAAATTAGTATTTTATAATATTCGTGATGTTTGTAATTTCATACCCTACAGAAACAACTTTTTAGTAGTAATAAACAACGTTTTTTTCAAACGTCGTAGAAATGGCATTTTTTGTGACTTGATTCACAAGGAAGAAATTAGCTATTTCTACGCCATAGAAACTAAATAGAATTAGCAAATAAAAAGAATAGTAGTGCGTTTGAAAAAAAAAATTAATGTGTCATTCGGAATAAAAGTGTCTTTGTGTGCCTTCCATGCTTGCCACACAAAGTATCACTTACTCCTAATAACACAATATACTATTTCTTGACCGTTACAGCGATATCATCAATAATTCTTATCTTCATAGTTTATAGGAACCACCCGTTATATCATCTTTTGAATAAAAGAAATTTTTCTATTAGATGAAGAGGTCTTACTTTTTCCGAAAAATTTTGTTACATACGTTAGTTACGAAGCCACAGTTTTTCGTCCCTCTGTAAGAAGACGCGGGATCCACCGAGCTGACACTATACTGTACCCAAGCTCATCCGAGATGATTCCTTGGTCTTGTTTCAAACTCGTCCTGGAACGGCGATAGTGGCTTTCATTTTCAGCCCGCTCTCGACCTTCGGAGAAAGGTTTATGCCAAAGAAACATACAGGGCGGTGTTAATGTAATTTTTGGAGAATTTCAACCGGCCGAATTCACTCCTTTGTCAGGGATTTGATGATAATCCGTGAAGCAACGGACGCATAAAACTCCATTTTCATAATTCTATTGCAGACTTTCGTATTGACTGATTCGGTGACTCTCTGAGGCTAGAAATCTCTTCCTAACATCGAGTGCATAGCGCAGGTCCCAAATCCTGCAACACAATTCCCGTTACAAAAAGAAGACAGCTGAACACCCTACGTTTTTTATCGATGCCGCACGTGAAGCCTATATTCATCAACTAAAATTTATAGACAAATGACACTGAGGTATTGCAAAATAATTAACATATCTTTGTTAATTTGAAATTCGAATAATTACCTCCTATAGTAGTATTATCAAATATGATTTTCTGTTAAAATTTCTGTATTTATTAAATTCATTAGCAATTTAAAAGTATATCTATCATATTTGAATTAGTGCCAAATCACACTGCCTGTGACGCATAAGAAGAATTAGCCAATGACAGAACTGTAAAGATAAAATTTAAAAAAATATATTTCATATTGATGATGATCTTCACAGCACTGAAACTGTGATTTTGTAAATGGTTTTATGTTTAGTTGAGGCAAGTATTTCATTCTTCGTCTAGAGGCACTACTAAAACAATATTTTACACGGGTGTAATTTGTTTAAATTCTGTCGGTGGCAAATGTAAGCTACACCCTCCTTTGTTTTTACTTTGCTGACGTCATCAGGTGAAAGGAGAAGTGGCAATTTAACAAATAATATTTTCAAAGAAAATTTTCTAATGAATAAAAGTAATATGACAGCAAATAAAGAATACGGATAATAGTATTTTATTATATGAGGGATTATGGTAGTCTTTATTCACGTCAAGTTTATAGTTTTCTTTTATGCCAAAACGTAGGTGATGAGGATAAAACTGAGAAAAGTATTATTTAAAAAGAAACAAAATTTTCTAATAAAGTTAAAATGTATTAATTAATATTTCGCGTTGCACGGCTATGGGTACGAAATGCAGTGAAGTTATCTGGAAGTAATATTATATCAGACGGCTCATAAATGACCTTGAATAGTCATCTCTCGTGATTTTTTTTCAAACGTCGTAGAAATGGTATTTTTTGTGATTTGACTCACAAGGTAGAAGTTTTAATTCTACGCCGCTGGAAATTTCTACGCCGCCGGAGTAGAAATAGCTTATTTCTACGCCGCCGGAGTAGAATTACCTAATTTCTACGCCGGCGGCGTAGAAATAAAATATCCATAGCATCTACATAGAATTAGCGAATAAAAAGAAAAGTAGTGCGTTAGAAAAAAAAATTAATGTGTCATTCGGAATAAAAGTGTCTTTGTGTGCCTCGCATGCAATTGTCCGACTCGCTTCGCTCGTCGTGCAAACTTTTACTTTTTACTCCTAATAACATAATATACTATTTCTTATTCATTCGAAAGAAAAAAAAAATAGTGCAAGCAAGTCCTCATATTTGAACTTCAAATTTAAAATGAATGTCTAGTAGCACGAGCGTGGTTCTAACACCGGTGTTAACTACGACTTGGCACGTACTTCAGGGTTATTAACAACATCAGCGTTGCCAATATACTGAATAAGCCGAAAATGTACTGACAGCCATATTAGTGGTGTTAGAATCACGCTTGTGCTACCAGCCATTTATTTAAATTTGAAGTTCAAAAATGAGATGTTGCTTGAACTATTCTTTACCTCCCGCTACCCTTGGTAAGGGAGGTATAGGGATCGTGCTAAAAATCGCATATCGAGATTGTGGTAAATGACCACGTTTTAAGGTCCCTAGAATCCAATTTTAACATTTTCACGATGATGTCTGTGTGTATGTATGTGTGTGTGGATCCTCCACTCTAACTCAAATACTATCGTTCAGAAAATTTTGAAACCTTGTATTTCGAACTTTTTCTGTACTGGAAAGAGCCCATTAGATTTTGGTGTAAATCGGATAACCGGAAATATATATTTAAAAATATATTTAAATGTTATTTTTTCGACAATAATGTAATTATAAAAATTAAAGATTTTTAATTTTTTTACAGATTTTATGGATAAATTTATAAAATTATCTATAATTTAAATCCCGGAGCCTACGTTTTATACTAACAAAACTCCTTGGTTGTGCAGTTATTTAAATGTATGTAACTGACAGATAAACGTCACTGTCAAAGAACTTATCATTTCAAATTAATAATAGTAACGTTTTAAAAAGAAAAAAGTAAATAGGACAATAGAAAAGGAAATTAATACAGCATATGTAAATATGTAGGTATGTATTTAGGTTAATAAAAATTAACGAATCGCAAAAATAGTTCAAGCTAATTCTCATTTTTGGATTAGTGAATTGTATTTTATTCCGGTATTTAAAATTTAATCTTCATTTTATTATCAAAAAAGGTAGTTACTTGGATTAGATTAGACTAAATTTTAAGAAATAAACTGCCAAAATTAAATAAAATTCGCTAATCCAAAAATAAGGATTAGCTTAATCATTTTTGTTATTCGGGCGGTACATGGCGGGAGGTATTGTGTTGGCCACACCAGATTTTTTTTCTTGAATAAGAAAAAATGTTTTTTCTACTCCTGTAACTATATATAGTACTATTCACGAAAGATGACTATTCAAGGTCATTTATGGCTCATCTGATATAAAATTACTTGCAGATAACTTCACTGCATTTCGTACCCATAGCCGTACAACGCGAAATGTTAATGAATACATTTTAAATGAAAAAATAAATATACTTTATTTGAAAAATTTGTTTCTGTGTTAGAACCGCGCTCGTGCCACCAGCCAATACAATTATCATCCTTATTTGTTTACTAGATACAAACACAATAACCCAACCTAACCTAACGCATAAAACTGAAAATTTTGACAACAAATTATATTGCACATGTGTATTTCCGGAGCCTCCGATTTTCTAACGAGCCTGGAACTTTATCCGCACTCCAGTTGTGACGCCACACTAGTAGGAAAAAATGCATATGAACAATATTATTGAAAAAAATTCTCTATCAAATGAATTAACAGAAAATATTTATGTTCGATCATTTAGCCGTAGGAAGAGTATAAAATAAGGTGTGAAGATAAATATATTTTTTCAAAATTTTGCGTAAACTGCGACCTATTGTAAAATATATATAATAGTTATTTGTATACCAAGTGCTGAAAGTGTTTCTTTGTCGAACCAAAACGAAAGTTACAATCGTTTGTGTTCGACAAAGGACTTTCACCACGTGTTATACACACTATTTTTTTACTCCTGCAAGATAAATAAAAAGAAAAAGAAGGAAATAATTTGGCATTTATTATCAATTTTTGTATTTGTGGTGAGTGTCTGTGACAAAAACCAATATTATGTACAACATCGCTAAGTAGAATTAATTGTTAGGATATTATAGCGCGCTGCAAAGTTTTACTGTACTTGTGCTGTAAAGAGTCGCTTTCAGCATGAAAAACAAAACAGAAAATTGTATTTTCAGAGCAGGAGTAGGAAAACAATATTATAGAAAAAGAAATTCTCTATCAAAATGCATTAACAGAAAATATTTATGTTCGGTTGTTTAGCCGTAGGAAGCGTATAAAATAACATGTAAAAAGATATGCTGTTCCAATCTATTCATGTTCTATAATATTGTTTTTATTTTTTTCATATCTGTCACAGTTTTCGCAAAATATTGAAAAAAAATAACATGTATCTTCCAACCTTGGTATTTTATACGTTTCCTACGGTTAAACAACCGAACATAAATATTTTATGTTCGTATTTTGATAGAGAATTTTATGGTCTATAATATTGTTTATATAAAATCTTTCATTTCTGTCAGTTTTCGCTATATTTTGAAAAAAATATGTATCTGTCATTAAACACTGTAATAAAGTTGGGCCACTGCTGTCACAAAAGCTAGTTCCAGCTTCGTTAGAATATCGGAGGCTCCGGTATTTCCTAATGTAAGCCAAACTTTGCCGAGAGCATTCGAATATTTTAGACCTAACGGGAAATGCGTGCAATGCATCTTGCGTGACATACTCCCTGGGACGTATGAAGTGCTCTGCTAACACCTCCATCAATAACTCTTCAAGATCGAATCCTCCTGTTCTACCTTACCTGGGTTTCAGAGCAAAATTCTCCTTTATATTTGATTCACCCCCGTAACTCTATGCACACATCATGTGAAATCTTTATATAATCTTTTGGAATGTCCGTAGTCAAAAAAACCTTGTCAGGATTCATTTAAATTAGCATGCATAAGCTTTATTTAAGTGTAAGTAAACCGTGCACACATACAGTGTAAGTTACACAAGATACACAGAACTTTGGAAACATCCATTGTAGATTCATGACATCTTTTATTATTGCAAATATAACATGTTACATTTTAATTTAACAGCGGTTTTATTATTTATTTACTTATTTCTAGGGAATGGACTATATCATGTAATACTTTACTTTGATATTGTTGAAAGAAATGGTAAACAATACCTGAATATTACAAATTGTACGATAGAATTTACCGTTGAACCTAACTTTGACTTCGAAAATCTAAGTAAGATCTGAAGACATAAATAAAAGAATAAATAAATATTTTAAATTATTAATATGTTTTCAGATGAAGATTCAAATCTAGAGATGCGGGTAGCTTGGGAAAATGCCAAAAATAATTTTGTAAGCAATGGAGTTCTACAACCCTGCGAACAGATAACCATGAGAATATATAACAAGGTTTTTAATAAAGTACCTTTAAATGAACTGTTTCCCGATGATCAAAATGATGATAATGATTGAAAATAATTATGTTACTATGTACTAGATAATAATAGGGCAATACACATATTCCTTTAACCTTTAATTGTGCTATTGCTAGTACCATAATAATAACGGTAGGTTTCATAATAGACTTTGCTGATATAATACAGACGCCGCGGAAATTATTTTGAACAGAAGGCGTAAGATGTGTAATATATATATATATATATATATATATATATATATATATATATATATATATATATATATGTATGTATGTATATAGTCACCGCCGGCCATGTTGGCCCGACTCAACCTATCTCTCTCCCTACCCTCTCTATCTTTCATTTTGGGTGACACTTTTTAATAGTGACCAGATACTATTTGTCCACTCCTTAGTTATACTTCGTAATATATATATATATATATATATATATATATATATATATATATATATATATAGATTGCTCAGATACCAAAGATAGCTCATACATTGGATTGCGCAACCGTTTAAATACCGAACCCGATTTATTTCCGGATTGGCGTGTTGAGAACAACCTAATTTTCAAAACAGTTGATTCACCTTACAATGTCCCTTCCAATCTTTCCGCGTGGAAATTACTTGTCCTCCGCGATCACCGAAATTCAGTTTTACGAGAACGTCATGACGATTCGTCCTCTGCCTATTTAGGCATTTTTAAAACCTATCATCGTATCGTTGAGCGGTACTATTAACCAAAAATGAGGACTTACATTGACCGGTACATTAAACAGTGTAAAGTCGGTCTTTCTCAAAAAGTACCCCAGCTTCTTCCTCCCGGTTTAATGGGAAAAGAAAAGAATATTAAATTTCCCTGGCAAGCCATTTCAGTTGATCTTTTGGGACCCCTCTCAAAATCTCTTAAAGGATACCAGTACATCCTGGCCATTTCTGACTGGTTTACCAAATTTCCTTTACTTTTCCCTCTTCGAGAAGCCAATTCTCCAAAAATTTGCCAATTGCCGGAAGAATATGGTTTCTTACTCTTCGGAGTCCCCCAAATTGTCATGATGGACAATGGAACTCAATTCGTTAGTGACAAATTTAGGAATCTTATGACCAAATATGCTGTGCCCAATATTTGGCATAACGCTAAATTTCACCCCCAATTTAATTTTGTGGAACGAACCAACCGCACTGTTAAAACAGCGATCCGTTCGTATGTGCAGGACAACCACCGTAAGTGGGATGAAAATCTCTCCGCGTTAGCCCTAGCCGAGGTCACCGGATTTAGTCCCTCTTTTCTAAATTTTGCCAGACATTTTCCAGTTTCCGGTAACTATTATCATCCTGTACCAGATCAAATATGTTCAGATAAACGAGAAACTTATGCTAATTCTTTGTCAACTTTTGGAATTTTATCAAACAGTACAGACGCGAATTCATGCCGCTCATAAGCGCAATGAGCGCTATTATAACCTCCGTCGACGCCTTTTAGAATTTTACGAAGGCGAACCGGTTTGGAAGAAGATCTACGTCTTGTCGGCAGGTGCCAAGTACTTTTCCTCTAAATTAGCTCCACGTTATATCGAATGCACTGTTTCGAAGAAGATTTCAAAAACTTCTTATCGCCTCTGCGATCAACTAGGTACGGATCTCGGAATTTGGCACATCAAAGACCTTAAACCCGCTCCGAACGTTGATATTTCTGCCGCCTCTGAAGATTAAAAATTTCTTAACCGTGTTAAAAAAAAATTTTTTGGGGAACGGGGTAGTGTAAGATAAACATAGTTTGTTACGCTTATTTTTATTAATTTTCATGTTCCCTTCCTGTTTCCAAATTTTTATTACTACACCTAAAATTTGAACACCAATTCACAGTACTGATCTAGTTACAGCCTACCTTTTGCGACCTATTTCTCTATTCATATTCCCTAATCATCTTTTTTTTCTGTTATTCCACTCATATATATATATATATATATATATATATATATATATATATATATATATATAGGTTTTTTTTAGTAGACTGTATGGAAAACACAACTGATATATGTCAATTTGAATTATTTAGCCCATAATGTTTCGTTTTAATTTAGGTTCAATTTTCTTCATGCATAGCCTACTGAAAAATAACAATAAATATAAAATTTATTTCAATTTCAATTACATTTTTCTCAATATTTTTGCAATGTAAGGTTATACAATGATTACATGGATGTATTCTGAAAAAAATAATCTATCGAATGGGCCTAAAAAATATATACCATCCATGGAGGTATAAATAAATATGGAGGGAGCGCTAGCCAAAACATTGAAGCCGAATGCCCCCACTCTAATGGTTAGGTTTTAGAGTTTATGACTTTCATCACTAGATGGGTCACATAGTACTGCATTCGTAGGGTACCTTTATAACCAGGGTATGGCCATGGCGTGGCTCACGTTTCGTCCGCCATTACCGGGACATCTGTTATATGTGTTGTTCTTGCGCAAAGTATTATGTATTTTCGTGGCTATTTGTTTTATTTTAAGGAAAAACACATTTAATTATCATTTTAATATGTATTTAAAGTGTAAGTAATATATTTTATCTTATTTACTTGTGTAGTTTGTTAAGATACCCACCACGATTACTGACACTGAAAACAACTAAAAATTACCAATATTAAGCACAATCATTTAAATTTTTAAAAGGTAAGTTTAGAATATATAATTATTATGTAATAAGAACTACAGATATTAAATTAGATGTGATAATAACAACACATGTCATATATTCTACATAACCTATAAATGTATGCCTTAATAATAATTGTATATATCTTAAATAAATTCATTTTTATTACCTTTTTAAATTCACAGTGTGATAATTTAATATTATTTTATAATATAATATCGCATTTATTACAAATAAATAGGAAAATCAATTACCGATAATGGCGGCGATCTTGGCCTATGGCCATACCCTGGTTATAAAGGTACCCTATGCATTCGTATCAGATCGCCGAGTCGTTGTCAAATAAAAGTTATAGTTTATTAAAGTTGTGTTGTTTAGTAAAACCAAGAATTTATTTACTAAATCATAACCCAATTTCTATATTTTTCACATGACATATTCCTACAAGACACGTGCTTTCTTTGTAAGGTTAGCGTTAACATCAATGTAGGTGATTTGTTTTTGTGATTTTGCAATATATTTTGGAAATAAGATGAGTCATTATTGCTACAAAAAATTTAGAAATGCTTTAGCCATTTAATAAATCGTATTTGTTCTAGTTTGCTGCAAATATCTCTCTTGCCCGTTCATACATAAAAGTAAAAATTGTTTTAACTAATTAAATACAATATAAATCTACTATTTTATATTACATTTTTGTTTCATTTATTGCAAAAAATGACATCCGTAATACAGTTTTTCTTTGCT
Source organism: Harpalus rubripes (assembly GCA_963082715.1). NCBI lineage: Eukaryota > Metazoa > Arthropoda > Insecta > Coleoptera > Carabidae > Harpalus > Harpalus rubripes. Next base: position 18,951,986 of record OY720455.1, read on the forward strand.
GGTTTGCAATAAAAATATGCCATAAAATTTAATATCAATTCATAACGTTTGAAAACAGAAAAAAAAACAATTTTTGTTTAATATATTTTATACTGTTAATATTTGCTTCCAGTTCCTTATTGTATTATACAAGTTTGAATTTCAATGCAACTCCAAGTTACATTTGAAATTTGCCTCTCTGTATCCTCACTCTAATAGGGAAAATTTCCCTGTAGCGTCCGTTCTCACCATGCATCAATCCCCTCTTCCAGAATTACAGTTTAGAATATACCTATAAAACTTTATTTATAGGTATATTCAGTTTAGACTCCCTCCATATTTATTTATACCACCATGATACCATCCCATTTAAAAAATTCTGGTGTGGCCAACACAATACTCCCGCCATTTAACGCCCGAGTCACAAAAAAGGTTAAGCTAATCCTTATTTTTGGATTAGCAAATTTTACTCTAATTTTGGCAGTTTATTTCTTAAAATATGGTCTAATCTAATCCAAGTAACTACCTTTTTTGATAATAAAACGAAGATTAAATTTTAAATACCAGAATAAAATAGAAGTCACTAATCCAAAAATGAGAATTAGCTTAAACTTTTTTGCGAATCATTAATTTTTATTATCTAAAAACATACCCACATATTTTGTAATGCTGGAAACTGTTTTGATTTCATTTCCTATTGTTCTATTTACTTTTTTCTTTTTAAAACTTTACTATTATTAATTTGAAATGATTAGTTCTTTGGCAGTTTAATTAACATTAACAATAAACAAAAATAAAAATTAAATAATAAAATCAACACAACATTAAATATTACACTGAAGCACACAAGTCATCTACCATCTAGGGGTTTTTCATCACACGTCAGAATCCGCACACCCACTCATCTATTGGTCCTGATTTAATTAATCTAAAATCTTCCAAATTAGTCCTTAGATTGGTGTAAAACACATCTTTACAGTTACCATTTTAAAATATTTTTTTATATTCAGCATAGTTTATTGTAGTCATCCAGGACAATTTTTATTATTTGACGATTTTCACTGTGTGATCTGTGTTTTTAACTATTTATTTATTTATATATATTTTTTTTAAATGTCCGAATTGTATGTGTCTACGCTTATCCACACGTGTGCTTTTTCCTTCAACTGGACCATTCTGTAAGTTTCATGTTATAGTTTTTTGTAATCTAGAATTTTGTAATTGATTTGTGTTCTCATGTACTATTTCACTCTGTATATATATTGTAGAGCCCTGAAGAAGACTATTGTATAGTCGAAACGTCGGCGTGAATAAATTGTAATATTGACTGCTAGTCCGAAACTTTATTAATTCCATCCCCAACACAGTCGAACATCATTTTTAAATTTTTTATAATAACAATAATCTCGAAAAAATAACATTTAAAGGTATTTTATAAAGAAAAACTATTTTGCGCTTTTAGTAAAGTGCCATTTCCGGTTATCCGATTTACACTAAAATCTAATGGGCTCTTTCCAATACAGAAAAAGTTCGAAATACAAATTTTCTGAATGATAGTATTTGAGGTAGAGTGGAGGATCCACACATACATCATCGTAAAAATGTTAAAATTGGATTCTAGGGACCTTAAAACGTGGTCATGTACCAAAATCTCGATATTCGATTTTTAGCTCGATTCCTATACCTCTCTTACCAAGGGTAGCGGGAGGTAAGAAGGTGCCGCTGTTGGCCACGACTGTATATCATATTCCATGCTTAAAAATCTCCCCATAGATTACATACAATCCAGATCTTTGGCGTAACGCCTTAGTTTTACCATTACTAAAGGGCAATAAACCAGTAGAGAATATGAATAATTATCGACCAATCACTTTAACTTGTCACCTAGCTAAAATATATGAGAAACTTATAAATAACCGACTAACATGGTACTTAACTAAATATAACTATCTCGATAGTAAACAATTTGGTTCTAGGCGTGGTAGAGGTACGCTAGATATTGTAAACTCATTTACAAATGAGATCCAGAATGAAATTATGCGTAGACAACATTTAGTTGCTGTGCCTCTAGACGTAAGTTAAGCATTTGATATGACATGGAGATTTGGTATTCTTCAGAAACTTTACGAGTATGGCGTTTGTGGTAATTTACTTTTCTTCATTGACAATTTCCTTAAAAATCGGACTGTTCAGGTAAGAATTGGTTCACACTATTCCAATTTATTCACTGTCGAGAATGGTGTCCCCCAGGGTTGCACTATTAGTGCAACATTGTTTCTGGTCGCTATGAACGCTCTTCTGGAAAATATTCCTAATGCAATCAACCACTATTGCTACGTGGACGATTTACTAATATTTATTAGAAATAGTGACCTACATCTAATTCAACATGAATTTCAAAATGCCATAAATATATCTAGGGTTCTCCTTGTAGGTGGATATGTGTGAATCAATTGACTTTTGTAGACTTCGTAGGGTGCACAACTGCCCAAAGTTAAAATTACATGGTCAGCGAATACCTATTGTTGATCAAATCACATTTTTAGGTATTATATTTAATAAAAAATTTACCTGGAAACCGCACATTGATGCTCTATCCACGAAATGCATGGCCCTTTTAAAATCCTCAAGATGCTTGCCCATACCACATGGGGTACAAGCCGTGATACACTTAAAAATATCTATACTGCTTTAATTCTATCACGTATAGATTACGGACTGGTTGCATACGGTTCTGTCCGTAAAAGTAATCTAAAGAAATTGAAAGCAATACATCACATCATAAGGGTATACATCTAAGTACTTTTCGCACCAGTCTTTGTAATGCTCTGTGTATCAAATCTGGTATTCCTTCCAGGAGACCCGTACTCCTACTAAAATACACATTAACCTCTTCAAAAACAAATAATTTTTCAAAATTTAATAATAAATGAAAAAAAGATATATGGTTTATTAACAAAAATCATTAACATACATAACATAAAACATATCAAAAATATATTTTCTACAAAAGAAGAAAAACTCAAAAACACTTCCGTACACATATGTTGCCTAGGAACATAAGAGTCACTGATGAAAAGCCTCCATACATTCTGGGCAGTCTTTCATTGTATTTTCTGCATGCGTATCTTGTTCTGCGTGTACAGCTTTTCTCATGGCATCGGGGTGGGTTTTTATAATCCATTTTAATCGGATAGTGACCCTGCCCATCAGTTCGAACTTCAGGAATTACTTTAGTCCATGCTCTTTTTTTCTTCGGTGTAGGCTCAGATGATGGTCTTCCTCTCTTTCGCGTGCTGTCATTGAGTTGAATAAGCGTTGATGCGATTGACGATTTGAATTCTAATAATGGCATTTTCGACTCTTTTGCTTTTTGATAGAGCACCCATGTGTTTATTATAGCGACATTTACGAAATGAAATACAATACGCATATAAATTTTTTTTGTTCCTTATAGCATGGGGGTAATGAGCAGTCATCCTATCTGATAAATCTACACCACCCATAAAACGGTATAACAGCCTGTGGTCTTTCAACTTCAATATGTGTTTTTGACTTTCTGTCCCACCTTTGAACAATATCTGAGGGATCTTTACCGGCATATGAAGAAATCATATGGACAAGGGTGTTATCCGCCCAGCGCAACACTGTGATATTATTTATAGATGTGGTAACAGAACATGAGCCTCTGCCACGGTTTTGAAGGATTTTCCCATCAATCAGTTTTTCGTTCGCTCCTTGAATCCTATTTGCCCGTACCGTTCCTACCACATGAATATCTCGATTCTTCAGATAGGTGATTGTTGGAATGGATGTAAATAAATTGTCTAAGAATATTTTATGATTTAGACCTTCAAGTGCTGAACATAATCTGACAACCGTGTCGCCAATTACAACCAATTGGATTACCTTCTTGTTGACTGATACATCTCAAATTTAGATACATACCCATCTGCAGTACCCAGACTTTGAAACCCCATTTCTTTGGTTTAGATTTTATATATTGTTTGACTCTACTTCTTCCTTTGAAAGGGATTATCATTTCATCGATTACCATAAATTCTGTTGATATGGCAGCATCAGCAAAAGTTTTGGACCGGATATCTAAGAAAGGCCGTACTTTTATAGATGAATCTTTTATAATATCGAAACCTAAGCCAGGAATGGAAGACCAGTACATACGGTATGCTGGATAACGTATATAGGTCATTATAATATTTATAGCAAAAAACTGTTTTATTTCTGCAACACTAACATTGAATGTATCTTTGCCAGACTGAACAGCATACCGTATAGTTTCTGTTGCAACCAGGTTGAAAATACTCGTATCATCAGTAAATATTTGTGAAAAAAATGAATATCGCCTTCAATATTGATTTGGTGCACACCTTGGAAGATTGGTGGATTATCACAGAATTCATTATCCCTTTCGGCAAACCATATTTCCTGTGGAGATGAAGTTGGTGGACTGGTGTCACGTTCTCGAATTTTAGCAGCTAATTCCTGGAGGGGTAAATCATAATCACTATCTGAGTCACTATCACTAACAGTCTCATTTGATACATAAGTTTCTGCCTTGTTGGTTCCATCTACATTATCTTCCAAAAATTCTTTATCTACTATGTCAATTTCTTCTAAATCTGAATTATATGGGTTTTCTATGAATTCTAGAACACGGATAGGGATCTCTTCCTACCGTAGAAATTACTTGTGGATATTGGTACACACATTTTGAACCATAATCTGCAACAAATGCCAGTATCGTACAATATACCATTTCAACAACAAATACCATTGGGTACATATTCGAGGCTCATACACAAACGTGTACACATATTTATGTGGTCATAGATTTATTTATTTGTAAAATATTTTTATTTCATTCACAAAATAAGGTATATTGTTTCTTTGTGCAATACTTACCAATTTTTTAAGCACATAAACAAAGGTTTAGAAACAACAAGCACAAAAACTTGGGTGTATAACCTTAATAATACACGAAGATAACAAACACGCCTGCAACACGACGGCAAACGATTTAGGTACGTATTGTACGCTGTATTATGGAGGGGACGTAGACGTCCACAACGATTGCCACTAAGCACAAAAGTACCTCGTTTGATAATAAATATTTAACTTTCCACGAAACGTACACAAATGTGCTTATGTCCTTGAAGAGGTTAAAAGTGAAATCGAATCCTGAACATCCCAATTATAGAAATATTTTCGATAACCTACCTAATCGTATCTTTACGAATCTAAACCAGCATCAGCAATCTGTCCAACATTGAATGCCATAAAGCTGTCAACAAAATAACTACCAATGATCAACATAACATTCTATCCTGTGAACTTCAAGATACTCCTCCGTAGTTATTCTCTAATTTTATTAAGTTAAATATATATATATATATATATATATATATATATATATATATATATATATATATATATATATATATATATCCGATAATGGCCCTCAATTAACTTCGGATTAATTCCAGGATTTTTGTAAAATGAATAGAATTACACATGCTAAAGTTACACAGTACCATCCAAAATCAAATGGAAACGTCGAGCGTCGAGTAATCCAAGTGAAGATCAATACACCAGACTTCAACAATTCCTATTCTCTTATCGCAATACTATACAAAGATCTACAAATCGAACACCAGGTGAACTCATGTTTGGAAGATCTATTCGATCTATTTTCGATCAACTAAAACCCGACATTCAAAGAAATACGGAAACCGAGAAATTAAAACAAAAGACATTATACAGGGTGTAAATGAAATAAGTGCATTAAATTTAACCAGTAATGTAACTCGATGAGAGCAACAATATTTCTTAATAACTTTTTTTCTAAGTCTTTTAGATTTTGTGTTAAAATTCTTTAAAGATTTGCTGCATATTCGTTACCCGCTCATGGAGAAGGAGAACAAATGGCTGTTGCCGTATTCAAGTGGGATACAAACAGCTCAAAAATTGTCGGTTATCGGTTACACTTACAGTCACAGTAATTAATAAACGAATCAAGGGAAATAACATTATTATTAATTAATACGTAATAGTACAATTTTTAAAATAAATAAATTTTGGATAACAAAATTATAAAGTTGTGTAGTGAACCAGGCTTTTAATCACCTGTGAATAGTGTGAATAGAGGAAGACAAGGAGGGACGAGGAAGAGCAAAAACATAGTTCTTAGGTTATGAGATGATTATTTATCGTCGACAAATCATAATAGTTTAAATACGTTATTCAAAAAATGTAAGTACAAACTTTTGTCCATTTAAAAGAGGTACATGAGTACCAATAATTAGTCGTCCATTTATTGTTCCCGCCCAAAACAGTTTTTAATGAAAATTTTTACAGCAGTTTCGTCTGTCGAGATGTGCATAATAAATACACCTTCTCAAGTAAATTCAGTCTCATTAATGAGCATTATGAGCCATTCCAAAAATTGGAGTCTGTTATGTGCTGAAAACATAGAACTTTCTGCACATGTTATGGATATAACTGTTGCTTTTGTAAAATTGTCATATGTGACACTCCGTATTGTGATGTGATAAAGATGTACAAGATTAACAAATGTGCGAATATTAAGAACAGAATGATTTGGTGATGATTTGGAAACGCTCCGTGTAAATGCGTTGACAACTCCATGACACTGTCTTTATGTCAACCGTGATGTCAAGTAAAATGTAGTACAGATACGAAAAAAAATAAATAAATAAATAAACCATAGGTAAGTAATTACAATGTCTGTGTACTCGCATTTTGACAGAATTTTACCTTATAAACAAGTTTATTACTTTGATTACTAATATCAAAATTTAATTGGAACAATTAATAGGACTGTCAATTGCTAAAACAAAATTTTTCATAGCTATTGCTACTGCATTCAATTATCACAAAAATATTTAGAACGACTCGTCAATTTACGGGGTGGTAAAAATACTAAAAAAATATGCGATTTCGAGAAAAAGTTATTAAGAAATATTGTTGCTCTCGACGAGTTGTATTACTGGTTAAATTTAATGCACTTATTTCATTTACACCCTGTATGATCGCAAAGTAAAGGAACAAAATTTTATTGAAAATCAGCCAGTTTGGGTAAATAATCCACTCAGTAAAGGCTCAATAGTTGAAAAAATTCTTGAAAAGACAGATCCTTTATCATATACAGGGTGTTTCATAATATATGCGCAGGACTTAAGGATGTAATAGCTCGTCCAAAAATATGAAGAAAAGTTTCTCATAATAAGCTATGTTTTGTGCGGAATTTTTAAGTCATAATTGGTGAAGATTTTGAAGGGGTAGTGGGTGTTTTCTCCCCAACTTCTACGCCACTGGAAAAAGTACAGTTTTGAGCCGCTTATTTGAACCGCCAATGTTTTCTACACAAAAAAGGTACTCTTGGTCATAAGCTCTAAAGTTGACCGTTTTCGAGAAAAATTAACTTTTATGTTGAAAAACATGGTCATTTGAAATATTTTTTTTTTACTAATTAAACAAAATTTATTCAAACCTTAGAACAAGTAACAAAGCCAAACGTTAACTCCATAATTGCAAAATTAAAAAAAAAACAATAACAAATCATATTCAGTTAAATTAATTGTTGGAAATGTCCGCCGTTAGTTTCAATGCACGTAGCAATTCTTCGACGCATTGACTGTCTAACACGCAGGAAATTTCCCGGAGTGTTCCGAATTATGTCGCAAGATGCAGGTAGGTGAAGTTGGCCCCCCCAAGTCGGAATTAATAATAACAAATTAATGTGTACAATTGCGCCTTTTATGCGCTTGTATGCACCACCTTTACTTTTTTATGCGCTGTTATAGTTTCTGTATTTCTCTATTTTTTTAATGGGGCGGCCAACTTAATGGGTAGCCTCCCCAAATTGATAAATATGTATTTTATTGTTATGTATGGCTTGATAAACATATGCGCTACTATGCGCCAGTGCAAACTATTAATGCGCCAATCATGTTCAGGATACATATATATTTGAATCTCGGGGGGGCTACATAAATGGTGATATTTTTTTAATTTTTAAAAATTTGAAAGGAGCTATTGTATTCGAATACGTATGCGCTCTTATGCGCTACCACAAATTTTCATTGCGCTTTTTCCATTGAAGAAAGAGAATGATGGGTGGTCAAGATAATGATATATTAAATATTGAAAATTATGAATTTTATTGTAAGTATTACGCTTTCTTATGCACCAATTAAATATTTTTATATGCTGATTTAGTTTTCTATAAAATAACATTATAAATTGGGGGGGGGGGGTATAGTTCTGTGGCAATCTTAATACATTTTTTTTTATTGGATACAATAATGGTCATATATTTGTATGCACTTTTATGCACTATAACAGATTTCCTCTGAGCTCGTATAGTTCTTATAAACATAAGTAGACGTTAAAAGGACTAGTAGGAGTTGCTGCTAACGGCGTAGTTACTTTTTTAAGTAATTTGTACTCGGGGTCTGTCTCCGACAAAATATTATTTAGCCACTGTGGAGTTGTCAGTCACTTTCTCGCTGGTGATTTAATATAAGCCGACAAAGGATTTTAATAGCCGAACTTTTGCCACCAGGTGTTAGTTTAAATATACCACCATTTTTGACGACACTACAGTTTACAGAACAAATTCAAAAAACCAGAAATATTGCAAGAGCCTAGAATTCATGTAGAAAGGGCCATAGGAAGAATAAATTTTTTTCAAATATTAAATATGATTCCATCATTTTTAATGCCTTATGCAACAATAATATTTAAAGTTTTCAATATCTGTTAATAAGAGAAGAAATATTCTACAAAAATGAACAAATTAAAATTCAGTAACATTCTGTATATTGTTTATATTTTATATGATGAATATATTTTTATCTGATATTTTACTTTTCAAATTTTTCATACCTACTTTTATATTTTCCATTCCTAATGCATTTTTAACTTTATCAACACATTACAATGTAAATCATTATCATTGTGCTATAAAAATAGCTTTATACGAATCAATTTTTAATTTTAACGAAGTTTTGTATTCATGCGTGACAGATGACAGCTCTTTAAATTTGGCGCATTACAATTCGTTCACAATAAACTGCATCTGAGAAACCGGAAGCCTACTTTCAGGTTTTGTAATTCCCGTTCAATTTTGGCATCACTTTCGGAGTCATTATTATTAATCTAGCTTTGATTAAGTTTATTCTAACACCGCAAGGTGGTGTTGTAATACACAAAAAATTTATTCTTCCTATGGCCCTTTCTACATGAATTCTAGGCTCTTGCAATATTTCTGGTTTTTTGAATTTGTTCTGTAAACTGTAGTGTCATCAAAAATGGTGGTATATTTAAATTAACACCAGCGAGAAAGTGACTGACAACTCCACAGTGGCTAAATAATATTTTGTCGGAGACAGACCCCGGGTACAAATTACTTAAAAAAGTAACTACGCCGTTAGCAGCAACACCTACTAGTCCTTTTAACGTCTACTTATGTTTATAAGAACTATACGAGCTCAGAGGAAATCTGTTATAGTGCATAAAAGTGCATACAAATATATGACCATTATTGTATCCAATAAAAAAAAATCTGATGTGGCCAGCACATTACCTTCCGTCAGTTCTATGTATTTCTTACAAATTTCATACGGAAAGTTCCTTGCTAAATTAAATATTCTATTTCTTGTACATTACCTTCCGGCAGTTGCATGTATTTTATGCAAATTTCATACAGAAAATTATTATTTTGCGACGTTTTCTATATACAGTGTAATGTATCTGCAGAAATAAAAGATTTATTATTATTATTTCTTGTACATTACCTTAAAGCAGTTGTATGTATTTTATACAAATTCCATACAGAAAGTAAAAGATCCTATATTTCCAGTAAAAATTATAAGACAAACACACTATGTCAATTTCAACATGTAAACGGTTCTATGGTTCCTTCGGTGTTGACCATGAGTATAACGGTATATTAACATCGTTTTGCCTTTATTCCTGACATGTTGAACATTTATTTGTAAATTATACGATATCGGTGTTAATCTTGGACCAATATACATGAAGTTTTGCCATTGACTGAATAACATTAATGCCTGGATGTCCATCATGTAGCATATTGAAAATATCTTTATGTAGTAAACTTAGAATACACAATTTTCCTTTCCATAACAAAATACCTTCATCATAGGATAATTCATCTAATTTCTCAAAGAAGGGTAGCAAATCATGTGCTAGTTCTTTCTTTATCGGCCAATAAGATTGAACATATTTTATAACTTTGCTTAATGTTACATCTGCTATACTTATCTCTTTCAGAATTTTCTTTGTTACCGGTAGATTATGTAATCTTGATGTAGAAGTTCGTGCTCATTTAGGAAGTCCAACAATTTCAGTAGAAGTTGTTTCTTTACTTTCTAATGGGAGTCTTGATAGAACATCAGCTGTTACGTTCTCCTTTCCTGGTTGGTATTCAATCTTGTAATCATAACTGTTTAATATCATCTCCCATCTTCATAAACGGTTAATTGCTATGTTTGGTGTTTCACGGTGTTCACTAAAAATTCTCTCAAGGGGTTTGTGATCAGTTAAGAGTGTAAAGTGTCGACCATATAGGAAATGATGAAACTTCGTGACAGCGTATATTATTCCCAGAGCCTCTTTATCTATAGTAGAATATCGGCTTTCTACTTCGTTAAATGTTCTAGAAGCAAAGGCTATAGGTCGAAGTTTACCATCAGGATACTTATGTGACAAAACAGCTCCTGTTCCCTTATTAGATGCGTCGCTTGATAAATACAACGGTAGTTTCGGATCGTAGTGTACTAAAGTGTCATTTGATGCCAAAATATTCTTTAGTTGAGTAAAATTTTTGTCTTCATTGTTTGTCCATTTCCATTTCTGGTTGTTCTTTAGTAGCTGATATAATGGGGAACAAATTACGTGCAAATTTGGAAAACTTCCCATAATATGTTATTGATCCAAGAAATGAACGTAATTCCGTTACGTTTGTTGGCACTGGCATCCCTTTATTGTATGTAATACTTATCTGTTGGGTATAGATCATTTTTGTCTTTGCAATGACCTAAAAATATAATGCTTGACTGCAACCACTTGCATTTTTCCATTTGTGTTTTTATACCCGCAGTATACTCCTTCAATTCCAGAGATTATTTAATGCATTGTTCGTTGAAAATACGCCGGTGCAAAAGAGATTCCGAAAGGTAATCTTTTGAAGGTAAAATAACCACAGTGTGTTGCTATTATTAATTATTTTCGTGAATCTGCCCGATAAGCATCTTTGAAATGCGAGAAAATATTTTTCCTCAATTTACTTTGGCCATAATTTCTTCAAATCTTGGTATAGGGTAATCATCTATTTGTTAATATGGATTTATGGGTACTCTAAAATCACCACAGAGTCGTACATTTCCGTTTGATTTTAGTGCAACTACAACTGGTGTGCCCCACTCGACAGGTGTTTTTGCTACGTCGACTGTTTATAGAATATCTTCACGGACTAATCGATTTATTTCAGCGGTTACTTGGTTCTGTTGTGCGAATGGAACGGTTCTAGGCTTAAAATTTTTTGGTTTCACATCGCTGGGTACGTGAATCCTGACTCTTGCAGCAATGAATTCATATTACTGCATTCACTTACTTGAGTCGGCTGCCTGTCGAACAGTATTTCGCTAGTTGATACGTTTACCTGAATTTGTGTTTCAGTTTTCTTTTCAATGTGACATAACTTAGCCCCTGGTGGCATTGGTAATTTGAATGATAGGCATCAATCTAGACCAAAAAGAGGTATATCATTGTCTTCAATGACGTAAACTTGTAAGGAATGTTGTTTGCCAAAAGAATCAACTCCTACTCGTGCAATACCCAGTGTTTTAATTTCTAAATATGTATAGGCTACCAAATTTTTAGCTTTCCTCAAAGTTGATTATCTAATCCTCATCCATGTTTCTTTTCCGATTACAGAGTAAGCAACGCCTGGATCGTACAGCATCTCGATTTTATGATTATTAATACGTGTTTTTGCTGGATTTTTGTATTGCTCGAATTTTCGCTGAACTTGACGACCAACTGCTTTCAGCCTCTGAAACATTTTCAATATAAAGATCAATCTGAAGAATTTGAGTTTGCTATACTCGCGCATTGTCGTTCGTTAAGTAAACTTTTGCGAAATGGTTTAATTTGCCACACTCATATTTTTCCTTTTGCGGGACAGTCGTTTTGTTTTTCGTATTGAATTTTCCGCAAAACAAAGACTGTTTTGTAACGTTTATATTTAACTGTCTTTTACTGCATGTTTTATTTTCATAACTATTTTTTGTCTGTGTTAAAGAAGGTTTGTTGCCCGATTTCACATGATTCGTTTGATTTGTATCACTTGTTGAATGTGACATTGTTGCAAGTTTTTGGGAGTGTATCGTTCCTTGCTCCAACTTTGTTACGGTTGCTTCAACATCAGCTAATGTAGCAGAGTTCTTTGCATGTTCACGAATAAGTTCTTGTTGTCACTCCGAATTATTTATGCCGATCACAAGATGGTCACGTAAACGCTCGTTTAGATTAATACTGAACTCACAATTCGCTGCAAGTCCACGTAAAGCTGTTATAAATTGTGTTACTGATTCGTTTTGAACTCTAAATAAGTTCGTTTTAATGGTTTTACCACAGGCGCCATATTCTTTCGCAAATAAAAACAGCATTAACATGGTCTCCTAATGGGGCACCGTTTGTCTAATTTAACCGACTTAGTACCTCTTATAGTTCCCGAGAGAACTAAAATGTAAATACAAAAATCTGATGTGACCAGCACATTACCTTCCGTCAGTTCGTGCGTCAGTTCTATGTATTTTGTACAAATTTCATACGGAAAGTTCCTTGCTAAATATTCTATTTCTTGTACATTACCCTCCGGCAGCTGCATGTATTTTATGCAAATTTCATACAGAAAATTTATGTCTTAAATTATTATTTTGTGACGTTTTCTATATACAGTGTAATGTATCTGCAGAAATAAAAGATTTATTATTATTATTTCTTGTACATTACCTTAAAGCAGTTGTATGTATTTTATACAAATTCCGCATACAGAAAGCAAAAGATCCTATATTTCCAGTAAAATTATAAGACACACACTATGTCAATTTCACTTGACACTGACATCTTTCAATCAGAATTTTCTTAAAATAGTAGCTGTTTTCATAGCTATAGCTACTTTATGAAATTTAATTTCTTTATAATTTTTTAACTCTATATCCATTTAATATTAAGTATAAAATGCAGTCAAATCGTATAGAGAATAAAATATTCTTTAATATTTGTAATAACATTAAATGTGAAAAAATGATATTTAACATAGTTTTTTCAAGAAAAACTGTTAAAATCTTCAAATGATGGTACTTCCGGTTGACCAATTGTAACCAAAATCTAATCAGCTCTTCATATGGATGTAACGAAGAAGTATACGAGAAAATTATAATTTTTGAAACTGTAGTATTAGAGTTATCGCAGACGAAAATTTTGTTACACACACACACACACATCCACACACACACACACACACACACATACATACATCATCGTAAAAATAGTAAATTCGTATTCTAGGGACCCTAAAACGTTCTTATTGATTAAAAACTCATCATCGAATTTTTTGACCAAAGACAATATCTTCCTTACCTAAAGGTGACGGAATGTAAAAAATGTTCAGAATTGAATAACGCATGAAATGAACCTAAATTTATTGATGTAATAGGTTCTTATCATGAGATAAATGTAAAATAAAATATGTCTTTAAGCTTTTCACAGAGTGTCTTGCAAGACAAAATATACAATTCAAATAGTCGTATTGTTTGTCGTTGACACATAAAAGTTTGTTTATTTATTAATTGATATTTAATTGTTCATATTGTTCCATTGAGTTTTTTTCTGCGATGGTAAATGTATCCATGCGTGCTGATAAATAAATTACTGAATAATTATTAAAACTTTATGACAGATGTCATCTGCCAAAGTCAAGCAATACAACTGTTTAACATTTTGTGCCATTGCTCATGGCACTCTGTAAATAGCTAAAAAATAATACTTTTATTTTTCCTCCCTTTTGCAAAGGAAACGCACGTAAACAGTCGTTTTGGACTTGTTTGATGCTGTTTTTAATTCTGAATATATTTTGTATTTACACTTTTGTTCTAAAATTAATAGGGCAAAATTTACAGTATGAAAATTGTATTTCCTATGGTCCAAAAGTAGACATCTAGTATATATATATATATATATATATATATATATATATATATATATATATATATATATATATATATATATATATATATATATATATATATATATATATATATATATATATATAAGTTATGTAAGCGATTATTCGTTTACTCAAAAAATTACAGGATTCTAATATTTATAACTTTATACAACATCTACATCGTCAGAAATTGGAGAATGCTAGGTTTACAGTTTTGTGGAAAGACGCATGTGTAACTCCTCCCTCCTTAAAATTGGGCATCTCCGGGTAGTTGGATGGTCGCTTGGGGTTGAAGTTCATGGCCGGGATCTGGACCCTTACTATGGCTGCGTTTCTGTTCGAATTTTCTCTTGCAATAGACTGAAATTATAACTACGCCAGTAATTAATAAAATAACATAGAGTATTATTATGGAATGATTTCTTGCAGGGGTATTATAGTCTTCGTTGATGTCTTCGAATTTTTGAAATGGGGTCTTCAAGTCTTGGATGTTTTCTAATTCGATGGAAAATTTTGCAATGTTGTTATTGTTTATGTCAATTTCATAGTTTTCTAGGACAATTGGTTTTCCAAATGTTCCTTCTTCAAATGTTAATTTCTGATTCTTGAATATGACATCGCACTCGTTTTGATTTATAATGAATATTCCTTGTAATTTCTTTATTTCGTCCTTTTGTTTACACGATGTGTGGAGTTCTTCGATGTGTTTTTTCTTGATGTTTAATTTAATGTAGTCACAGTTTTTGTTGTCGTTGTGTAATATGATATTCCTCTCCCATGAGTCGTGAGTGACGTCGATTATCTTGTTGGGACACTGATAGTTTGTTTCCTTTGTACAAATGCAATTCAGTGATTTGATTTGGCCATCGTTTGATATTAGGAAATACTCTTATGCTTGGTATGACCGTTACAAATTCAGAATTATGCAGTGTTGGAACCGGTAAGAGGTGAAAGAGCTGGGAGGTTGTTTCGTAATTGATAGGGATTTCTAAGAAATATACAATTTTGTTAGAATTTACTTTACAATTAACACTTATTAAATTTTCGAACTCGGGAATATTTTCTAATGTGGGTTCTAAAGGAAATTTATTATTGTAGTGATTATAAATTTTGTTTAATCCTTCGTGAAGGTCTTTAATTTTGATTATGCTTGGGTGTAAAGTGTGCAATTTGCAAAATGTTAATGAGTTCTCAATGTCTTGTAATATGTTTAGTATTATAGTAAACAAATGTGCCAGCTGGTTATAAATGTCTATTATATGTGCCTTATCATAATTTTGAACTTTGCTGATAACAATATGCGAGAGCTGCTCAATTTTTGTCTTGAGTATTAACTCGTTATTTTTTATAGTTTTATTGAATTTTCCAATTAGTTGGTGATTAATGGAGTATTGTTGCTTTAATTGGCTGTTTAATTTGTTTTGATTTTCTTGTAAATGGTTTAATATTTTTGAATATCTTACTTCATCTTCGGCATCTAAGTTGCCGGTAATTGTTTTGATGATTGAGCCTAGGCCATTTACTCTACCACGTTTCAGTCTAGGGTTTTCAGGGTGGATATTAAAATAGTTAAATTTGTTGATTATAAATAAACTTTATTATTTTATTATGGTTTTCATATACTTTCAAGAGAGCTGGGTCATTGTTAAGTGTGTCTATTAGATGTTCGGGTTGCGCTAGCAGTGTCTTATACTGTGTAAGTATAAGTTGCAAATCATAATAATGAAGGAAGGTGTGTTTGGATTTTTGTAATTTGGCTTGTCCAATATTTAGAGTCAGTAGTCCAGAGTTTTTGTTATGTCTTTAATTTCTAGTCCGTGGGTTGTCGTGAACAAGACGGACCTGCAACATTTAAGTTTTTCTTGTTTAGTTTTCTTGGTCGTTTTATATTTGCGAGGTGGATTTTTGATTGTTTTTTGGTATTCGATTCCGTGTCAATGATGGTACTTTTTTAAATTTTGATTGATATTTTTGATTTGTTCTTTATTAAATTTTGCTTTTCTTGCTTTATTTAGCTTTTGTTTATTTCCAACGTATATTGTTTCGGGAATATCAGGTAAATTTTCTCGGTTTTCGTTTAGTTTGTTTATTGTTTTAGTTTTGTTAGTTTGTAGACCGTTATCACAAATTATCTGTTTTGGAATACCATGATGTGAAAAGAATTTTGTTGATTTATTTGTTACTTCGATAGCGTTTGTAGATTCTACCCTATATGCTTGTGCATATTTAGAAAAAGAATCTATTATGGTTAAAAATTTACAGTTTTCTAAGGTCAACGTATCAATGTGTAAAGTATCGAAAGGTTTACTTAGGGTCGACGTAATATTATATTTTAGTTTGAGTGGATTACGCTCGTATTTTGCTTTTAGACAGATTTCGCATTGATTTATATAATCACTAATTGTTTTTAATTGGTTAGGCTAATAATATTTTTTCTTAATTTGGTTGTGAGTTTCGAATACACCTCTGTGGTTTGTTTTGCCCTCGTGGTAGTTTCTTATTGTGTTTTGTATTTCATCCTTTTCTGTCAATAAGTTTATTGTTGCATTTTACAAAATTAATTTCAGAGTTTTTAAAATTTTTCTGCAAAGCTTGACTAAATTTTTCATAAACAGGGTTTTCAAAATATAAATGATATTTAATTTTTGGTACCATATATTCTTTTTGTTTAAGACTAATATGTCTTAAATGAGAGGAATTGGAAAATGTTAACCCCTTTGAGGTAGCAACCCGCTGCACATGGGAATAGAACGGGTAACCTGCCCTGACTCTATTTAAATAAGTCAATAAATAAATAGAAATAACTGTTTCTGTTACTTGAAAAAATTAGTTATATATTTTCTACGTGTTTAAGTTTAATTTTAGAATTGTTTGAAATATCTGTAGTATCTTAAACTATTTATTAACATTAATATACGACTGCAACTAGCTTCACGTCGAGTGCGCGCGCAACCCCCCCCCCTCCAAGCGCACTCCATCTACAGTATTGATCGACCGCGGAGAGCTCAGAGTGTGTCTAGCTAGCATACGGGAAAGACGTGGCGCATCGTCGTTAGCGAGTGTGGGTTTTCCACCATTTTGCATAAACTTTCTGATTTTCATATGGTCAGTAAAGTAATTTGTTGTTTAATTATTGTTCGCGTAGCTTGATTAGCCTAGCACGACTAATTCAAGGAGTTATCGTTCGGTTTTCATTTAATTTTGTACTTTATAGTCCGTAAATACTTTACGGCGCCATTTTATGCAGCCAACAGACACACCTCAGGAATCAATTGTAAAACAGAATTATACAATTTGATTTCTAACGGGAACTCGTGTTTTTAGGGATTTGATTCATATTTCCTTGGGTGAAATTATTATTATTTCTTTGTAAACCAGTTTACACGCTCACGTTCGAGTGACGTCATCCACAGCACACCTGCTGTTGTTGCCGCATAGGTACAGCCAATGCAGCAAGATTTGCATTCTAGTTGGTTATTATTAAGTTCATTTAGGGTTCTTAATATTGTTTAACTAAATTTGTTTGGTCATATACTTATTAAATGATGTAGTTAATTTCTATATTTCTATAATATCGTATTTGTTCTATCTTTGGTTTATTATAGTTTATGTCACTTATATTCAATACGCTATCACATATCTCTCAGAATTGTTTTTCAGTTGTTTGTTATTTTGTTGCAATTATACTTAGCACGTTTGTTAGTTCGTAAAACTAGCTGGTCCTTCGTCCGTTGTTAATTAGTACGTTTCACAAATTAATATTATCCCGTGTATTGGCCAAGTCCAGTGATGTGAACCAGCTATCGAAAGTTGTAATTAATTTGGTTTACATTTAGTTGCTTTGTTCATTGAATTTAACATCAAACACATTGTTGGTGCTTCTAGGCCGGATTCGCTGATCCAGAAACATCACATTTGGGCTTGCGAGCAGGATCAAAACATTTGGTCCTTCTAGGCCGGATTCGCTGGTTTAGGGATTGAACATTTGGTCCTTCGAGCCACTAGGTCCTTAATATTTGGTCTTTCGCACCGGAGGGACGTAACACTTTTATAAAGTCAATTATGTCGTTTTCAAATTTATTTTGGGTTAATTGAAGGGTAATTCTCATTTTGTCTTCGTGTAATTTTCTCACTTTTGGTTTTGCGGCTGAGTGCATGACTTCGCTAATTACTAGCTGATTTTTGCCTACATTCACGGGTAATTCGATAATTGATATACCAACTATGGAGTTTTCAGGGTTAGAGTGCATTGTGTCGCCTAAATCTGATTCATGTGGGTCATCATCGGGTTCTGCTATCATAGATTGTGTTTCATTGTTATTAGTAAAATTTTCATTAAAATTTTGTATGTACCATTCAAAAAGATTTTCTGTATCAGGGTTTACGGCGTTTACATTTATTTCAATTCGTGATAGGGCATCCGCATTTTTATTTAAAGATCCTTTTTTATAAATTACTTCGAAATCATACTCCTCCAATTTAAGTCTCCATCTAACTGATTTTGAATTTGGTTCCTTTAACGAAAATAACCATTGTAATGGTTTATGATCGGTCACAATTTTGAATTTCCTGCCAAATAAATAGTGTCGAAAATATTTTGTTGCTCATACCATTGCCAAAAGTTATTTTCTTCCGAGTTCTTGTGTTCGGTACGAATTTTGGAAGTATAAAATGAATGGTTGAAATTTTGTTTTTCAGAATTATAATTGTTTAATTCGAAGTGTTCTAGTGGATGTGTGATTGTTTTATCTATTAAGTTAATATTACTCTCTAAGTCGCTCAGGTTTGTTATTGGGTAATATGTTGTGTGATTTTCTATTTTGGCAATTCCTTCCGGTATAATTAAATTATCAATTTTTGTTTCTGGGATCAAAACTTCACCGTTCTCTATTTCATTAATTTCAAGTTTTGTTATATGTTCTGTCATGGCTGGGATAGTCACGTAGTGCTGTCTCGGCGTTATCTTATGATAATGAATTTTAATCTCATGTGACGGTGTTATAATTCTATCTCGTGTGAGGTCAATAACTGCTTCTAATTTTTTTAGATTATCTACTCCAAATAGAATATCGAAATATTTATGAAAATCGAACATGTACTATTGTAATAATAAATTTGGATTTTTAAATAATTTAGATGAGGGTATAATTACACTACAATTTTTGGTAGATGTTCCGTGAGCTGTTGTTTGGCTTTATAAACGAGCGAGTACTGTCTGTGTCAATTAATACAATAATAAGTTGTTCTCTGGAAAAATAATAAAAGGGAGTTCGCTCTGATTATGACTTAAATTTAATGATTCTATGTTGGTCCGAGGCTTCTAACTCTAAAAATTATTTTCATCAAGTTGGGGTTCATAGTAGTGTTCTACCTCATTGCTTGGTTCGCAAACTACAACGTTACTATCGTCTGTGGTCTGCTCGTCGTATGTTTCAGTATTGTATAGTTCCTCAACTGTGAATTTGGGTATTTGTTGTACGAATTGTTGTGTTCTATACTGAGGTGGTATGTATTGTTGGGGTCTTTGTTGGTTATAAGATGTACTAGCTCTTGGGGTGAGAGATTGCTTTGTGCTGATGCTCATAGGAGTTGGTTTTGGTAATGGTTTTTGTGGATTGGGTTTAAACACATTCGATCTGGGTTGATTATTATTATGGTATCTTTGTACAGCTAGTGCATTGTTGGGTGTTGGTCTGTATGAATACATGAGTGGTGATGGGGAGGTATTTGTAAAGTTTGTTTGTGGTGTTTGTTGTAATTGTCTAACATTGTTGTGTGCAATGTGTTTTGATTTTATGCGATTTTTTAATTGTGTATGCGAGTGAGTATCTAATTGGAAGTCATTTGTCGCAGCATATGGAGTGCTGAACTCATGTCCTCGGGTTTCTTTGTACGCATTAGCGTTCCTAGTGGCTCTTTAAGTCCGCGTAAAAGAATTCTGACTGCGTATTTTTGGAAATATCCAATTAAAACTTTTTGTTCTTCTGCCTGAATTTGGGTCGTAATATATGATATTTGAAGATTTAAGAGTTCCTGAACTTATTAAAATATTCGAATGCTGATTCATTGGTTTGTTTTAACTCTGTTAATTCTATGTTTAGAGTGAAACAATCACGTTTGTCAGCATATGTGTTAATTAACGCTTGTTTTAATTCGTCCCAATTTGTAACATTGCAACTCGCTATATTGATAGCAGCATCGCCTTTAATTTTTGACAATATACTAGACATCAAATATTCATTTTGGAAGTCTTTTATGTCTGCTTTATTATAAAATTTATTTACTAGTTTTTCATATATTTCTTTAAATCGTGCTAGTAATTTATTATCGCCTGTAAATTCAGGGATCATTTCAAGGTATTCTCTTTTGAGGACGGGGGTAGTCATTTCGTTTAAATTTAAAGAGTTATTTTCGTCAATAAGATTTTTTATGGAAATGTTATTGGTTTGACTGGGGATTGGTGAGTTACAGGGGGTGGTTTCTGAACTTGTATCAGTGTGATCTGATTCTGATTCTTAATTGCAATCTCTGAGTGACATAAGTACTTACAGGATAACAACCAGCTTGTCCATCTGTCGCCTCGACGTATTCGCTGAAGTGGGATGGATCGTCTTCAAGTTCTGTGTGCAGCAGAACTTGGGGTCTTCTCCGGGTTGCGATGTGCACTCGCTGTGTAGGAGTCAATCTTGACGTTGCCTGGGACGTTTCCGTTTCTTGAACTTGGTTACTTAATAAATCGTTGATACGAACCGATATTAGCGATTAATATCGTTTAAGTATCCTACCGTGACTGCGCCAGTTATGTAAGCGATTATTCGTTTACTCAAAAAAATATTTATTTATTGGAACGGAAATACAGGTATCAGAAACGCAGTGAATATAATGTCAGAAATATAAGTTTATTTGTTAAGGACTTGTCGGTAACTAACTCTACATTACAGTATTCTAATATTTATAACTTTATACAACATCTACATCGTCAGAAATTGGAGAATGCTAGGTTTACAGTTTTGTGGAAAGATGGATGTGCAACTTACAGGGTGTTTCCTTTAAAACAACCAGCGCTTTTTTGGGCGAACTAATGACTTTAGAAAAATTGATAGTTCTGTTGCCTAGTTACGCTAGTAGAAAACCCATTTTTTATTACATTATTTCTAGTTTTTAATACCATTTTTCTCGAAATAATTGTTATACAACCCTATGCTATATTTATATCGTTGAAATCACAAAATAATATTCTATTTAAAGGACTAAAAAATTATATAGAGTGCCATTTAAAATACTTAATTTTGTTCTACGGTTTGAGAACCACTGGTTAAATATTCCGTTTGTTACTATTGATACATTATTCCCTTATTCTTGATCATTTTTGGTATAAAACATTTTTCTCTAAAGTTGTTAGTTCGCCAAAAAAAGCGCTGGTTGTTTTAAAGGAAACACGCTATATATATATAATTTTCAGACCCAATTGTGTTTAACAAAATTGCAATTTTAATTTCATTTAGTTTTTTATCTGTGCCTCTTACAAAAACTTTTTAAAATTTTTGTTTCCTTCAAATTTTGTCGACTCTAGAAGTCCTGCACCTTTTATATTTTCGTCTAACATTTACTATTATTGTGCTTATTACAATACACTATTGTAGTATGCCGACTGCGCCATGTGATAAGGACAAAATAATAATATTTGAATTAATATCATACCCCATTATTTATTATTATACAATTCTAGTACAGGTCAGTATATTTTATAAACTCTCACTATAACACCACCAACACGTGCTTTTCATTCTCTTCTTAGTTAACTAACTAATACTGATTCCAACATATACAAATAACTATCTATATTACATCACTTAATAAATACGAGGCAGTCAAAATAAAACCTTAAAAACGTTGTTAAACAAAGTTTATTGAAGTAATGTCAAAAATAAGTATGCCACTTTTAGAAATAGTGCCTATTACGTTTTCAGCACGTCTTCCACTATTTTGAAAGCGCTGAATACCCGATGATAATATCTTTTGGTGACGTGCCCACCATTTATGCACCACCTTAATCAATTCATCATAGCTCTGAATTTTCTTTCCACCGAATGCCCCTTTAAGTGGACCAATGACCTGATAATCGCTTGGGGTGAGGTCATGGGAATAAGAAGGGTGTGGTAGACACTCCAACTTAAAATTTTGACAATTGAAAGTGCAGTATGTATGCGTCGTTATGCTGCAAAAGTATTAAATTTTTCAGAAATTAGCGCCTTTTTTGGTTTAGGTTTGAGGCGATTTTTTAGGAGTTCTGAATATATGACACGTTTTTGCTTCCCTAAAAGTGTTAGACATCACAACAGCTACGAAAATCACCGAAATCACCCCGTGATGAACATGAATTTTGATATTGTAGTTTCATTTTATGATAGATATCAACGGGTTTACCCAAGACGAATAACAGAACGTTGCGCCACCCTGGGGCAATGCCTTAGTGGAGTTGCCATTTTTAAAGTGTCGTTATGTAAATATGTTCAATTGCTACATTGGTAGGTCATTTTTGCATAGCTGCAAGGCAAAATTCCAATCGGTGCATTTTTATGGCATTTTTAAGGTTTTTGTTTAACTGTCTCGTATAAATGTCATACATTTTCATGAATTTATAATGGAAATATTTCATCAAATGGTACAACATTGTAAATTTTATTGAAAGTGGTTGCTTCTAAACCTGCGAAAGCAGTTTCTACTTCTTTATTTATGAATCCTGCTTTTATAGCTTGCCATTGTTTGCTGTATAGCTTATTTGTGTCTGAAATATGAATAATAATATTATAATTGCATTAATAATTCTATTTAAATACATGTATTAACCACTTTAATTAAACTCTTTCATATTGAAAGTTAATAATGAAATAAAAATAAATCTTTATTTACCGTTGTTGTAAATAAGGAATTCTTGTGAAAATTTCGCATGAATAAAATTTTCAATTTTAGTTATATTAAATTAATTGAAACTTAAATGTAAAAGTACAAAAAAAAGAATTCTGTAATGAAAATAATGTTTGTAATAAATTTTAAATTACAATTAAAGTGTACATAGTTTTGAAAGGGTTTGTCTTATGACGCCGCAGATTCACGTCAGCGCGAACACTTTATGATGAATCGCCGCTAGATGGCAAAGTAGTATTACATGAACTACACGAACCAGTTGTATGAGCAGTACTTATTTTAAAACTTTACAATTATTAAATTGACAATCTACTATATTCATCAAACACAATTTTTTTTGTGATGGTCTACAATGTATATAATATGTTTTTTGATGATGAAGCTTCTTGGCTGGAAGGGTGTATGAAATGAAATTAATTTCTGGATTGCAGTCAATTATGTATTTAATTTTCGGCCTCAACCAGTTTCGGCATCACTTATGCCTTGTTCATCTAAAGGCTTTTTTTTAAATTTTCACCTCCTGAAGAAGGCATAAGTGATGCCGAAACCGGTAGAGGCCGAAAATTAAATGCATAATTGACTGCAATCCAGAAATTTATTTCATTTCATAATAGGCTTTTGTTATAAACAGAGAAATATGATACAAAATTTTTCATTATAAACAAAGCGTTACTGTATCGTGTTCGTATCAATGTAAATCAGGGTTGGTACATTGTTGTATCGTTATCCTACCATGATCGTCTCAACAACGTAGATGTAAATTGATTGAAAACATTTAATCAAGAAGTATCATATCGTGATCGCATCGTTACTGTATCGGGATTGTACCACTCATGTTTATGTAAATCAAGTGTAAGGCTTATTTCATCAATATTTAGTTTAGAATTGAAGCAAAATTAAATTAAAATCTATGAGTAAAATAACAAATTCAGCTGTTTTTTAATCATTCCAATGTATTTTTAAATGTTAGCCATGGTAATTAGTTTGCAACACGAGCAAGTGAAGCGATCAAGGATTGTAATCAACCGACTATAATAATAACCATTATAGCGAGTTGTGTACTATATTTTATCTACGATTAATATATTATATACGAGATTTTTTTATAATTTCTGTTCATAATCCCGAACTAAATAATTAAATGACGTAGTTTTATTGAAATTAGGTTAATATTGCAATGTATTATGATGTAATTTTTGGGATTAAGATATATGACGGTGAAAATTATTTTTTTGAATATTTATTTAATTAAAAATATTCTGATTGGTGTATCGGAGGGAATAATGATTATTATTTCCGGATCATTTTTCTCTGGCGGATTTATATAAAACTATAATCCATATGTTTAATATACTTATTATTTATAAGTTGTAGATAACATATGGTTGAATTCAAAGAAAATACTCTATCGCATGAGCCTAAAAAATATATACCATCTCATATTTTTAAAAATATAACTTTATGATATAGTTTGAGAACGACTTTTATTTGAATAATTTTCTATTTCCAATAATAATCGGGGGGTCCCGTATCCGAGAAACACCCTGTATATATATATATATATATATATATATATATATATATATATATATATATATATATATATATATATGTATATATTCATTTTGCTTGAATTTTTCTTTAATTCCCAATTAAAATAGTGCAACTGACCATAAGTGTTTATGTTATGTTTCTTCGTTTGCTACTCGGTTTGCCCTCTAGTGGTGCTACCATATGAGTAATATTGTGTCCGCATACGTCATTATGACCGTCGTATAAAGAAATATAAAAAACGTGTTTATTATGTTTCTTACAAAAAATAAAAAAAATAGTTAAATACCCCCCTATTATTAAACTTAGACAATGGAGCAATAGGCAATAAATATCCTATATTTATTTCTTACCTAGTCCTGGAAAATTGAAATCAATCGTATATTTTATGAATACAGCAGTATATTTATTTAAATTTGCATAAAGTTCGCCATTTATGTTGTTTAGTATGTAGTTCATTATTAGTAAATATTTTCCGTTATCTGAAAATGATTATATGCAATAATAATAATAATAATAATAATAATAATAATAATAATAATAATAATAATAATAGATTTATATTGGTTTTTTATACAGGTTTCCCAAAAATGCACCTTACACGGGGATTTTGTAATCTGTAAGAGTTACAAAACGTAGTCGATTAAATTAAACATGCCTTATTACAACTTCTTTAACTAATGAAGCTTATTGAAAAAATAAAGGCAGACATATATAATAATGCATGAATAAGATAAGGGTGCAAGCTATTTTATGGTAACGAGGCGATTACTATAGTTTAGATCTGTTAGAAAAGGGACTACACGAAAATCGCATTTTCGGTTGCTCCGCCCTTCTTATTTGAAGGGTCAAACACATGCAATGGGCTTATAGTCAGAAATATTGACTTAGTCAGGTCTTGCAATAATACTCTAAAAATATCGTAATTATGGCAGGGCGGCACATAATTGTCACTGCTTGCTTGTACATTGAATGCCAATGTGCTATTATTCGGGCCGCTCTTTTGAATGAAAATGCATTGAATGGATTCCCTGCCGACTCTGTATAGTAAGAAAATCTTACTTACATAAATGCTATTTTTCTAAGAGGGTGTTTTAAATATCGCATGCGCAGATATCCATTGTCTGGTAAGTCCAAAATATGTTACAACCACACGTCTGAAGCTTTTTTGAAATGGTGTATCGCGAGAAACGTGGAAGAAGTAAGTGAAAACGTAATGCTGGCCTATTTTATGGAAAGATCTGAAGTTCAGGAGACT
Organism: Harpalus rubripes; assembly: GCA_963082715.1. Lineage (NCBI taxonomy): Eukaryota > Metazoa > Arthropoda > Insecta > Coleoptera > Carabidae > Harpalus > Harpalus rubripes. The sequence continues at coordinate 18,978,001 of OY720455.1, forward strand.
CCAGCGATTTTTTGGTGTGAATACTTTACCTATGTTGAAACTAACACTTTCTGTCCAAAAAGATGCAGATATTCCAAATTTAAACATCTGAAAGCTTTTCTAAAACGAAAAATGACGGGTATCAACCACGAAAATCGCAACATACGATGAAGTTTTATAATTACAAACAACACACAGGGTACAGGCGATTGGTTGAAACTTGTGAAAAATTATATAAATGTACACGTAAGAACGCAGTAGATGAACGCTTTCTCTTCGGTATGAACGTGGTACATGTGCGAATCAAGTAGTTGGAAAACATACAGTATCAAGGATTCCACAGGATATAGCCAAATTTTTGAAATTATATAACATTGGAGAATACACGGGCCATTCGTTTAAAAGAACGTCGGCCGCTTTGTTGGCTAATTCATCCTATATCAATATTTTGAATTTGTTAAACGTCATGGGGAATGGAAATCTTTCTCTGTTGCTAAGGCAAACAACCGATTCCTTCAGTAACAAAGTGCAAGTTGCGAATAAAATTTTATACGAAAAATCAGGTAATTTTGTCTTATTCAATAATGATGAGTTATTGCAGATAATACTACTTGTAACGTTTTTAAACCTTAAAATGATGGATTGAGTCACGTTAATCCACATGGATGTTCGAATGGGAGGATACCAGCGACAGTGGAGACGGGCTGGGTTGAAACCACAGGAATAGTTATAAAAAGAAATAAAGGGCGCCACGTAATTTTTGCAAAATTCTGAATACGACGGCACAAACGAGATATTATAGTTTCTTTGCCTACCGTAACTGTTGATGTCTGCAAACTACAGAGGTTCGAGAAATATTTGGATTTGATAAAACAGAATTTAATAATGTTCAAGTTCAAACGTGCAGAAGGTACGATAAAAAATGCAAAGTGAAAATGTACAATAATGTAAAAATAAAGGCAATAATAACAAAAATCAATATTACAATAAAGTAAGTGTAAAATGTATTATTTTATCCGTAGCCTCATAACCCAGATTTGAGCACAAGCATAAACATCTACGCGGTACAAAATTGACCAACTTCGTAGAGCGGGCCGTAAACATGCCAGTTAAAGCACGCACATGTTTCCGTATTCCAAGTCAGGACAATGGGCAACCATGCAATTAGATAATATATCGAAAATACTACTTATACTACATAAAATAATTTCTGCAACAATACTAGTAACAATGAGCTGAAGGCTCCAATACCTACATATAGTATACAGTAAATGTTCAAAATGCTGAAGGCTTCAATTTGTAACATTGAGAAATGTTGCGAAATATACAGACACGCAATTTAACATAGGCGAGACGTAAAGAGATGAGTTTTAGTAAAGTCAGCATTACTCGCTTAGGAACTCTCTCAATGAAGTCGGATGCTTTAGTACGCATTTATGCGACTCCCAAGCGAGGTTGCTCTCACTTGTGTAAAGAACAAGTATAGATAAACGCTAAACATCATTGTTCGTTGTCATAATCGCCAAACAGTATTTAAATGTTTAACCAAATTGTTTACTTATTTTGATATAGTTAATTATTAAATTACATGGTGTTGGTATTCATTAAAATTAACCCTAAATAACAGTGAAAACTAGTGGAGTCCAATGTAGTGACTAAGAGGGTTCCAGTCAACAAGCATAGCAGTTAGTAATGTTAACTGACACGGATAGTAACTACCCATATTCCTATGTAAACGCTCCCAAAATAATGGCCACATATGTCCTGCAAATAAGTGATTAGGAGTGTGTTAGATTCGGAAGTTCATAAGCTACAGTTGGCAGAAACTGTAAAAATACCGATTGTCAATAGAAATTGTGCTATTTGTCGCAAGTTGTATATAAATAAACGGTTAGTAGCCCGCCGAGAAGTATTGACAGTCGGTAGAAAACGGTGATAATAAAAGTATGTATTAGCATAACGCCATCAGCATAGCGGGAATCACCATAAACGTAAAATATGAATCGAATTCACGCCTTTTACAAATTTACTGAATAATGTATTCTTAGCCATTCACCAAATTACTTAAAATATTCAAAATCACATTCATCACAATAATGAAGCGCCAAATAAAGTTTGACACTGAGGACACTGTAACTACAGTCTTCCTAGGCAACAATATGAATTTAAATTGAACTTTAAGTTCTTTTCTCGCAACAATAAAGACAACAAATGGAAAAAAACGATGTTTGAAAAATGTACTTATCTGAAGTGGCGTGTTCAGAGAATTTGTGGGCGATGATGTTGGGGCTATAGTGACGACGGTTGGGTTCTCCAGGTAGTAGATCTCCCTAACAATGAAAACGCTGACATATGTCATATGTCGTCCAGAACCCCAAAACGAATGCTCGTGACACCACACGCAACACCCATTAAAATAGATAAAACTGGAAAGTGAACGGCAACCCTGTTGTCATTTAAATCCGCAACAAAGGCGCAACAAAAACATATTCTATAACAAAAATGAGGCTCTCTACTTCACGTCCAAATTAAATCTCGTCTACCACGTGTTAATACGCTAATTAAAAAAAAACACGATTCATGCAAGAGTCCACGAGACTGTTTCCGGGCCAGAAATTGTCGTCGGAAGTGGAAGGGTTTATATACAACACAAAATAACAAAAAGAAGAAATACATACAATGAACCACTCACAAAAAAAGACTAACAATAAACAAGAACACAACATGGATCGCCACGTGAAGAATATTATTGCCTAAGGCTTCTGAAATAAAATAACTCGAAATCTATAATCCTAACCAATAGTGTAGTTTTTACAAATAAAATAATATTTAAAAATGTTTTGCAAACGAAACAGGGGTGAACTAACCAAACTGTTCAGACTCTTCAGAAAATTATAAACAAACTCGGCAACGTTGCCTGAAGAACAAAATATTTAAGAACACCAAATAACAGAAATATGACTAAAGTTGTCAAAATAAGAATAAATGTGTCACTGCATGGAAATGGAACACATATTACATCAACTGACATTCATAAGTAAAACTGGAACACAACTTAACCAATAAACAAATGAGTATACCAACAGAAGTTATTTGTCAGATATACACGGGCCAAAGAGGGCAGACAATTGAAAAATACGAAGTTATACGAAGCACAGACAGAGTAAAAGTAATAATACGACGACGGAAAAGGTACGTACTCAATGTAAAATTAGTCCAGTCAATAAAGGGGTCGCAGAATGCATGGAGGGTGTCACAATTTTTAACTTCAGGGATTTGTTTGGAGTCGTTAGGAGGTAAACATACTAAAAGTCTCCGGACATAGGAGGTGAGCGAGGTGCAGGGGGGTACAGGGAAAGTATTTATTTTTGGTTTTTTGCTTATACCTTAAAGACGTTACGTTTTAGCAAAAAAGTTATATACAAAACGAAAGCTGACAAAATTTCCTATATTTTTGCTTTGTAAAGTTTTTTTCTATTTCTAATCGTTTATGAGATATCCGCTATCAAAAACCCAAGTTTTCGAAAAAATATATTTTGCAGACGTTTTTCATTAAACTTATCTCTCTAGCATCTCATCTCTTCGGTTTACAGAAAAATTACAAAAAAAAAGTTCTAAAGGATTAAATTACCTTAAATATGACATAACATTTTCTGTTACCTTCAACTGATCAAAAGTTACGGCAATTTAAATTTTTTGGATAAATTTCGAGATTCCGTTGGAAGACTGTACATTTAGCCTACGGGCATGCGGTATGCGCCTTGGAAAGTTTGCATCTACGGATTTTCTCTTCGGATTATGTTTACAAGGTTGTTGGAGATGTTTTTATCTTGATCACATGATCTGTAGCTCGTCAGTGTTTTCTTAAAATGGGCGCCAAATATATGCCCGTTTAATACATTATACATTTTTGCTCATAACAAAAGTAAGTGCCAATTGATATATAGGCTTCAAATAAAGTACCATTTTTGGAAATTATGTAATGACCAAAAAGGGAGGTGCACAACTAGATGTTATAGAAGTCCTAAATACAAAATTTAAATTTTCTACGGCTTACCGTTTTTACGTACGTACAGACGTCACGACGAAATTAGTCAGAATGAATTCAGGGATGGCCAAAATGGATATTTCCGTAGAAATCTGGAAACCGAAATTTTTCGCGAATACAATACTTTCTTTACATTGTACAAGGAAGGTAATTAATGCCGAATACTATCATATTTGGTATCAATTTAAAACTCTATTTACTGCCAATTACTTCACCGTATTAGTCATGTAAATTGATATGCATACGGGATGATCGGCGAAAATCCGACACCAAGATTTTTTTTTTCATTTTGTGGGAATTTTTCTGTAAACCGAAGAGATGATGTGCTAGAGAGAAAAGTTTAACGAAAAACGTGTGGTAAAAGATTTTTTTTAATTTGTTGTTTTTGATAGCTGATCAGAAAAGTAGGAAATTTTGTCAGCTTTCATTTGTATATGATAACTTTTTTACTAAGTCGTACTGTCTTCAAGATATAAGCAAATAACCAAAAATAGATATCTTCTCGATCCACCCCTGCACCCCGCTCGCCACTTATGTCCGGGGACTTTTAGTATGTTTAGAGTCCGTGCGTTTAGAGAAAAAACCGGCGCACAGGCCAAAATTCACCCGGGCGGGTCTAACTTGTGAAAGTAGGGATGGTACGATATTGTGACAGGTAGCAGGTGTTTGTTGCGTAAAGGTCCTAGATATAAATATGTACGAAGATATTCAACCATGTGTCTTTTGTGCGAGTAATAATTATATGTATACTTGTTTATGAATTTTGTGTATCGTAAATGATAATAATATTAAAATTAATAACATTTAAATTTTAAATATTATTCAGTTAAATGTTTTTTGAGCGAGTATTAATAGTCAACATTTGTTGGTTGGGCAATACAACTTCTACTGCGCCGATTTGTTTTTTCTCTAAACGCACAGACTCTACCTCCTAACGACTCCGAACAAAGCCCTGAAGTTAATAAATAAATATGTCACAAATTTAGTTTCCTTTTGTCCTGGCTGCGTGTTTCACTTACGCATTATTGGTGCATTGCTCGGGTACGAATTCGTAGTTACAAAGTTCCAATCTAACAGCTGTTAACTTTGAAACCTATTTTTCTCTTTCTTCTATTTTTACATATATTGAAAAAAATAGTTTATGTACTAACCTCGAACTGTAAGTGATTATTTAGGTCCTGAATGTTTAAAGGATATCTCTACCCTACAGGTATCGATTTCCCGAACTATATTCTCGACCTAAAAGCTGTCACTTATAGTTCATGGTTCGTAATACAGGGTGTCTCTATAAGCAAGCTCACGATTGGTAACTTTTTTATTTGAGGAGGTACGAGATTGGTTAAATGAGCAAAATTGTGCCATTTTGAATAGGAGAACCAAATATTTTTTATTTTTTTATTGGAAAGAATATTTTTTTCTCTTTCAATAAGGTAATATTATTTATGTAGAATATTTTCAAATAAACGATTTATATACGTTTAAAATTGAAAATTTTGTATGTTGTATTTAGTTATTTTCGCCAAGTAAGCTATGGATACAATTTTTTTAATAAACTTATTATTTTATTAACTTATTTTACAGTAATAATTGAATATTCAAGGAATATAATCATATTAAAAGCTATGATTTCTTAGGCACATTTCAGCTCTTTTGGGAATAGTTCCGACCGTTCTACCGTACTTTGTAACTGATATCTAGTTACATATTGGCAAGCTTGTATTTTTTTTCGCAATTCTTTAACACTTCCTGGAAATTAAAAAAACAATTGTTTCAATGGCTTACTTGGCGAAATTAACGTTAATTAATAAAAATCTGTTGAATTATTGGTGTATTATTACAGGGGGATAAATAAAAATAGTTACTATTTACTTACTAAGCGATATTTCGCCATTTCCTTCATCAATTGTTTGATTTCTTCCATTTACATTGATTTCTGCTTTGTATTTTACTTTAAAGGTAATTTTTGGATTTAATAAAATAAACTGAATTGTATTGTTTTTGAAATTAATGCTAAAAAATATACAGAAACTTAAATATTGATAATTATAGTGTGAGTGCGATTTAAACATCGATTATTTCTTGTCACATTCTGGTAGTTTATGTCTCTTTACCCTAGGCAAAGAAAATATAAGGATCGTGCTAAAAATTTTGATGATGTCTGCGGGTATGTGAGAAATTAAAATTTCCAGCCAATAAAATGACATTTTTCAGGCTTGACACATACGTACTATGTTCAAAATTACCTCCATTTATTATTATTTCAATTAAACAACTTCGTTTTCTGTTATCCATTGGATAAAAAATTGAGAAACCTCAAGTAGATGTAATTCAGTAACGAACCATTTTAGGACATATGTTTATATAAACTTTTTTTCTTATTTTTAGTCATAGAAGCCGCCTGTGTATAGCCAGCCGACCATTTTTGTTAGATTCTGTATAACAGATTTCAAGTAGACAGTCTGTAGACATACAGGTGTTTCTCGGAAAGGGGACAGCTCGATTATTTTTTTTATTATTGAAAATAGAACAAAATGATTTAAATAAAAGTTGTAGTAGATCGAGGGGGGCATTCACTTGTTGAACAAAAATTTTTTAACGTGTGGTTCTCAAACTAAAATGCAATGTTATATTTTTGTTAAATGGGAAGCTATATATTTTTTAAGCTCATTCGGTAGAGTATTCTTTTTTCAATTCAACCATGTAATCATTTTATATCCTTAAATAACAAAAATATTAAAATAAATGCAATTAAAATTTTAGTAAATTTAATTTTTATAGCTATTTTTCAGTAGTCTATATATTTGTTAAAACTCTATAAATAGCAAGAATAGTAATTATGCACTAAATAATTCAAAGTGACAGATAACAGTTTTTGTTTTTCGTACATATATGTATAGCCAACTGATAAACTTCAACTGCATTTTTCTCAATATTTTTGTTATGTAAGGATATAAAATGGTTTATGGTTATATTCAGAAAAAAAAAACTAACGAATAGGCCTTAATATATATATATTATCCCATTTAAAAAAATATAACTTTATGTTAGAGCTGGAGAACCACTGGTTCAAAAAAAATTGTCTTCAATAAGTGAATGTCCCACTTCCTCTTCTATAACTTGTATTTGAATGATTTTCTTCTATTTCCATTAATAAAGAAAATAATCGGGAAATCCATGAAACAGCCTGTATACGATATGGGTATTTAAGTCTGTGCCGCATAAAAATTAAAAATTTTATACTATTCTTACTTAGCATCTGTGAGTGTAGAATTATTCATTCCGTAAACAAAGAAGTCGTATATAGTAACAATTAAATTCTCTTTTTGTACTGTATATATGCAATCCCAAGAATATTTGCTAAGAGATTGTATCCCATATTCGGGGTCTCCTGTAATAAATATTACGTAATTAATGAAATACTTAATTATTATTTTAAAAATTGTCATGTTCCTACCTAATGCTAGATTTGATATTGCATTATTTGCTTGTTCGGCAAAACATTTATTAAGATTTGGTTCATTCCTAATACACGGTTTAATATATTTCGCTGAAAAAAGGAATTTATATATACACTTTTTTAAAAAAAGTTTCTATTACTTACGCAAAGGCTTTTTGGATTCACAAAAGGCAACACCTAATAATATCACAAACACTATTTTTTTCATTTTGTACTACTTTCGTTCGAACAATATTACCATTATTATATTTTTTGTTTATATACATACCAAACTACGTAAATAATTAAATCATATCTTAATTATGAATAATTACTGAAACAAAATTGTAGTTAATAGTAAAAAGAATAATTAATAATCTTAAAATTTGTTTTTTAATGTGCAGATTACCATAATAGAATCATAAAAAAGATTAATTAAAGAACTATATATATTTTACGCATTTTTAAATTTTATACTACGTACCAGTGGCGGATTTAGAGGGGGGGGGGCACTAGGGCAAGTGCCCCCCCTGTTATTTAAAAAAAATTAATTATTACATGTTATCATTCACGTATTACACATCATATATAAATAAAAGAATAAACATACTAATAAAAATTATAAAAATACAGAATACCTATTTATTTTTCAAATTGTTTGTTATTTTGGAGATGCCCCCCTAACTTTTTTATTATAATAAAACAAATGGTTCATATAAAAGTTTTATTATTATTATTATACTATTCGATGCCAGATGTAGTTATTTTTTTAAAGTCACGTTTAAAAGATACGACTATCAACTTTTATTTTTTAAATAGCAAACAATAATTATTTCACTAAAATATAAACCACCATTTTTTTGTCTTAAGTTGTTCTTATTATTTAATTTGATGTTTTAACTTGTTTTGTATAACATTGTTGCATTTTATTTATTTTCACATGGCTACTTACAATATTTGAATAAACATTATTTCTCATATTTCTAAAACTTATTTACTTGGTTGGGGTCCTGCACTCTGATTTGAAGCAATTCGTAGTATTAAAAAGTCTTAATGGTTTTTGGTTTAATTGAATTTGATTTTTAAACTCAACGTAACGTCATGGCGACACCTATTGCTATATCTTTCTCTCGCACAAGTTCTATAGTAGGCAGCGAGAGAAAGGTAGCACTAATGTGACGTCACAGTGACACTGACAACAAACCTCAAATATCTCGCAAAGTAATTATTAAAAAATTGTTTTCTTCATCTTAATCCCTATTTATTGAGTAATACTTTAAGTATAAATGTACATTTTATTATTTTTTGTTATGGTGCAGGACCCCAAATAGATCATTAAAAATGGGGGTTTATATTTTAGTAAAATAATTATAGGCTGTTATTTAAAAATAAAAGTTCTGACTATAAAAAATATTTACATCTGCCATCAAATAGTATATTTAAAATAGTATAACTTTTATATGAGCATTTTTTTTACAATACAACGCAAAAGTTAACGAGGTGGGGGGCTCACCCTATATATGTATATATATATATATATATATATATATATATATATATATATATATATTTAAAATTTGTGCCCCCCCTATTATAATTTTCTAAATCCGCCACTGCTACGTACATACATAAATCATAGAATAGTACACACCTGATCAGATCTCTTAATCCGAGACTGATTCAAATATTCTTTTTATTACAAAATAAAAAGTCTGATGTGGCCAGCACATAACCTCTTGCCAGATATTTTACCTGGTTGTACGCATAAAACGAAAAATATCTTTAAATACAAATATATATATATATATATATATATATATATTCATGTCTCACTACATACTTTTTCTTTATATTCAATATCCTGAAATTTTCTTTTTCTTTATATTCGCAATTTTTTTGCAAATTCCTCTTATATTCTTTTTTACGTATATTCTTTTACGTTGTTGACTTTTTTTTATTTTCATAATCTTCATAATAATGTACAAATATTTTTGACAGCGGCACACAAATATTTTTGACAGTGACAATTATGTGTCAATTACAAACATTTGAATTTCTTGCCTTGAAGTAGTTTGATTTGAGAATTTTTACATCAAATTATTTTATATGCATTTCTTTATCTCTAAATCTATAGAAGATATAATAATGAATTTATATTTATCGAATAAAGAATTTAACGTTCTTTAATATAAGTATTTGCATAAATTCCCGATAAATAATATTTAGATGATTTTTTTCTTTTAACTACTACTTTCGGTTGTCCAATTGTTACCAAAACTTAATCAACTCTTCCCATTATTGTTAGATTGAGGAATCCGTAGTTAAAAATGTCTTAAGTCTTATAGTATTTGAGAAATCATGAATCCAACATCCACACATCCACACACAGATCTACACACACACACACACACACACTCACACACACATCCACACACACACACACGCGCGCACACACACACACACACACACACACACACATCCGCACACACATACGGACATCGTAAAAATGTTATACTCGGATTCTAGGGACCTTAAAACGTGCTTATTCACTAAAATCTGGATATGCGATTTTTAGCATGAATACAATACCTCTCTTAGCGAGAGGTAAAAATCTTCTAAGTGTGCGTTTCGGCCGTGTTGTAGACCAGTGAATGTTGTAGGATGGTGGATTTGGATTATAAATGAAACTTACTCCTCGGTGCGACTACTTTTTCGCTGTTTCGTACACCATTGTCTGTGCGGGGTAAGGATAAGGCTAGCTCGTTGGAGGTCCAGGATTATTATTTTGTTAAACAGTGAAAATGTGTAAAAAGGAAAACTTATGATATGTTTATTGACACATTTTATAAACATTGAAGAAAATGTAAATGGTGTTTTGACGGCTAGTTTCAAAATGTTATTTACCCTGGGTGTTAAAACTTGGCCCCAGTTGTCTAAGCGTGACTTTTGTGCGTTCGGCTAGTTACCTTTGCAGTCATCATATCATCATTGAGTGGTTTATTATCCGCCCACTCAACGTAGTCATTTCCTCCTAAAGGCTTCACTGAACCATACTGATGGGCTCCAAAAATAGCGAAATGCGTCTGTGGTTCTAATAGATCATTTCAGAAATTTGAGCGACCACTACATTTACTTTTTGAACTAAAAAGTTAGTGCCGTTAAATAGCGGCATTTCAAATTTATACGTAACCAGGGCATATAGTTTTATATTTTAATACTACCCAGGAGTTGTTAATATGAATTTGAGTATAAGGTATATAGTTTAAATTCTTATTTTACAAATAAAAACTTATTTTAGTATGTGAAAAAGTGAAGTATATTCAGCAATCAATTATAAAATATTGTATTAACCTACTTAACCTCACATTTTATTTTCCAAACCAGACAAAACATTTGAAATAGCAATATTTTGGGGGCCAGAAGTTTAGTACCTATCATAATTATTTGAAAAACGACACCAACAAAACAAAAAAAGACTGTGAAATACACAGAACTGTTATGTAAACAAGGATGGATATACGGAAAACGGCACTAACTTTTTGTCGCAGTCTAACACTTGGCGCATGCGATTTGAATTTCTGAAATGGTCTATTGGGTGGGCTAGGCTCTGATAAATGGTCGACAGATTGATTCAGAGACTGATATCTTGTGAAACTTGTCAAGTATGTCAAGTATGATTTGAAAAAATGTTTAAAACAGTTTCACCGAGAATCGTCGTAGTAATTTACGAGTATTGTACATTTATTATTATTTATTGCACACAGCTTACTCGATATGTGGCTCTGCATGTAGTTAGTTAACTCTACTGTCATATCAAATTTGGATGGTTTATCATCTGTCCACTCAACCTAATCAGTGCCTCCTAGAGTCTTCAGTGCGCCGCACTGGGCTTCAACAAGTGCGAAACGCCTCTGTGGTTTTGGTTAAGTGGGCCAGTCTCTGGATATGATAAATGACTGAGAGAGAAGAGTTTAGTCTAGGGATGATGATTTTGTCACAAAAATCGATTCTTTAAATCGATTCGAATTATACTACATAAAATCGATTATCGAAAATATCGTTTAAAGAAGACCAAAACACAAAAAATCGATTCTTTTTTGAATTTTCATAATATGCAAAATAAAACAAAAATTTACATATAGAAACATTTTTTATTAAATTATAAATAGGAACAAAAACCAAATATCATTCTATTTACGTTGCAAGTTCCCTACATTGCCAAAAATAATAAATAAATAAATATATATATATATATATATATATATATATATATATATATATATATATACAGGGTGAGTCTGGGAGACGCCCCCTCCCCCTTTAACTTTTTTATTATAAGTAATAGAAAAAATGGCTCATATAAAAGTTTTATTATTTTACATATACTATTTGATGGCAGATGTAGATATTTTTTATAAAGTCAGGTTTACCAGATACGACTATCAACTTCTATTTTTCAAATGGCAACTTATAATTATTTTAATAAAATAGAAACCGCCATTTTTTTCTCTTTTCAACGATCTATTATTTGTTATTAATGTATTTGAAAAATTTCGAGAAAAATAATTTAGAAATATTAGAAATAACAAATATTATAGGTGGCTATGTGAAAATAACCAAAACGTAACAGTGCTATATATCTTAGCAAACTAAAACAACAAATTTAGAAAAACAACTTAAAACAAATGTTCAAAATTACGACCATGTTCTGTAATACAAAAATTCAAGCGTTGAACAGGCTCTGATAAATGACCGACAGATTGACTTAGAGACTGAAATATATATATATATATATATATATATATATATATATATATATATATATATATATATATATATATATATGTGTATATTTCAGTCTCTGAGTCAATCTGTCGGTCATTTATCAGAGCCTGGCCCAGACAATTAGAACCACAGACACTTTTCGCTCTAATTGGACCGCATCAGTGTGGTTCAATGAAGCCTTTAAGAGGATATGACTAGGGTGAGTGGACGGATAATAAACCCCCAATGATGATATGATTACTGCAGGAGTAATTAGCCTAACGCACAAAAGTCACGCTTGGACAACTGGGGCCAAGTGGTAACACCCAGGGAAAATAACATTTTGAAACTAGCCGTCAAAACACCATTTATATTTTCTTTAATGTTTGTAAAATGTGTCAGTAAACATATCATAAGTTTTACTTTTTACACATTTTCATTGTTTAACAAAATAATAATCCTGGACCTCCAACAGCTAGCCTCATCCTTGCCCCGCACACACAATGGCGTCCGAAACAGCGAAAAAGTAGTCACTGCGAGGAGTAGGTTTCATTATAATCCAAATCCACCATCTTGCAACATTCACTGGTCTACAACACGGCCGAAACGCACACTTAGAAGATTTTTTATTTTGTAATAAAAAGAATATTTGAATCAGTCTCGGATTAAGAGTTCTGATTAGGTGTGTACTATTCTATGATTTATGTATGTACGTAGAATAAAATTTAAAAATGCGTAAATTAAATATAGTTCTTAAATCAACTTTTTCATGATTCTATTAAGGCCAACGCGCACTTCAGCGACCGAAGCGAAGCGCGGCGAAGAGAAGTTTTTTCATTCAATGTATTTTTATGTGTATACGCGCACTTTGGAGCAGCGAAGAGCAGAGCAACGAGGCGACTATTCACATAAGAATACATTGAATGAAAAAACTTCTCTTCGCTTCGCCGCTCTTCGCGTCGCTCAAGTGCGGGCGGCCTTTATGGTTATCTGCACATTAAAAAACTAATTTTAAAATTATTAATTATTCTTTTTTACTATTAACTACACTTTTGTCACAGTAATTATTCATAATTAAGATATGATTTAATTATTTACGTAGTTTGGTATGTTATATAAACAAAAAATATAATAATGGTAATATTGTTCGAATGAAAGTAGTACAAAATGAAAATAATAGTTTTTGTAATATTACTAGGTTTTGCCTTTTGTGAATCCAAAAAGCCTTTGTGTAAGTAATAGAAACTTTTTAATAAAAAAGTATATATAAAATCCTTTTTTCAGCAAAATATATTAAACCGTTATATATATATATATATATATATATATATATATATATATATATATATATGATTATATAACTGTTTTTTGCTTAAAATAACTTCAAGAATGTGTGATTTACAGTTTTTTGTACGGGACATTGTAGGTAAAGTAAGTTAAGGTAATATTATAGTTTTTGTAGAAAGGGTTGTATGAGGATTTTAAATTTTTTCTGTCTTCGTTATATAATATTTCGTTGTACAACATAAATATATTATTAATTTATTTTTTAAGTAAAATAAAGCTCTGCTCTTCCCATATCGTTTGGCGATTTGCCTTTCTCAACATTAATTCAACTTGCTTAGCCCAGTTGTTGAAACTTGTATGTGTGTTTTTGTTGTCATGATTTGTTTTGAGTTGTTTGTCGTAGCAAATTTTCACATATCTGCTATTGTGCATTAACAGTATCTTGTGCCACCAGATCAGCATTTTATTAAATATTAACAGTTCAAATTTTGATAGACCTGTTTCTCGTCTGATGATATAACCTTGTGTAGTACGCTACCATGAATATAAATGTTTAATAAATTGTTGTTGGCCTTTTTCAATAGTTTCGTGCTGACATGGACCCCAGATGACTGCACCGTAAGTAAGAGCTGGAATTAATGTTGATGAATAAAGTTTCGTAGCTGTTTCCCAGGAATTTATTTTCGCTTTACTCATTGTCTGTTTAATTGTAGCTGAGATTTTGTTTGCCTTTAAGATGGTTGCTTGCGATTATTTAAAAATGACGCCTAAATAAGTGTAGTTGTCGGCAAATTTTATTTCTTTACCTTGGCAGGTGTGGGTAAGTAAATTTTCTATTTGGTGGTCTTCCTCTCTGAAAATGTACAATTTTTGTATTATCGTCATTCACTTTTAATTGTAGTTGATTGCAATAGTTAGTAAGTGCAGAGAGTTTCCGATGTACATCAATAGGGCTATTTGCAAAAATTACAGTATCATCTGCGTATTGTAGCGACAAAATATATGTTTGTTGTGTAATGAAAAATCCCTCTAGCCTCTTTTCTTAAAGATGTTTCTAAATCATATATGTATAGGGCAAAGAGAATGGGGCTTGTACATTCGCCCTGTAATACGCCTTTATTTACCTGGTTTCTATCAGTTAGACTGTTATTTACTTTAATTTGATGCGTGGCTTCATCGTATAGTTTTTCATTAGTCTCACGATTTTTCCGCTTAGCCCTGTATTAAAAACCTTACTCCATAGAAGGTTGTGTGGAATTAAGTCAAAGTCTACGGAAATCTATAAATATAGCATAGATGCCTTTCTGTGTGCTCGAGAGCGATGACTGGATTAAGGTGTTGAGCACAAATAAATTGTCTATGCAAGATCTTTTTTTCTGAAACCGGATGGCGCTTCAGGTAAAATATTATGGCTTTCTGTCCAATGGTGTAACCACGCCCTTACTGCACTTTATCTCTTCCCATGGTCACTTGTCAATCTCAATATTTTGGAACTACACGATATAGTTATTGCTTTATTTTTATTGATATGTAGAGATTATTGACTTGATAGAAAGCGACAATATAAAGTTGTTGCTTTAACCATATCATGCAATATATTTTTGACAAAAAATATGAAATCCACCTTCGAAAACAGTTTACAGAATTTTTTTTTGTCGTAGCGTTATCAGCGTTTTCTGCACTATACGGTGTGCCTGCTGTGTGAGAACCGGCTTTACTAATCAAAAATCAAAACATTACCTTAAAAGTGTTCAAAGTCATTTTGTAAATGTATTATTATTAGGTAAAACTTGAGTATACGTAGTATATTGAAAACTACAACTTCATCCGAAAGTTGAATTTGATTGTGATCATATAGATATATTGTAACTTTGTCCAAATAATTTCTGATAAATACTAGTAGGATAAAAACTTAAGGCGGCAAATATGTTTAATTCAGATGTAATAGATATTGGATGGTTTGAATTTGACATGTATGGTAAAAGCTAATGAATAAAATTATATATAAGTTCCTTTCTAAGACGAAATAAATTAATGAAAATGATATCACCTAAAGTAAATTGATTACTTTGAATTCTCATTATTCTGCGAATTAAAATAAAGTCTCGTAGTAGTCGTTTTCGGTTTTCATTATACAAATGATTGTATGCGCAGGCGTGTCTAAACAATGTTTTTGAAATGTACGTAGATTTATCAATCCAAGCCGAAGATATCCGAATCATTTATCAATTATTTATTATCAATACGGTATAGAACAAAATAGCAATTAACTTGACTATCATTTGGTCGTTTAATATATCAAGTCAATATCAATTACAATATAGCATGTTCCACCACAGATTTGAATTCGGTTATTTATAATAAATGTGATAAGTATTTATCAATGCGATACCCCTGTAATTATCCATGTCTGTGCGGCACCTTTTTTGTGTAATAGTACTAATTTTATGCCTTTCAGCTTTTTGGGTATATCTTATTTTGTTAGAAATTCGTTTAATATTTCGAGAACGTACAATTTCCACTTGTCCGGTAATTTTTTTAGTTGTTCGTTAATAGTTCCATCTGTCCCTGGATTTTTGTGTGATTTGAGTTGGTTAAGAGCGAAATTTATTTCTTGAATGGTAATTTGAGAATCCAAATAAGGGTGCCGCACATCTAAGAAGTTAAGGTCATCTACAATTTTTATACCGAACCATTCTGTATAGTACATTGACCAACTTTGTATGTCTATTGGATTCTTGTGAAATGTTGAATGGTTTAAGGATTTTTTTGTTTTCCAAAACTCTTCCTGATTGTTAACTGCTTCTGCTAAATACACTGTTATAACTAAGTAATTTTTAAAATTTAATTATGAAAATAACATACCTCGGATCGAGTAAAGTTACCAGAGACAATATATGCACTTGCTTAATAGCTTCAAATCTTTTATTGAATTCATTTGAAATAAAATCTTTTAAATGTTTTCCCGCGTTTTTAGTAAGATTTGTAGAAGAGCTACATTTAATGATACTGGTATTCACGAATTTTGTTTCAGTTTATTTCTAGATTTCAGTGTGAGAATATCGATATTGTAGTGATTCAGGTGAAAGAGTTAATCTAGCGTGTGTATGATTGTGGGTGTGCGTGTAAACAGTACGGTGTACTGTAGTGGCCGCATCGTGTGAATCCGAGGGTCGCCAGCGTAGCAGCAGGGAAGGCTGTAGTGACCCGCATCTGGTGTCGCCAACGGCAGCAGCAGTTAGGGTTGTAGTGATCTGATCCAGTTGGTTAAGAGGAATGTCTCCGGATCACCACCGAAGTGGCAGTGATTCCGTAGTGGCCGCTCGTGTGAACCCGAGGGTCGCCAGCGTAGCAGCAGGGAAGGCTGTAGTGACCCGCATCTGTGGTCGCCAACGGTAGCAGCAGTTAGAGCTGTAGTGATCTGATCCATTTGGTTAAGAAGATTGTCTCCGGATTACCACCGAAGCGGCAGAGGTTCCGTAGTAACTAGCGGTACTGCCCGTAGTTGCTAACATGTGTGTACGGTGTGTGAATGCCTGAACCTTTTGTAAATGATTGCCTCCTTACTGAGTATTTCTCATGTGTTAATTCTTTTGCAGAATTAATCACGGCGTGGAGGAGGATTCCGCGTGACCGGGTTCGGCCAGGCGACGGTCATCTACATTTGTTATTTTTTTGTATTAATACTGTATATACTGGTTTGGGTGATAAATGTGTTTTAATATTCTTATTTTCAGCGCTAACATTTAATCGTCATTTATAACATACGAAACTATATTTTAACACGTTGAGGTAAACCTTTAATAGTGTTATCGTTTTCAGTAACTTTTGTTGCTACCAGATTCAATGTGTGTGAAAAGCAAGGCAAGTGTTTATTTTTTCCCAAAAGATTCATTAACTGCGCTAATTATATTTGCCTGTTGTCTGCAACAACGGTTAAAATTTTATTGTTGTTTAAGTTTCACTGTTCGCAAATTGATATTCGAGAAATTACTAGAACATCACTTTAGATAAAAACATCAAGTACAATAGAATACGTCATCCGAGTTATTAAACAAGTTCGGACAAGTCTGTTGACAACGCACGACCCTCCGTGGCTGTTGCGTCATCGCTAAAAATCAGCGGCATATATATATATATATATATATATATATATATATATATATATATATATATATATATATATATACATGTTATTGCCGTATAAAATTATTATTTATTTATATACATTATCATATACAAGTAACGATTTTATACCAATCGTTACATGTCTACATCATAATTAAAAGAAATGTCATCTCCGTCTCCGTTATTATTTCTCGAACAGCAATCTGCTAGTAAAATATTGTTCATTGCTTGTGGCTGTGGCTAGAATATATAATATAGTTATAAAAAGAAATCATCAATTTTCAATTAACTAATTAATTGGATTTTCTCCCTAATATAAGTAAGCAAAATTTCATTTTGTATACGAGGTTGATGTTGATAATCACCAGTAGCAGAATTATCATGTCACTATTGTTGCAAACATTGGTTAGTTTAGAATTGCCGTCCTCTTCATGAGATTTTTTTTAAATATATAGTTATGATTATGCTGTATATGGTTAAATAGATTTGTCGTATTACCACAAAATCTTATTTGTCTATTACATAGTTTGCAAATAACATTATTGTTATTAACATTTTTCAGGTAATATGTCCATATTTTGCTTCTTGCAGCTCGCGGAGACTTTATCACACGAAAAAACACATCGGTACACAAACAAAACAAAACCTTACCTCACATTTAGCACTGTCATAGTGACGTGAAATAAGAATGTAACACGTAATGTCAACACACACACAATAATGTAGATAGAATATAACTAACTACTAATTAGTAACTAAACCAATAGATTTTGTTCTGTTGAAAGAACTATTGTTTTTTAATTTCACTGCCTGAATTTTTTTGCAATATATGTACATAAGTGGAAATGTAACTACAGATTTGTTAGCGATACGATTTCTATTAAAAAGAATCGATATTCAAAAAAATCGACTTTTAAAATATCGATTTAAAAATCGATAATTGTTTATCAAAAAATCGATTTAAAATCGGCATCCCTAGTCTAATCAGAGCAACGAGGACCCCGATGCAGCACAATGTATGTTCCAAGCGCCCGCAAAACCCGGGTTGTTATATTAGTTTTTAAAATAAGTTTAAAAAAACATGTGTAAGGCCTCGAGTTTTGTGGGTTAGGTATTGTTTATGTCATGATTTAAAAAAAAATAAATGAGTCTAATATTCCATTTAGAAGACATCGTGTAACTTCAGGGTCTTCGGCGCTCTGACGACTAGACTCTAGTGACCGAGAGTTTGATTCATCGACTGACATCTTGTGAAACTTATCAAGTATGATTTTTAAATATTATATTTAGACAGTTTCACCGAGTATCATCATTGTACTTTGTTGTACATTTTATTATTATTTATTGCTACTTCTAGGTTTTTCTTGTTATTTTAAACATGATCAATGCTTTGAGACTAGTTATATCGTTGCCAAGATCTATACAATTAGAATAATTCTACTACACAACTGTTTTAGAATTATGGATCCTTCTAGCTAGTGGAAAGAATAATTGTTGGTGCAAAACTGTCGGAAATATTTGTATTTATTTATTTATATAAGCCAACAGTATACACATACCAATTACAGGTTCCTATGGATTAATAGATAATATGTACTTAGTTCACAAATCCTATCCCAGTGCAAGTTTCAAAATAAAGTTAGTGGAAAAATAATATAAAGTGTTATATAATTATGAGAGAACATTAACTATCTCTTTCTTAAACATATAGAGTGATAGTTAAAACATGTCAATATGCGCAAATGTGGATTTGTAAGTAGACATAATTCGGTTTATTGGGGA
This sequence comes from Harpalus rubripes, assembly GCA_963082715.1. NCBI lineage: Eukaryota > Metazoa > Arthropoda > Insecta > Coleoptera > Carabidae > Harpalus > Harpalus rubripes. The sequence goes on from OY720455.1 coordinate 18,997,425, forward strand.
GTTATCGTTATTTTTAGTATTATTTTTACATAAAACAAATAAATTAGTTGACCTGGTTTTAAGGCTCACAGAAAATTTTAACATTGAAATTATTGAAGGTGCATATATTATATTTTTAAGTAATTTGTATAAGAATACCATATCAGTTTGAGTTCTTCTACTTTCCAGTGAGAGCATATTAAAATGTTTCAATATATCTACATAGTTATTAATATTTAAATTAAATTTGTAATTTAAAATTTTGAAAAACTTTTTTTGAATATTTTCTATAAAATCAATATTCTTTTTATAGAATGGGTTCCAAACCGTGGATGCATATTCCAGTTTTGATCGAACTATACAATTAAACAAATATATTAATGAGTTAGGGTTATTGAAGTGTTTTCTTGATCGGAATATAAATCCAAGTATTCGGTACGATTGCTTAACACAAATGTCTACATGTTCATTAAATAACAATTTATTGTCAAAAAATATTCCCAAATCCTTAAGAGTAGTCTTCCTTTGCAAGATGGAATTATTAATATGGTAGTGAGATATTATAGTATCGTGATTCCTTGTGTAATGTACTACATAACATTTTAATACATTTAGGGTTAAATAGTTAAGGTCGCAATATTTTTGTAAATTATTTAAGTCATTTTGCAGTTGAATATTGTTTGCTCGTAATTGTCTTAAAAAACTTGAGGTCGTCTGCATATAAGAGAGAGTTAGAACTTTTGAAGCAGGTAGATTCATCATTTATGAATAAATTGAAGAGTAATGGACCCAAATGTGACCCTTGGGGAACTCCAGATGTAACATAGATATAACGTGACTTAACTATAACGTATTGCAAGACGAATAATTAATTAGTTACTAAACAAATTATCTGGAAATGGTATTCTACTAAATTGTCATAATGCATTAAGCCTTATGTTGAAATAATGCTGCAATTAGCAAAAAAGTCGATAATAAAAAATTACTCATCAGAATTCTGCGATACTAAATTCCACAAATATTTCTTTATCTGATACATGCGTAACAAGAATTTTATAGTTTCCTACATTAAAATTTATATTACATGATAATATTTACAACTATTCCAGACATCCTTATATAAACAAGAACAAATTATTGGTTTAGATTACTTGTATTGTTGTATTTGATCAATCGTTGAGAGCTCAAAAAATATGAATAAAATTTTAATAACGCTTTGTTTATTTTTTATTTATAATGACGCTAGTGATCAACTACGTAAGTATTTAATTTGATAAATAGATTATATTTTCACTTCTTTGTCCACCTTCAGGTTCAGATTTATTTCTTGCTATTGACTTTATTTATTGCCGAAGATAGTATTACCTTAACTTAAAAGAATGTCTAATGACCAGTTGTACCAACAAGGATTAAATTTTAAGATAGGCTTAAACAAAAAAATGCAAATCGAAATTTTGACATTATTGATATTATAATTTATTTTGATAGAATATAGTCAATTTAAGCCAAGTTTAATATTTAAGTTACGTAACTGACCATAACATCATTACTTTGTATGACAAATTATCTTGTAAATTGTTTATATTCGTATTTCCTACAAACATATACCCCAGGATATAGTATAATAATCTCTCTACCGTTTATCGCATATAGGTACACAAATATAATATTAAAGAAAAAGTATATATATTTCTCCGACCGAGTTTTACATTACTTTACCCGAGCGGTTTTTGTTTTTAGAAGCTAGAGAATATAATTTAATATTGTATAAAACACTTGAAAAGGCGTATTGCAAATGTATTTATTACATAGGTACCTATGTATTCACTATACCCTATTCACGTTAGGGAGAGAGTTTATAACTAACTTGCTGGCGGATTCAGTCCTTTCTATTGGTTCGGATCGAAATTTATCCAAATACGACCAACAACATCTCTGTTTGTGAATTAGTCCAAAATTCTTTCGCTATCGTGATTAGACTATAAATATAAATATTTCGAATATTTAGTAAAGTACAATAATTTTAACTTGTTCAATATGTACTAATATTTTTTTTTTTAAATATTTCAAATACATTTACTTTTAATTATTTGAAAATAGACAATATATGTTACTGAATTATAATAGTTATTTGCGTATAAAGGGTCGAAAGAAAAGGTTTACGTTTGCGGACGAAATAGCGAAGGGCTTTTATTCGTCTAAGGGTGTCAACTTCCTTTGGCTTGAGGTATGTACAACGTTTTAAGCACTACTTCAATCAAATTAAATGTTTCTAAATTATTTTTTAAATACATTTGAAATTGTATTTTTGACAGTTTATTTACCAGTTTCCGGGCTTTTACTCTACTTTACCGCCCGAATTTGCTACATTACCGCCCGCATGTGCTACTTTACCGCCCGCGTGCCTACTTTACCGCTTACATGTGCTACTTTACCGTCCGCAAAGTGTAATCTTTCAGTTTCCGCCATGGCAACTAATATGTAAACAAACCATTTTAACCTGGGTACGGTGGGCTTTAGTTACAATATTGGTACGGTGGGGTATAAGTGCAGATTCAGAAAATAATAATAATATCGTGGGACAGGAATTAGAATCAGCTTCAGAAGCTGAAGAGTACCATCTTAGTGAAAGATCTGCAGATTCGGACACCAAACAAGAAAGTATATATATATATATATATATATATATATATATATATATATATATATATATATATATAATCTACCTCTGCTAAATCAAGAAAATTTTGAAAAGTTTTTGCAAAGGGCAGAGATAAAAAACTAGATAAAATTAAAATTGCAATTTTGTTAAATACAATGGGGTCTGAAAATGATATAATATAGTATATATATATATATATATATATATATATATATATATATATATATATATATATATATATATATATATATATATATATATACCTCTGCTGAATCAAGAAAGAAGATCAAGGACAATGAATATGTAGAAAAAGATGGTTCGACAACATGGTTCAGCTTCTGAAGCTGGTTCTAATTCCGGCCCCAGGATATTATCGTCATTTTCTGTTTGTGTCTATAACTTCAGTAAGTTCTCTTTCTCCTTTTCATAAGAAATCATGCTAACATTAATTTGATAGTTTTATAGAGTTACAAATAAGTAATATAAATGAGATGCGTGCTCTAAATAAAACAATTCCTACTCTCATATCAATAGTTTACCAACTGAATTCAGCACATCGCTGTTTGCTGGAAGGTACATGAAGGCTAGCGGAGCTAATGCTCGATGGAGCTATATCGGTGTAAACTATGTTGGGGTATATACGACCCACAGTTCCGACGCCGGGTTAATGCAGATCTGCGCAAAAATGGTTCTCGTATTCAACTTTTTCGCGTATTTTTATCAAAATTAAAAAGAAACACCTACATTAAAAAGGTAACTTTAATTTAAAAAGTATTTGAACTAACACTACAAAATAATTTTATTTTTAAATATTTCAAATAATTACTTAAAATACTGAACCTATTTGAAATACGTACATATATTACAAATACTATGCAAAACTAAAATTAGTAATTAGAATAATAATAGTTATCTATGTGATAAGGATTGTAATGTCAATCATTATGATGCTATATTCTGTTCCACATTACCAATAGGGGTTTCTAAGTTTCTTCATTTTTTAGTACCTATATTAATCTGAAAATAAAATTATTAGACCCGTATTTTGTACTTTCGCAGAAAAGTTTGTAATACCCAAAAAAAGTTTTATTAAATAAGGCTTGAGAAAATGGATGGCGCATGTGACGTTATCTACATTTAGAATACACGATTCTGTACTGTAGAACGTAGCTAATCACGAACCAAATTTGTATTATTATTTCATTCTTACTATATAATATTATATTCCGTATTTCTATTATATTTACAATATTTTAATTATATAAATCTAAAAATAAGGGAGGCGTGGCTTGCGCGTTCGAACAGTAATTATGCAATAGGATTTGCCAGTGTCTCTCATGTCATAAACATGGCTGATAATAAATTTCATGCGCTTTAAAAATATCACGAAATATCATTAGATATTTTACAATTAATTATTGAAATTTGTGTAATATTTTGGAAAAGTCACGTGATCTAAAACACAATGTGACTTCAAAATTCATACAGCTTAATATGTATCAAACTATCGTCTACTTTTATTTATATAAATAACGTAGGTGATGAATAAACTGTTTTCCTATTGGCTATGAATGACGTGCTGTATGTACCATGACCATTTTTCGAGCTAATTTTTTTATTTAATTATTTACGAAAATGAGAAAATATTTTTTATTACTATGAAGTATATTGCATAAACTTTCATACAAAATACTTTAAAAAAAAAATCTGGTGTGGCCAACATAATACCTTCCGCCATTTACAGCCCGAGTAACAGAAAAGATTAAGTTAATCCTTATTTTTAGATTAGCGAATTTTACTCTAATTTTGACACTTTATTTCTTAAAATATAATCTAATCTAATCCAAGTAACTAGCTTTTTTCAAACCCCTCAATAGTATTAAATCCCAATTACACAGTAGGTTCACATTCACACACATCCATGCCTTAGTGGGTTTCGAACCCAGAGCCCCGAGCGCACTCATGACTTATGAGGCATTGCTCTAAACATTGAGCCACCGGAAACATAATAAAATGAAGACTAAATTTTAAATACCGGGATAGAATGGAATTCACTAATTCAAAAATGAGGATTAGCTTAAACATTTTGTGAATCGTTAATTTTTATTAATCTAAATACATACCTATATATATATATATATATATATATATATATATATATATATATATATATATATATATATATATATATATATATATATATATAGACTATAATGATTAGTTACGATCGGTATTAGAAGCAGATATTACTTGCTAGAATATATCAATGAAAAAATTAATTTACATTATTTGATTATTGCACCAAAAATTTAATCTAAAAAATCAGGTAGGTTTTCTGTTTTAGGTTTGCTCGTAAATAAAATTTGTTAGTTCGTTATATACTTACCTGCATTCTCAAATCTCAAGGCATGCTTTCACTTATAATTTTTTTCGTTAGTGAGAAATTTAATCATGATATAATATTGAAGCCTGTGTCAGGTGTACAATAATTATTTTACATATTAAAGAATATAATGAATTTAATCATTTTTTCTAAAGCAACGTTTTTTGAACGATTTATAAAAGAAAAAGTGAAACATTAAAGTTGTAGAACTTTAGAATAACATTTTACGGTTCTAGGACTATGCATTTTACATTCATACTGAATTATTTATTTATGTGGCATTAAATTGTTCACCACACCGCAGCTTCATCCAAAATATCTGGAGGAATATTTTTTTCAACAACCATAGCGAATAAGAATGTTAACGAAAATTCAATTTCAATCTTTCAATATGTCAAAATTTTGCTAAGATTTTCGAACAATTGCGACTTAGCCTACTTATACAAAACTCAAATTGCTAAAAATTGCTTTATATTATTTTTAATAATTTAATAACTAGAAACCAGTAAGACAAAATTATGTGTATACCTCAGACGAAAAATGTCTTCAAGGTACTCGCAAGTAATTACGGCCGAGGGATTTGCTCATACCTTAAAGATTCACTTTTCGTTCTAAATATATAAAATACTATTATTTTCAGCTGATTTTCTAAAAGCATGTAACAGAAATGATATAGATGCTGATAATTGTTTTGATGATGACATGAATGATATTTGGCATCAATTAGGAACAGGTTTGAACTGCCTGTACCAAATACATATTTTCTTATTAACTATTGTACAATTTTTTTTAGGCAATGAAGAATTTGGCATACCAAAAGCAACACCATCACTTCCAATAAATCATAATTTAAATTTGAATTATGGACCTATGTTATTATCTATAACTAATCCAAATTTTTACTCTGTAGAAACCATGAAAATATCAAATCCAAGGTAATTTTATAAGTAATGAATATTTTAAGACTCTAATAGGGTATTATATTTTATATTTCAGTATAAATTTTAAGAATCATACTATTAACTTAACGTTTGAAAATGATTTAATTACGTGGAAGGGAAAGTACAGAGCTCAGTTAAATAATGAAACCAATCCAGAGGCTGTCGAAGGCGAGGATGGGAATATATACTGGAGTATGATATTTTCTTTTCATTATTTTGTCTGTCGTAGCCAGATTGTAAAATCCACCTTTTTATAAAACTCCAAGCATTTCATAAAATTCAGCCAGATTGTCAAATCTTCTTTTACTTACCGATATTTTACAGTCTGACTAGACGTTTTATAAAACGACGCACAGTTTACGGTCTCATTGTTAAATGAATATTTGGACATTTTCGATTGCAATTTCTCTAAAAGCACCTCATCATAATATAATCTAATGTAAAAAATTCACACTCGAAAAATTCGGGCCGGAATTTGTGCGTTATGTTAGTTTATGTTGTTATACTTATTTGGCGAAATACTCAAAGCTAAGTTAGCTATTCGTTGTTTAGTAAAACGACTGCAAAACATTGATAACTGACAAGTTAACAAAGATTTGACAATTTGGCCGCATTTTATAAAATGACTACGCGTTTTATAAAATAGATATATTTTATAACCTGGATACGACCTACCAGGTGTCTACTTTATTATGAACCATAGGAAATATAATGCTAATATTTTCATATGGCTGTAATTTTAGGAGAAGTGTAAATACAAGAAATGTTCAGAATTAAAAACATATCGCTGTGTGTAGCTTGGCGATGCCATGAAGCAAAATCACTCCCTTTATTAGTTGATTAGTTGATGTTGTCTTTTTGTCTGATAAGCAGCCTTAAATTGTTCAGAACACTGACAGCTAAACTGTTCATGTCTATGGAGAAAATCCAGGATAACTAGGCTTTTTGTGCCCCCTCCTTTTCTTTGCCACTCCATACTCACCTGCTGGCATTCTGGGATGTACCGTATGTAACAAAAGTTTTCGGAAAACTCTAATCTCCAAATTTTATTTCTAAATCTAGTTGTTGACATAATAAATATATTATTGTTATTTTATATTGTACCACGTTAAAACTGCCAGAAAAAGTTTTGGAAGATGGTATGCAAACTTGAAATACGCAAATATATTTATAGGTATAGACAGAAAGCCGGAACGTGAAATTGTTAACATTTTTAGGGATCAAAATATTGGATAGACAACTATTCACCGAACTATACGGGAATGTGAAGAAGGTGTAGTATGTATTAATCTACAAAAAAGTGGGTGACCCAAACTTTTGCCCCCAAATCGAATCAGCAGAATCATTCGAATTGCTCAAGACAAAGTTAGAACATCATTGCACAAATTAACTCGACAATTTAGAATTTTATGATGATTGTTAACAGAACTTTGGTGAAAAATGATTTAGAATTTCGAAAAAGAAATAATGTAACCAAATAGACTGCGACCCAGCCCGCCCAAATCTGTAAATGCTGTAGAACATTAAGTAGCCAACATTTTATAAAAAACAGAGATAAGGAGTATAATCCCCTAAATTTTTCCTAGGCGTGATTGATTAAAGACTGCTGGGCATTTCTTAGTAGAAAACTATACAATAAGGGGAGGGTATACTAAAAGAACAACATTTACAGACAATAATATTTCTGCTTATCCAGGAAGTATATTTAACATCTTCCAGAGAAAAGTTGACAAGGTATTAAAAAACTGCGTCGCATTGAAGATATGGTCCCTATCAGTGTTCTGGAACTAGATTTCTTATCTCCATAGTTTATAGGAACAACCCGTTATGCCATCGTTTCAAGAAACGAAATCTTTCAATTAGACGAAGAGGTCTTACTTTTTCTGAAAAATTTTGTTACATACGTTGGTTACGAAGCCACAATTTTTCGTCCCTCTGTAAGAAGACGCGGGACCCACCGAGCTGACACTGTACTGTACCCAAGCTCATCCGAGATGATTCCTTGGTCTTGTGTCAAACTCGTCCTGGAACGGCGATGGTGGCTTTCTTTTTTAGCCCTCTCTCGATCTTAGGAGAAAGGTTTATGCCAAAGAAACATACACGGCTATGTTAATGTAATTTTTGGAGAATTTCAACCGGCCGAATTCACTCCTTTGTCACGGATTTGAGGATAATCCGTTAAGCAACAGACGCATAAACCTCCATCTTCATAATTCTATTGCAGACTTTTGTATTGACTGATTCGGTGACGCTCTGAGGCTAGGAATCTCTTCCTAACATAGAGTGCATAGCGCAGGTCTCAAATCCTACAACACAATACCCGTTACAAAAAGAAGACAGCTGAACATCCTACGTTTTTTATCGACGCCTCGCGAGAAGCCCATAATCCACAACTAAAATTTATAGACAAATGACACTGAGGTAGTGCGAAATAATTAACATGTCTTTTTTAATTTGAAATTCGAATAATTACCTTCTATATTAGTATTATCAAATATGATTTTCTGTCCAAATTTCTGTATTTATTAAACTCAATAGCAGTTTAAAAGTATATCCAATATATTTGAATTAGCGCCAAACTATACTTCCTGTAACGCATAAGAAGTATTAGCCAATGACAGAACTGCAAAGGCAAAATTAAAAAATATTTCATATTACTTATTTCATTTATGCTTACATCAAAATGATCTTCACAGCGCCGAAACTTTGATTTTGTAAATGGTTTTACGTTTAGTTGAGACAAGTATTTCATTCTTCTTTCTTCGTCTAGAGACTCTACTATTTTTTCAGTTAAAATGTATTCGTTAATATTTCGCGTTGTACGGCTATGGGATGGGTACGAAATGCAGTGAAGTTATCTGCCAGTGATATTTTAGCAGACGGCTTAAAAATAACCTTGAATAGTCATCTTTCGTGAATAGTACTATACATGGTTACAGGAGTAGAAAATATGTTTTTTCTGCAAATTTATTAAAAGTGGGCTTTTTAATGTTTGTTTTTAGCGTTAAAAATGTCATTTTATGACACCAATGTTAAAAGTGACAGATCATTGTTACTTTTGACACTAGTGTTCAAAGTGAATGTCTAAAAATGATTAGAAATACGAATTTAAATTAAAAAATAGTGTTTGTAGAAAAAATAGTATTCATATCTCCGCTTCGCCTCGTGTTCCAAACATCCTTCTCACAAAATAAAATTTGACTTTTACCACATATCATAAATAAATATTTTCTTATTCTTTCGAAAGATAAAAAAATAGTGCAAGCAAGACCTCATTTTTTAACTTAAAATTTAAAATCAATACAATTATTATCATTATTTGTTTACTAGATACAAACACATTAACCCAGCCTAACCTAACGCATAAAACTCACGTACATAAAATTCGGATAACGAATTATAATGCACATGTGTATTTCCGGAGCCTCCGATATTCTAACGAGCGTGGCATTGTATCCCCACTCCAGTTGTGACGTCACACTAGTGGCCCAACTTTACTAAAGCGTTTAATGGGAGACACATATTTTTTTTCAAAATATTGCGAAAACTATGATGTATGAAAAAAATTTATATGAACAATATTATAGAAAATAAAATCCTCTATCAAATGCAATAACAGAAGATATTTATATTCGATCATTTAGCCTATGAAGAGTATTAAATAAGGTATGAAGATAAATAATTTTTTTCAAAATTTTGCGAAAACTGCGACCTAAGCTAAAATGTATATAATAGTTATTTGTATACCAAGTGCTGAAAGTGTTTCTTTGTCGGAAAGTTACAATCGTTTGTGTTTGACAAAGGACTTTCAACACGTGTTATACGAGTACACACTATTTTTTCTTCTCCTGCAAGATAAATAAAAAGAAATAGAAGGAAATAATTTGACATTTATCATCAATTTTTGTATTTGTGATGAGCATCTGTGACAACAACCAATATTGTGTACATCTCTAAGCAGAATTCATTGCTAGGATATTATAGCGCGCTGCAAAGTTTTACAGCACTTGTGCTGTAAAAAGTCGCTTTCAGTATGATAAACAACCCAGAAAATTGTACTTTCAGAGCAGGAGTAGAAAACCAATATTATAGAAAATGAAATTCTCTATCAAAATGCATTAACAGAAAATATTTATGTTCGGTCATTTAGCCATAGGAAGTGTATAAATAACTTGTAAAAATACATATTGACTGTTCCAATTTACGTTTCCCACGGCTAATCGCCCGAACATAAATATTTTCTGCTAATACATTTTGATAGAGAATTTCATGTTATATTGTTTCTATACATTTTTTCATATCTGTCACAGTTTTCGCAAAATTTTGAAAAAGACTAACATATTAGATTAGATTAGATAGATTCTTGCCAAATTGGCTTAGAAAAAAATTACCATGTATCTTCCAACCTTGGTATTTTATACGTTTCCTACGGTTAAACAATCGAACATAAATATTTTATGTTCGTATTTTGATGGAGAATTTTATGTTCTATGATAATGTTTATATACAATCTGTCATATCTGTTAGTTTTCGCAATATTTTAAAAAAAATTATGTATCTACCATTAAACGCTGTAATAAAGTTGGGCCACTGCTGTAACGTCACAAAAGCTAGTTCCAGGCTCGTTAGAATATTGGAGGCTCCGGTATTTCCCAATGTAAGCCAAACTTTGCCGAGAGCATTCGACTATTTTAGACCTAACGGGAATTGTGTGCCATCCCCATCAACAACTCTTCAAGATCAAATCGTCCTGTTCCACCTTACCTGGGTTTCAGAGCAAAATTCTCCTTTATATTTGATCCACCCACGTTACTCTATGCACACATCATGTGAAATCTTTATATAATCTTTTGGAGTGTCCGTAGTCAAAAGAACCCTGTCAAGATTCATTTAAATTAACATGCATAAGCTTTATACAAGTGTAAGTACACCGTGCACACATACAGTGCAAATTACATTAGATCCACAGAACTTTGGAAACATCCATTTAATTTAACAGCGGTTTTATTATTTATTTACTTATTTCCAGGAAATGGACAATATCATGTAATACTTTACTTTGATATTGTTGAAAGAAATGGTAAACAATACCTGAATATTACAAATAGTACGATGAAATTTAACGTTGAACCTAACTTTGATTTCGAAAATCTAAGTAAGATCTGAAATAAATAAAAGAATAAATAAATATTTTAAATTATTAATATGTTTTCAGATGAAAATTCGAATCCAGAGATGCAGGCAGCTTGGGAAAATGCCAAAAATAATTTTGTAAACGATGGAGTTCTACAACCCTGCGAACAGTTAACCATGAGCATATATAACAAGGTTTTTAATAAAATATCTTTAAATGAACTGTTTCCCGATGATCAAAACGAAGATAATGATTGAAAATAATCATGTTAGTATATAGTAGACAATAATAGGGCAATACACATTTTCCTTTAACTTTTAACTGTGCTATTGCTAGTACCCTAATTTTAATAATAACGGTAAGTTTCATAACAGATTTTACTGATATAATACCCAGGTGAAGATATTTACAGGTGCCGCGGAAATTATTTTGAACTGGAGGTGTAAGATGTGTAACAAAAAAAAACATAATTATGTACGAAATGTAAATAAACATATTTAATATTTCAAATCGTTTGTAACAGTAACATTATACTCGTATATACGGGATGTTAATTAAAAACGGGTCATAGGTGTTTAGGATGGGAAATCAGTTTTTCCTTGCTCAAAACTTTCCATTTAATTTTAGACAAAAAAGTTTAAAATAAATTCTACACCTAAATCACTAAACAAATTTTATTTTGCATGTTTAGTAACCTGTCAAATCCAATTTGAAATTTTATAAATATTGCTCATTTGTAGTGATAGCCATGGAATTTAAACAAAATTATGATGAAATGCATAAATTTGAAAACTGTCTAGGCAGTGAATTAAAACGATTTTGTCTTGAACTTCCATTATCTTTATTTTTAAAAACATAAATTCTTTACAACGTTTCGAAAGCGAAAATCTGCTATCGGCATCAGGTGATCTGGCACTACTGACACCTGATGACGACAGCAAATTTTTGCTTTCGAAACGTTGTGAAGAATTTATGTTTTTATAAGTAAAGATAATGGCAGTTCAAGACAAAATCGTTTTAATTCAAGGCGTATCATTATCTTATAAATTTAAAAATATGTCTAGGCAGTGTTTGCTGGCTTAATATTCTTCTAGGGTGTAGTAGGAGTGTTCGCGGGCCTGGAATTCTGTTCCGCTGAAAATTTTTTGGTATAAAAATTATCCAATTGAATGCCTGTATTTCTGATCACGTGTGGGAAAGTAACCTATCAAAACAAACTTAGGGCCCTATTCTCTAACTCGGTAGTTAATTTTTAACCACTGGTTAAAATTTTTATCAAATAGATAATGATTTGACAACTAAAAATCCCTTTTTTTGTTATATGTCAACATACTTGATTGGTTAAAAAATTTAACCAGTAGTTAAAAATTAACCACTGAGTTACAGAATAGGCCCCTTACACTGATAATTATCGTAAGACAATTATCACTTATGTCATTAAGTTGCTAAGTAACAAACACTTTTTGACAGATAATTAAAGATTATAGAAAACCTTTATGGTCTTTTGCGACACCAGCAAATATAAAACTGAACGTACCTTGTCTTCTCGTTTTGTCAACAGGGCCGGATTTACGGTCCGCGGGGCCCCCAATCAGATCGCGTATGTGGGGCCCTTCCATCAAAAAAAAAAAAAAAAAACAGTGCCAAACGGGTGCCGGCCTAAGGAGGGCCCGCGTTAACAAAATTTTATTAATTTTTTTTTTAATTAAAAAAAAATTAATTGATTTTTTGCAAAAAATATATAAATATAAAATATAATACATATATTATAAACATGTAAAAACATGTATTATTACACATTACTATATATGTAATACATATCTCATTTCATTTTGGGGGCGGTTTCGCACAAACAAAAAAAAATATTTAATGTAATTAACTGCCGTAAATACTTTTATTGTTAAATGTTAATAAAAGAAAAAAAAAAGTTACAGACGGGCTCTCCATTACAAAAAAAAGGTTCAGCCTCAGCTTTGGGGGCCCCCTTAGGCCGGGGGGCCCCAAGCACGTGCTTGTTTTGCTTGTATGTAAATCCCAGCATGTTTGTCAATGTCAATCGTATTATTGTTACACTCTTCACGCTGACATATTGATAGCTACTATTGACATATATTGGATGATTTTAAATCACCTACAAAGCTTTCCTGACCTACAAGTACTCAGGCGCTCTCTCTACGTAGAAGTACCACTAGATCCAGCCGCAGCTTTCCCTAAGCAACCGTATCACTCCACAGTTCTGGCGAGGTAGGCCAGGGCAGAATTCTCCGTGGGTACGTTTGGCATTGAAATCTACGGATTGCTCAGGTCACGTGACGGATTTCACAGATGTTAATACTAGTGCCGAATGCTCCAGATTCATAGGTTAAGCGGGAAATTATAATACACAAATATGCAACTAGGAACAGGAATAGAACAGGAATAAACATGTATTAACGAATTAGTAGTTTGTCACACAAGTGTTAAAATATATTTTTAAATTTTTCTTAGTAGTCACTTACAAATTTAATTTTAGAGATCTTTAAAAATAATTATAAAATATAACAATGAAATTACGTTTCAGCAATAATATAATTTATAATTACCTATCTTCATTATCTAATTATCGTGTACTTGATTCACCGTACAAGCTTTATGAATAAGGTTATATGAATTTTGAGTAATTTTTGCAAAATATTATTTCTAACTTTCTATATTTTATGTTCATTTTCAACATGTTTTTGTAATGTTTCTATAAAGAATGCTTTAACTGTAAATGAACATAAAGGGCACGTAAATAAATTTGTTGTTCATATTTAAAACTTTTTGCTATAAACGTGTCAAAATATTTTAGAACTATCAGGCGAGAGCGTGGTATAGAATTCTAAGAATTACCCTCCGCCGGTTTAAGTTCTGAGTTTGCTAGTTTTTACGCGAAAATGAAATTTTTAACTGACCCGCCACATGACAGTTGAAATAAAGGCTTATACGCATGCTCAGATTCGAGAGCTCTGGGTGCTCGGCGCTTGGTCACCGAGCACATAGAGCGAGCTCAATTTGCTTAGCGAGTTTAATGCTCTAATGTCAATGCCGAACGCAATCGAGGGCTCTGAGCGCTCAAAATGTTAATGCCGAACGTACCCCGTGTGGTGGATGCCACCCATCGGCTAATTCTACTTAGCTTTAGGGCTCTGGGATCGTCGGATATCACGACAAATTTTGTGTAACTACAATTTTTGAGAATTTAATTTATAATGTATTTGCAAATAAACCCCGCTTCTGTTTTCATTTTTTCTATTTGCTTTGCCTGAGTGCCATACTCAGACTCATCCCCTTTTCTAGGACTGGCGCCTGAAATAATTAGGTTTGTTCGCACAACAGTCAGAAACGGCACAAACCATTCTGAGCATGCGCATCTGTTTAAAAGTTTTCGCACAAGCGAAATTTTAAATCTACAATTAAAAATCGTCTGTTCGTTCAGCAAAATAATTCAATCAGTTTCCAACCGTCAGAACATTCCGTGAATTTTAAAGAAATGTTTAGTTTGTGACATGCGCAGTGGAACTTTTGGCTATTAGTGAGTATAGTGACTAGTACTAACTGAAACGAGAGACCAAAAAATATTATCATTTATTATAAATTCAAACCACTAAATATTTGCCATATTGTCATGTAGATTATCGAGTATAAATTTAAGAAAACCAGAAATAAACGCAGGAATAAATTTTAAAGATAAATTCATTCCGTGACAATTACAAATGACAACAACAATCATAATAAGATAAAAACCTTTTTAGATGGTAGTAAGAACAATAACCTTTCATTCTGTTCGCAGAACAATTAAATTTCCAATCAGTTTGCAACCAATTTAAAATACGCACACGTACTGAAAAATTAGCAATCAGTTACTTATTTTGTTGTGCGAACAAAACTAAATAATCGAAGCAGATATTAAATTTAATCTACTTTTGTTGATTTATTTTCACTTCATTAGACTAAACTAAGTCGGGTGTAAGATCTGACAACTATATATTTTTTTCGAACCCACTCCCTTGTTCTTGTTGCTTTCACAGCTAGCCGACGCCATTTGTCTGACAAAGGTGCACTACATTTTTGTCACAACATATAAGATACTCGTAATTACATATTCAAAATTTACTGATATTTTATGTCACATCTCTATTATATTCACAACAAGTAAATGTATGATATCTAATTAGCTATTATTAATAAGAATATAATTTTTACGCCTAATATTTAATACAAATATAACTAAAACAACGTGAAGAATAAGCAATGTTGTACTTTTGAAAATTTTAAGTAACTGATAAATTCTAAAATACGAAATTAAAGAAGCAAAAGCCTTAGCGCTAATGCTTTTACTATTTACGCGCGTCACAATTTTCTTCCATTTTCTTCCACATTTCACGGCAAGGACGACATACATCTTCCACGGTTTTTCACAAACACGTTGCAGGCAAAGTTCCATGTCCGCCACCTGCTCAGCAAGCCCCGTTCTCCGTAGCCGGTCCGTGTGTATTACAACTGAGGCAAAGCGTGTTCAACAGGGTTTTCTAAGATAACGGGATGAAAAATTATATTTTGTTTTGTCAAATCATGCTTAGGAATCTACCAGTCACATGCCAGGGGCATCACATCTGCCAACCGATGCCACAACGAGATACGAGCCACGTACATCCACCTAGCCGTCGCTGGTAGCAAGCTGGAATATATATATATATATATATATATATATATATATATATATATATATATATATATATATATATATTTCTTATGAGACCTCTAAAGTGACCTACTAATTATGCACTCATTAGCGACCCCGGATTTTGACGCTATCTTGGATGAAAGGTGCAAAAATGAGTTTTTGGCTATTTTCTTGAAAACAGTGGCCCGCAAATTTTAGAAGAATACAAAATTAAAGCTCGTATTTTTTTGTATATAGAAGAGTTCTTACATTTTTTTTTACCTAGGATGAACTCTCAAAGAGAAATGTTAAAAAAATAGTTAATCAGAATAACAATTTATGATAGAATTTTAAATTACTCAAACTATTAAGTATTTAGTACTTAGTATAATAGGTTTTACTATTATCACAGTATACATTCGTCATGACATCGAAAGATGTAAATTAATGAAGAATTTAGATTTTTGTCATGTATTTTTGCCGATGAGCAGTTCGCGAGTTACTAACAACTTAAACTTACATGATATACCTCTAAAATTTTAAATGTTTGAAAATCGGTTTGGATCTCACGTTTTGATCTGAAATTTCAACACGTATTAAATATGTAATATTGTATATCTTTAATAGTGTTAAAATTTTAGATGAAATAAAGAGAACTAAGCCGATTTGCTGATGTTTTAAATTTTAGAAAATGTTCATGTAAATTTGAGTTGTTAGTAACTCGCGAATCGCTTATTGACAAATAGTATATTAAAGAACGTGTTTTATAAGACATGTTTTTTTCGCACGCGTCAAAATTTAGAAAACGAGCGTTAGCGAGTTTTCTAATTGACAAGTGCGAAAGAAAGTCTTATAAAAAATAGTTTGCGCCTTCTACAATAACATTTACTTAATTTGTACATTTAATGTAAATAATCTTCCCTAAATAAAAAAAATAATAATAATTTCGACCTTATATTATTAAAATGAATTGTCAATTAACTAAAAATAAATTAAGTAAAAATGGGTTAAAGAAACGTCATCTAGTTAGTACCAATCGTTTAAAACAAAAAATTGCGTATCGAAATGAAGGTCATTACGATACGCAATTGCGTATCGTAATGACTTCATTATGAATGCAAAATATAAATAATCGTTTAGTACATGTCATGAATTTCATGCTGATGTCAAATTTTCAAACCGTGTCATTTTAATTTTAACTGGATGAGAGTTGTCAGTGGCGGCGCCAGGATGTAAATGTAGGGTGGGCACAATCAAAAGATGGTTGGGCATCAAGGGGGGGGTCGTAATAGGTTATGCAAAGGTAACCAGAAAAAAAGGCGCCGCAAGCATTTTTTTTTCATCCAATGTTAAATGCCTTATTATTGAACGTTACATTTTTTCAATGAATGTGAAGCTGCATGTTTTCCCCCTTTCATGTACAAAAATAAATTGCCAGATCAGATTAGAAAAGTGAATATATTTAACGGATTGTTAACTTACCTGAATAAACTGTCAAAATTGAATATCACCTGCACTTCTACTATTGCAATTATATTTTAACTGACATCCGTACTACGTAATCAAAATTTATATTTGAAAAACAAGCAATCAAATATTAGCTGTGCAAAATACATTATTAAATTTTATTCTTAATCTTAAATTATAATATTTTCGTTTGTTTGATTTTTTTTATCAAGTCATGGGAGGGGTAATGACCCTCTTAATCTCCCCACCCGTGTATACGCGCCTATTAGGCACCCATTTATTTTAAGTAATAAAGATTGCATGTTTAACTGCCTGTAACTTTTGGAACAGCCTATATACAAATATTTCTGCTGATGTATATTATAGAGAATTTCATGTAGATTCTAAATTTTCAACGTACTAATTGCTAGCATTAACCGTTTAGTAGCTACGTGCAAAAATAGACAAAATGAGCTAGACAAAAATTCATCGTTTATTATAAAAATTATTCAAAAATAAGTGCATGTTTAACTGACTGTAACTTTTGGAACAGCCTATATACAAATATGTCTGCTGATGTATATTATAGAGAATTTCATGTAGATTGTAAATTTGTAACGTACAAGTTGCTAGCTTTAACCGTTTAGAAGCTACAGGCAAAAGTAGAGAAAATGAACTAGATAAAAAGAAGCATCTATGCATGATTTTTTAGAAAATATGGTGCATAGATGTTTCTTTTTTAAACGCAGAAAAAAAAGCATCTATGCACGATTTTTTTTAGAAAATATGGTGCATAGCTGCTTCTTTTTTCTTTGTTAAAAAAGCATCTATGCACCATATATTCAGGTAGCATCTATGCACGCGAAAAAAATTTTAATCGTGCATAGATGCTACTTTCAGGTAGCATCTATGCACTATATTTTCTAAAATAAACGTGCATAGATGCTACCTGAAAGTAGCATCTATGCACCATATTTTCTAAAATAAAAATTTTTAAAAAAATTAATCTTGCATAGATGCTACTTTCAAGTAGCATATAGGCACCATATTTTCTAAAAAATCGTGCATAGATGCTTCTTTTTTCTGCGTTCAAAAAAGAAGCATCTATGTACCATGCACCATATTTGCTAAAAAAATCGTGCATAGATGCTTTTTTTTCTGCGTTTAAAAAAGAAGCATCTATGCCAGTGGCGGCGCCAGGATGTAAATGTAGGGTAAGCACAATCAAAAGATGATTGGGCATCAGGAGGGGGGGTCGTAATAGGTTATGCAAAGGTAACCAGAAAAAAAGACGCAGCAGGCAATTTTTTTTCATCCAATGTTAAATGCCTTATTATTGAACGTTACATTTTTTCAATGAATGTGAAGCTGCATGTTTTCCCCCTTTCATGTACAAAAATAAATTGCCAGATCACATTATAAAAGTGAATATATTTAAGGGATTGTTAACTTACCTGAATAAACTGTCAAAATTGAATATCACCTGCACTTCTACTATTGCAATTATATTTTAACTGACATCCATACTACGTAATCAAAATTTATATTTGAAAAACAAGCAATCAAATATTAGCTGTGCAAAATACATTATTAAATTTTATTCTTAATCTTAAATTATAATATTTTTGTTTGATTGATTTTTTTTTATCAAGTCATGGGAGGGGTAATTACCCTCTTAATCTCCCCACCCGTGTATACGCGCCTATTGGGCACCCATTTATTTTAAATAATAAAGATACCTACCTATATAGTTTTTTTCATATACACACATAAAACGATATAAAGACGCGGGTATCTAAATTTAAATAATTACATATACCGGGTGTTTACCTTTTTATGAATTACAGGTAATATGTACAATGGTGAAATTTTCATATGGCTGTAATTTCTGCCCTATTAATTTTATAAAAAAAATGTAAATACAAATAATGTAGTATGTGGGCATTTGGGTGGGCACAAGACTTTCTATGGTGGGCACGTGACCACCCTGCCCCCCCCCCCCCTTAGCGCCGCCACTGAGAGTTGTGGACGAATTTACAGAAAAGTATTGAAAAAATTATTTAAAAATCATCGATTTACTTCATTCGATGCCACGACGAATATAAACTGTTATAAATAGTAAAACATATTGGCTCGTAGTATGATCACGGTTTTAACTAAAACACTGTTTTAAGAAATGTCAAATTCAAATTTCAATATTTAATTTCGCTCTTATGTTTACAGAACGATTTTTAAAAAAATATTTGTTTGAATACAAACTATGTTCTGCTTTAAAATCATATTTCGATAAATTTAATATAATTTATTATTGATATTAAATAATCAAATTTGACATTTCTTAAAACAGCGTTTTAGTTAAAACCGTGATCATACTACGAGCCATTAAGTATTAAATACCTACTATTGTTATTTTTTGAGTAATTTAAATTTCTATAAAAAAATCTAACTATTTTTAACATAACTCTTTCAGAGTTCATCCTAGGTGAAAAAATGTAAGAAACATTTTATGTACAAAAATTACGAGCATTGATTTTGTTTTTTTATAAAATTTTGATACGGGCTACTGTTTTCAAGAAAATGATCAGATAAATAAAGAGAATAAAATTTATTCAAGCTTGCCATCAATTATTTCCACAATAAACTCTTTGCAGACCGGCCTACTACGAAAACGAGCACTAACACCAACCACAACAGGCAAAGAGCTAGCTGATCACAACTAGCGCCATGGCGAGGAAGTGTACTAAAGGATAAAATGTATTTAATCTCTTTATTTTATTTTGTGTAGAGCACCTTGCTGTAGTATTCACGGGAAAGCTCGAAAATTATTTTCTAAGGAGCACAAAAACATTTTTGTATCACGGGTTATCCGCCAATCAGAAACCGCCATAAAACTCCGCCCATTAAATAATCAGACACCGGCAAAGTTTCCGCACAAGAAACCACGCGAGTTCATACCAAAATCGGCTATAAAAGTCACTTCGCCGGGCTTAAGAAGGGACTTTCTATGCACCAGCTGCACCCAGCCAAGCTAAGGAGTACGAAACGAGCAACCGGCCTATCGTTCCCAGTAAACTGACAAACACAGGACAAACAGCGGTGTAAAAACAGTTACAGAAACTAATTAAATTTATTTCTTGTACATTTTGTGTGTGTGAATAAACACAGTTTAAGTTTTACACATTTTACAATGCTTTATTAATAATAATCCTAGACCTCCAACTAGCACCCGCAATTCTAAACTTACTCCTATCCAGTTGACGCCAGAGAGAAACAACAGCAACCATAACACAGGTGTAGATCCGTTAAAATATTTAGCTATTAAATATCAGTATTTTATGAATAACTTTAATTTTCTGCTTATTAAACTTTCATTTTGTGCTTATTAAATCTTAACTTGGACTTTTGATTTGTTTATTTTTGGTAACGAATTTTAATATACCAAAAATGAACAAGCAGAAGACTCACGTCATCAATAATTATTACTAGATAATGACGTCACTTATTACTACGTTTACATGGGGTAATAATTTATTCTAGAAAATGCAATGCGTGTTGCATAGCTTACTGTATACAATACATGCATGTAAATAATTAAAATAATTAGTAACAAAACTAAACTATTTTTGAAAATAATCATTTTCTTTTATATATTTATTTTTAATTATTTATTTATTACATATATTTGGATTTAATTGCAGTTTCTGTAAACCTATCAATTTGGGCTTTTTCGGTGATGTTAGAGGTTCGCCTCTTCTATCTTTTCCCGAAACCTTGCTCACAGCAGATCTGCTTATTTGTATGGCATATGCTGCTCGATAAAAATACATAATTCAATTAAAGTTTGATAAGAAAATAAATGAAAAAAATACCTCTCGAACGGCTTTTAACAGAATCAAAGGCCCATCGTTGGCCGTTCGAAGTAGTTCACGACATTCGTTGTTTGCTTCTGCGATTGCTTTGTTAAAGCTTTTTGCATGATTGCAGGTGAATTATTGTGTAATATTTATTAAGACAAACCAATAATATTCAGGGCCTGGTTTAGGTCGTCTTAGCTCTAACCAAATGAAAACACCCCAAAAACTATAATAAGACGAGAAAATTGTGCGCCCTCAAAATCTGTGCGCCCTATGCTGCAGCCGTCAGCTTATCCGGTAAATGGGCACTGCAGTAATTCTATAGCGTAAGACACAATTCATAAAATACTAAACTGAGAACAAACTAGAAAGAATTATTTTATTTATATATTTTATTGACAGAAAATAGACAGTTCAATATATATTTTACAAAACAATAATACAGAACTACTTTGATGCAATCATTTATATTAATTTAAGTCACTTGTGCCTGGATGAGATGAGTTGACAATCAAGTGACAGCGACAGGATCGATATTTGATCTATTTTAAAATCATTGTAAACATGGACATTGTCAGTAGTGCTACCGTTATGATATAAAAATTAACTACAATTATTTTATACTCCTTAAAAGGAATAAGGATTGACTCTGATATGAAAGTAAATATCATTAATATATACGTTTCTTAATACTAGTATTTTTATTCCTTCTTTTTTAAAAAATAAATAACACCCAATAATTTCTATAAGTTATATTTCATTTTATAAGGTTTTTTTCAGGTCGATGACGTGAGTCTTCTGCTTGTTCATTTTTAGTATATCCTTTGTTTATATTTTCTACTAAATTTCCATTTGTTCAGAATTACATCGTTATTTCTTAAAACAGTAATAACGGCGGGGAGTCCTCGACGCCCCCCAGCTAAAAAATGGAAACAAGATAAAAAACGTATGATAACAATTGAGTAAGAAAGTGTTTATTATGGTAAAAATAGTGAAAATTTACATTTATTAAAAGTATAAAAATAACGACAAACCTTATTATTTGTCCTGAGTGGCGCTCGAAATCCGTTACATAGGCATTTATTAAAAGTATAAAAATAACGACAAACCTTATTATTTGTCCTGAGTGGCGCTCGAAATCCGTTACATAGGCATTTAACATGGAAAAACAGTTTGTCCTTGCGTGTTGCTTCCCAAATTATTTTAGAAAAAAAATACTTCAAATAAATATATTTTAAAAACCAACAATGAAATCTATAGGTACATATATTTTTCTACAGTCTACATACAAAGTAGACATTTGCGCTCTTTTGTAAACGCAAAATGTCACTTTGCCGCTTATGCGCGACAAAGTAGAAAAACGCTCGTTGTCCAAATTTCTAATTACACAA
Organism: Harpalus rubripes; assembly: GCA_963082715.1. Taxonomy (NCBI): domain Eukaryota; kingdom Metazoa; phylum Arthropoda; class Insecta; order Coleoptera; family Carabidae; genus Harpalus; species Harpalus rubripes. The sequence goes on from OY720455.1 coordinate 19,019,899, forward strand.
TGTTGAAAAATGTCACTTGTGTACATTTTTAATAGAAACGTTTAGTCAGAAACTAATGGCACTGTAGTTACACATGTACCACCTTCACAAGTCAATCTGACATATAACTGCTCTGTTGGTATATTACATAACCAAACAAAATGCGGCACTGATGTAAATATAAAATAGGGCATTTATTTATTAAAACGAAAGTATAAAATGCTTAGATTAGATTGAAGCAATAGCTCAAGAAGAATGAAAAATAACGATAAATTAAACTTAAAAATTAAATATAAAATAAATTGTGTGACAGTTGTGCTGCAAAAGTTTGGCGTGAACGCTCCCAATGGACATCCACTTTTCCACTGCACTAGTTTAATTTACTTGAAACAAATAAATTATACAAAAACTTATAATATTCATTACAAAATTGGCACTATTTTGAATACGTTCCTATCTTCACTGCAAAACTATTGAATAGTACTGTAAGTACAAAGTGTACATTTTATTATTATTTTTATGGTGAAGGACTGTAGAAAAATTCTTGTGTTTCGAGAGAATGCCGCGCTCCTGCGTCGCGCGTCAACAACCTCTCAATCGACAATGTCCCATTTTGCGCTCTTAATACACAAATAGCTATTATGGAAAAAAATATAATTTACAAAGGAAATACATCATCATAAGGTACTACATTAAATATTGCTTGCATGAACAATGCTACGGATTTAGCACATACTAATAAAAAGTCGTCGTTTATAATATGAGCTTTTAAAATATTCCATTCTTCATCTGTCAGGCCATTTACTGCTTTATTGGCTGCGATACTTAAGTCGACTGTTTCCACTCCTTCTTTAGCTTCAATTATTCTTGCGTAGTTAGTGCCATTCATATTTTCTAAGGCGAATTTGTAATACATTGAAAATTTTCCGTTTCCTAAAAATATAAGAATTACTTTAGTAAAATTTCATTGATGATGAAGTAATATTACCAAAATGCAACTTGACGTGTCCCTTTTTTTGAAGTATCCCAAATTCAATGGGTTTATCCACTTCAGCTAAATAATCTCCTTCCCAAATTATCATAGGGCTTGTGAGGTAAAACTTCATTGTTTTATTTTCCAAAACAATCCTAAAAAATTTAAAAAATATTAATATGAAATGAACATGTATTTTTATAACTATAATTATATGAAAAATGATTATTAATTGAGCAATGGCGCTTTACTTAAATAGTTTTAAATATAATTTTTTCACAATTTATATTATAAATTTTCTATTATTATAATTATATTGATACTTTTTCTATACATATAATAGAGAATTTTAGAAAACAATTTATTTTTATAAATATGTAATTGACAGATAAATAAAATTGGTACCTAATCCAAAATACAGTTTTTATGTAGGTAGTTACAACAGACAAGAAATGAAGGTAAAAATTTGTAGAAGAAAATATTGAAAATTATGACAATAGTTATACGCATTTTTTTCGATGCATTTGCCAACATTGTTAAATAATTATGTATTTATAAATGAATAAAAATTACACGACGGAAGATTATGTGCTAAACACATCAGATTTTTACATATGAACTATTATATTTTGAATGAACAACAAAATGTGAACCCATCATCATGAAATGGAATGGAATTCTAGAGACCTTAAAACGTGGTCATTTACCCAACTCTTGATAAAATATCAAAGATATTTCTATCTATCTATTTAGGGCTAGAATACAGCTGTCGCCGTTTACCCTTCCAACCGGGCTCACCGAGCCGCAGTGTTTTACCACTGCCGTACTGCCGGTTGGATTTCAGCCATTGCTACATTTATTTAAGATGTATAAGTGGCCAGCTTATAGCATCCGAGTGTGATAAATACAAGTAGCTGTATTTATTTTTTACGACTAATCACACATTGTCGGTCGACGGGAATCGAACTCACGGACCATGGTTCGGGTGACGTCACTGCGAGTTACGAGATGTGCGCTAGCCCGCTCAGCCACCAAGCCGACTCAAAGATATTTTAAATTTAAAAAAAAATCTTGTACAAAAATGTTAATATCATGTTAATGATTTTCTAAATTATAAATATATAATATATTAATGTATTTTGATCTTTGGAAATAAACAATTATTATTATTAACTCTTGATATGCGATTTTTAGCACGATTCCTGTACCTCCTTTACTAAGGGTAGTGGGAGGTAAAAATACTATGTTCTTCTACTATAATAGATAGTATTACTTACTGTGGATCCACGATCTTTACAGACTCTGCACCATGTACAATAATATTCATTAGAGTAAAATGAATTCCAGGTGCGCTAAAATCTACATCTTGGGGTTTAAAAGGCATTGCAGAAGGTACACCATATTCTTCATCACCTGAAATTGTATTATAATGTACTAGAAAAATAGATATTGAATTGTTGTCCATTGCCGTGACTTGTAATGTGGAAACGTGTGCGTGCTTCAAGTGGCTAGTTTACGGCCCGCTCTACGAAGTTAGTCAATTTCGCATCAAGTAAATATCTGTACTTGCGCCCCCTAACTGGGTCATGGACCTCCAGGTTCAACAATACATTGTACACGTACTCTAATTACAATATTGGTTTTGCAATTATTACTTTTATTTTTATATTGTTGTACAATTTCACTTGCGATTTTTACCGTGCCTTCTGCACGTTTCAACTTTAACATTATTAAATTCTGTTTCATCAAATCCTTCTTTTATTTCTCGAACCTCGTTCATTTTCGGGCAACAATAGTCACGGTAGGTAATAAACTTTATCTTATTTCTTTTCTTGAAATTTTGCGGTTAAAAATTATGTGTTGCTCTTCATACCTTTTTAAAACTATTTCTGTGGTTTAAATCCTGCCCGTCTCCACTGCATAATCGGTATCAGCCTGCCAACCGAACAATTAGGCTGAGTACCGTGACTCAATCAACCAATTTTAGGTAAAAAAAAACGTCATAAACTTTTAAACTTAAAATTTTAAATTCAATTTACTCGGTTACGAAATATGCAAAATAATAGATAATTATTTATTTTAATATCATCAAAAATCCTATTTCATAAATCAACAAAAAATGATCGTATTCGGTACAGTAGTACAAAACTGAATATCTGTAAAAACTAACAAAAACACATTTTTTAATGATTAATACGAACTGAAAGTTTATACGCAAAAATCGGCAACCGGGAAATTTGAAATAATACTAATAAATAAAATAAAATACTAATATCACCTAATACATAAAACAAAACGTATATATCGTACCAGCTGAGGGTTAAAAAACTTTACCATTTTTAGCAATAAAACCTGTTTGTAAACACAGCTACCACATGATAAACAGTAGCAGAGGAAATTGTACATTATAATAAATAATTTTATCCAACACCGACTCATAATATACTTGTTACTATGGTTATTTGAAAAACTAATGTACAACATTAGTCACTCCGTGAGAGAATATTTTAGAAGTCACGGAAGAATTATTATACTGATTTTGTGTGTTTTTTTTAAATATAAATAAAAAGAAATTTTACAAAATTATTTTATTATTGAAGTAATTTAACATTATCAAACTTATATATTTATATTAATATTAAAATTTATGCTAAAATAGATTACTTATCTTTACCTAATGACATCTGTCATGTATGACTAATGAAACGAAAACGAGACACGAGTTAGTGGTTACTTGCTTCGGAATTAAATTCAAAGATGCTGTTTGTGCATCTAAGTAAATACTTTTAAAAGGAAGGTTTTATTTTCACCCATTTTAATGTATTTTTATTTCAAATAATTCCAAATGACAGACAATGATTATTACAGCAATTTTCAATTTCAATAACAATATAACAAAAACATTCAATGGCGACTTTGTAATTTAAAATAGTACATCAGTTGACATGTCAGTGTCAAACGATGAAGGGAAATATAAAAATGATTTAAGAAGTTTTTAATAAAGTGTTGAATGAAACATTGTATTACACTCGTGTGGAATGTATATTAGTCACTAAATAAAATTAGCCACTCGCCCTGCGGGGTACGTGGCTAAACTTTTTCTTTCGTGACTAATGTGATACATTCCACACTCATATAATAAATAACTATTACATGTTACTATTTGGACTATGGCGTTGTTTACACTCGTGCTGGGGTTCATTTCAACAATAAGCTCCAATTTACACTTCACTTAAAGTTGCTAATATCTGAAACTTATAGAATCTTAGGCTTTGTGCTTCGCTCATCACGTAACTTTAAAAATGTAAATACCATATTAAGCTTATATTTTTCATTTGTGCGATCAAAACTAGAGTATGGTTGTATAGTCTGGAACCCATACTACGCAACCCATATAAACAAAATTGAAAGTGTACAAAAAAAATTCTGTATTCTGCTTTATTATCATTTGTATCGCGCATGGCCGAATATGAAATATGAGGACGTGGTAACCTTCTTTAATCTCGAACCCCTAATAATACGGCGCGACAAATGTCAATTACTATTTTTATATAAATTAATTAACAATTTAATTAGCAGCCCCTTACTTTTGGCTGAACTCAATTTTCATACACGGCCGTGTAATACCCGTTCAACCATTTTATTTCTCTGCGATCTCTCAAGAACAAATTGTCATTATTCTAGTCCGATAAACTCTATGTGCCGATTATTCAATAAATTCAGCAATGAACTTGACTTAAGCGATTCTATGTCTAAATTCAGTAGCAAAATCGATAAATGTTTGAGAAATCGCCCAGAAAATTAGTTGAATTACAAACTTATTCTATTTATATATTTCGCTAATATTTTTGTATCATATTTTGCTGTAATTAATTGTAAAATTGTATTAACACTTTTGTCTTGTATATTCCATACTAATATTACTCTGTAATTGGGAATTGTTTTCTGTTGGGTGATAAATAAATAAATAAATAAATTTAAAACTATAGGCTCTTTATGAGATGAACGTACAGCTCAATTTTTTTGTAACCATATTTCTTTTTACCATAATTTAGAATGCACTGTGATGATAACATGATGATATATTTATGATAAATAATTCTCACCTTTTACCATTTGTTGTATGGCTCTGTTTGCACTTTTCGCGAAACATTCATTCAATTTGGGATCATTTCTTTTACATGCTTCAATATATTTTGCTGTAAAAATTATAAAGTAGGTATAACAAAGTAAGTAAACAAAAAATTCATATCTTACGTAGAGGTTTTTGGGCTGTAGACAATGTAACAAATATAAACAAAATCACAATTTCTCGTTTCATTTTCCACGTTTAAAAACTGTATGATATTAAATTTGAAAACGAGAGTGTCTTTATATATAAAGGTTATCAATTAGAGCAAAATAGAAGTGCTAATGCAAGCATTTACAGTATCTCATATAAATAATATAAAAATTTGTGAAAAATAGATAATATCGATGGCTTAAAGCAGGGATCGGCAATATTTTATATTTGAAAGGCAGTATTTAATATCAATTTTTTTTGGCGGACCTTATTTTGTACTATCCTACAGTATACAGGCTGACCAGGAAAACTTGTCCAACATGGGGATTTCGAGAACTATAAGAGATTCGAAGTTTTCACATTTTTATGGGTGTATTCTGCACAGCAGCCGTTAAAAATTAAAGGCCGTTAAATTTTTAGAAGCCGTTAAAATGATTTTTCTATTCTCTAACTACATTTCCATTAAAATTTGATATATTTTCTGTTAATTTCGACATTAAATTAACGGCAGCTAAAATTATTATTTTCTTATTCTGTACTATATTTCCATTAAAATTTGAAAGGTTTCTGTTAAAATAACCCGTTAAATATTGACTTTTTAACAGCTTGCCCTGAGTGCATGTTAATTATTTTAATTTCGATATTTGAAGATTAAACGAACATATATTAAATAATTAATTCAAATAAAATTAATTAGAGATTTAGAACATGAATAGCTGCAGTAAGTATACATTAATTTCTAGTTTTTATATGCGATTGTAAAATATATTTATATTTTTCAAAGGAGAGATTTACGAGAAAATCAACGACAACTGAGAGATGATACTGTGTGATGCTTTCTCTTTTTCAGTAACATTTAATTCAAATTTATTTTCTCTAGCTTCGCGCTTTAATTTTAAATTCTAAGAAAACCAGCTCAATATATAGGATATTCCATTTCAGTGCTACACTATTGCTATCTAGAGAAGTATAAGAGATACGAAGTCGGTTAAATTAGCAAACAATTTATATTTTTTCTATTTCGGTGTTCTTATGTTTCTATAAAAGCACTGTTTATCACTGAAAACACGACGTTTAGAAAATCTATAAACGTACTGATTTTGGCGCCTTTCATGTTCTAGAGGTGGTAGTCATGCTTTCATAACTGACAGATAACCTTAAAATGGTAAATTGTTTGTGTTAAAATATTACTTCTATTTGTGGATTTTTATCGTTTCTCTAGGTGATAGGACTAGAAAGAAAAGAAATTTATAGCTATAGCTGTGTTAGTTAAGAAAGAATAAGAATCTGTGAGGTTAAAATTTCAACTAAAAAATTATGAAACAAGAAACAATGCGCTCAGGTTTACTTTGTCAAAATAATTAAAACGGTAAGTTTTATTTATTACAATTTAAATTTATGGTAATGCAATTTTGAATTTAATGTATTGTTATTCCAGGCAGGTTATGAAATGTATGATGCACGTTACTTGAAAATGTTAACACTGTCTACTCAATTTGTGGCGGCTACTAGCAAACAAATATGAAAAGTTGACGATTTAATCCATGATTTGCAGTTCCACGTTCCGGCGAACTATCGAATATATGCCATATATGTTTTGTATTAAAAATTGTAAGAAAAGCTGTTGCCGTTATCTGTGCAACTGAGCAGTGAGTGTTGTAAAAATGGTGAAAAGTAAAAGTCTAGAGCAATAAATTGTTCATTAAAGTATTTCATTATTTAAAGAGTTTTATTTATATGTTTTCTCAATAAAAAGGCTTGATGGTCCACGTAACGTCCTTCAATCCCATATTCAAGTTTTATTTATGATAATAACCAACGAAACACCGATATGTCAAATCAGGATGGTTCATTAATAACCTTGGAGTTCATTGTATGTATTGGTTTTCCTCTTTCATAATTGTATAATGCTTGATACAATGTTTTAATGTAAACAATCAGACAAAATCACAAGATACACAAACTGTCAAAATGTGAAATTTCAATTTTTAGCGGGAAACGCTACCAACATAACTGATAAAAAAACACCAACTCATATTTTTGACAAGTCCTTTTCTTAAAAATCTAATTGTAAAATTACCTCAATAGAAAAAATAGTATAAAAAACATGTATCATAAGGCCTGTTGACGCACTCGTCCTTTGTAAAACTCGCCTAGCGGCTCGTTTTCCAAACTTGGACTCGTACGTTAACAGATTGCCTTATGATACTTGTGTTTTAATGTACTATTATAAGACTACTTTAATTAACGAAACAAGAATTTTTTTAGACCAGTGGTTCTCAAAATACGGGGTGCTACTTTCTTATTTTAAATAGCAACCTATTTTTTTTTTATTCGATTCAGTATTTTTTTTCTGAATTCAACGATATCGATATGTAATACTCTATTTACAAAATATTTGAGAAGAATGCAAAATTAATAATGTATCATTTTTATTTAAATATGACTATAAAAAGAGCGCTATGGAAAAAACAAATAAATCAATAAAACAATTGTTAATATTATTTATGTATTTTATCTTGTTTAAATAATAATTATTCACAACTTAATGAAAATTATAAAAGTTTTTGTAATTATTTCTTCATTTGATTTGTTTTTTCCATAGCATTCTTTGTATAGTCATATTTAAATAAAAATGATACATTATTACTTTTACATTTTTCTCAAAGATTTTGAAATAATAGGGTATTACATATGGATATCGTTGAATTCAGAAAAAAACAATGAATCGAATAAGTTAATAAAAAGGTAGGTTATATTTTAAAATAAAAAAGTTGGGTCCCATATTCTGAGAACCACTAGTTAAGAAAAAAATTTGTTTTGTTCATTTTAATAGTCATATAATTTAGAAATTATTTGCTAATTTAACGAACTTCGTATCTCTTATACTTCTCGAGATAGCAATAGTGTAGCACTTACACTTAAATGGAACACCGTGTATATGTACAAATTAGTAGAAATATGGTGTTTTTGTTTATATCTTACTTTGTGCTATTTTGAAGTTTGTTCTAATATTACTAGTATTTAACAAATTTATTAGTTGTGCCCATTTTTTTGAAAAAAATCTTTTTTCGGGCTTTAAATTTTACTGTCAACTAAAGATCTATTTTGTTCCATAAACTCAATCAATAATTAAATTACTATTTAATAAATACTGTTTACCACGACTGCAGCTCCAATTATTTCTCATCATCCCTACAATCAATCAATAATGTTTTTTATTGTTTGGTTATTCTTTGTAACCAACTGCTGGATATTATTATAGACACGTTTGGATTTCAAGATTGTGTCAAATTTTTATTTTAATTTAAAAATCTCTGATAAATTGATCAAAGACAAGCGTTTTTGGTTAATCCGTTTCTCACGTCACATCACTTTTTAACAGACCCGTTAAAAATATAAAAATAAACGGACCGCTAAATTTTTCTATTGCAGAATAGTAAATGACAACAAAAATTTTAACGGACCGTTAAAATTTAAATTTTAACGTCATCTACATTTTAACGGAAACGTTACAGAATACACCCATTATTGTGTTAAAAAATATATGCTTTAGGAAAACATTTTAATGAAAATAGTGTACATTTTTAACGGACGTAAAAATTAAAGTATGTATGCATATAATTTTAAAGTAGTTAGTTATGAAATATAGTAAATGTTGCTAATATACAGGGTGACCAGAATGACTTGCCCAACCTGGGGATCTCGAGAACAACTTATACGAGATAAGTTATGAATTCTCGCCTATTTTTAGGGTGCTCATAACATCATTTCGCCTTATCAGTTTGGATTCTGTAAAAATAAAACTAATGAACATACATTATATTTTAGTCTCTTTAGCATTCTTCAATACATTGACAGTAAACATTGCAGTGCTGGAGTTTACTTCGATTTAGCCAAGGCTTTCGATACCATAAGTCATGAAATACTTGAAGTGAATTCCTCTGCCATCTATCGAGAATGACTAAGAGTAACAGTTTCGGGGGTAGTCGGCGATATTTCGGGGTGCGTGCTGCGTGGTCTGGCAGCGAGTGCGTGCCAGTCGTTATAATCCGATAATTACGAAATGCTACGCCCCACAAATCCTATTCCTCCCTAATGCTAGAAGTTATAAAGATATTCCTACCACCAGACCTGAAGTTTCCCGACCACACAATGCTACCAGTGATAATGTGGGACGAATAGGGACAGGATGAAGAGTATGAACCATTCATTATAGGTCGCTACATAACCGTACCCATGTCGCATTTCGCCTATTAAAATATAGATGGCTATACATTAACTTTGAAATTTGGTGATAACATTTAAATTTTTTCCAACCATAAAAATATAAACAATTTGATAAACAAAACCATGCAATTCTCAAGTGTCAAAGTGGTTGTTTACCTAATTTCGCGGCCGCTACCATGACAACGTTACCATAACAACGATCGCGAAATTGAATTTCGCGGCCTGTATTGCGGCTGTGAAATGCTTATTTCGCGTCCGGTTGCACAAAATGATATTTTATTCATTTTAATAATAAATTTTCTTTTCTTAGTAGGACTGATTCATATAATAATACTAAGAAACGAAACATTATATATTAAATCCTAAAGTTATTTATAAACAGATCTGATATTTCTCACATCCTTCATTTCTAAAATTTTCTAAAGCTCATAATCTTAAGTCTTTGAATTTAGCTAGCAATATTTTCTATACATTTCAATTTTCTAAGATTACTTTTACTCTTCTTATACTGCTTTCTTCTCTTCATTGTCAGTTATTGTTGGATAAACGACAAAGAAGTCCCTTTATTGTCTTGATGCACAAAGTTTACAATAAAAAAGACATTTATTACCAGAGAAAAAATAAAATTGACTACTCAAAACAAAAACCTGACAAATCCTACTTCAATTCTGTCTCCGTCAATAATACAGTTCTCATATGATTATTACATTATATATTTAAAGAATTATGATATACGAGCATATATAAGAAAAGACCAAAATAAACTACTTATATCTACCACAAACACAACGCTAAAAAATCTGATGTGGTTGTACGCATAAAAAAAATATATTTTTAAATACAAATACATATATTCATGTCTCACTACAAAATAATTCTTACATATTTTTGCAAAATCTATGGGATATTTTAATATAAATTATGTACAATACACACATTTTCTTTATATTCAATATCCTGAAATTTTCTTTTTCTACTTTCCTTTTCTTTTTCTTTATATTCGTCTTTTTTCCACTAATTCCTTTTATATTCTTTTTTACGTATATCCTTTTGCGTTGTTGACTTTTAAATTTAAGACCTAGGTCGGTGACACCACTTCCATAATAAAAAATTTTTAGTTGTGCGATTTTTTTTAAAATAAGATCCTCCATTTTTTTATTTATTATTTTAAATCAAATGTCGTTTAATTTTGTAGGAATTCGTATAGCTATCTTTCTTGCACCAGTCGCATTAGTAGGCAGTGCGAGAAAGAAAACAATAGTTGTGATGTGACGTAAATTTATAAGATACTTAAAATCTCAAATATATCAAAAACTAAAAAATCATTTTAAACTTTTTTTATTATACATGCATCATAATCGCTCTTTAAAACACGCAAAAGCGTTCATAAATCGACCATTACAACACGCAAAATTTTTGAGTTACCTAGGCGGGCAAAAGATTATTAATTGCAACATTGGTAGTCTCATGCACTTTTTCTGGAATTTGAATATCGCTCTCTGAATCCATCGGAGCTCGTACAGATATAATCAAAATGACATGAAAATAACTTTTGCGTGTAAAACAAATTTATCAACAACGTATTGACAAAAGAGATAACAACTGTCACTTTTCCTTAGTTAGCAAAAGATGATATTGAATTTTATCTGGTTTTATTTCAATAAATATATTAAATATATAGCTCTAGTTATTAATATATTAGTTGTAGAAAAAATATTGTTTGTATTTTGTGCGCGAAGTGTTTTAGTGCGTTCGATAGACTTTTTTTTGACTCGGCAAGCGTCATCAAAAAGTGACATTCTCACGCACTAAAAACACAAACTACGCGCACTTAATACAAAATTTTTTTTTTTTTGAAATTAAATTTACTGAATATTTCACAATATTCTTCACTTCCTTTATACTGAGCATTTCAAATTTGAATTGAAAAATTGCGCGGTCCACTTGGCGCATGGCATGCCAATTGTATAATACAGTATAAATATATAATGTAATAATCATATGAGAACTGTATTATTGACGGAGACAGAATTGAAGTAGGATTTGACAGGTTTTCGTTTTTAGTTGTTATTTTTGTTTATTTTTCTCTGGTAATAAATGTCTTTTCTATTGTAAACTTTGTGTATCAAATCAATAAAGGGACTTCTTTGTCATTTATCTAACAATAACTGGCGATGAAGAGCAGAAAATAGTATAAGAAGCGTGAAAGTAATTTTAGAAAATGGAATAGTATAGAAATTATTGCCAGCTAAATTCAAGAACTCAAGATTATGAGCTTTAAAAAATTATAGAAATAAAGAATGTGATCTGTAATCTGTTTATAAATTACCTTAGTATTTAATGTTTATTGTTTCGTGTCTTTATATGAATCAGGCCTACTAAGAAATGAAAATAATTTATTACTAAATTGAATAAAATATTATTTATGAAATGTGTTTATTATTTATATTATTTACTTAATTTTAAATTGATTATATTTTTATGGTTGAAAAAAATTTAAATATAGTAATCACCGAATTTCAAAGTTCAAAGTATAACCATCTATATTGTAATATGCGAAATACGACTATGTAGGGACAGGGACATATAATGAATGATTCATACGCTCAGAACACTCTTAATCCTGTACCTATTCATCCCACATTATAACTGGTAGCATTGTGTGGTCGGGAAACTTCGGGTCTGGTGGTGGGGATAACTTTATAACTTGTAGCATTAGGAAGGCATAGCATTAGCATTGGCAGCTGCGTTGAAGAAACGAAAACGGATCGATAGAGTCAGTCAAGACTGCATGACTGGTCAAAGGGACAGTACGCGTGGGGGGTCCGTGCATAGCAACCTCTTGCTGTTTCTAAAATGTGATAAGCTAAATTCGACTGCGTGCTACAGTTCGTGAGTTATCAAGAGTGTATTACAAGATTGAAGAGGCTACGTCTGCTCCCAACTGCGTAGTAGCAGCGTCGTGGAAACAGCGCATCAAGGCCAGGTTTTCAAGCAAAACCAGCGAGCCCGCCGACAAAACCTACGCATTACCACCAGTTTATTGACTGTGTCGCCGCCTATGTATCATAATTAGTAAAGATAAGTCTTAATATAAGTTTTTCTGTATTATATTGTACAATAAACTTTTGGGCATTATTTCTGAATAAAGTATACGTGTTGTATGCCCTTCTATCATTTTAAGAACCCAAATTAATAAATAAAAATTATACCCTGGAACGAAAGAGTTATTACATACTTTTCGCTAAATTATTTCATTATTGTAGGTAATGCCCTCCAGTGCATAAAGTCATATCTTGGTGACAGATTTCAAATTGAGCATATTAATCTTGATGGACATACGTATAAATCTGTAAGAAAACCTATAACAACTGCAGTCCCGCAAGGCTGTGTACTTGGTCCTTTATTTTTTCTCCTTTTTATTAATGACCTCCCTAACTTTTTGTATCAGCATGTTTGCCTTTTTGCAGATGATACTTCTATTATAATAGCCGCTTCGTCGAATATTATCATCGACTCTGAATTGCAAAATTGTGTTGACCGCACAGAAAACTGGTGCAACATAAATGGTGTTGTACTTAATTCTGGCAAGCGTCAGTTGCTTCAATTTATCTTAAAAGGACGTGATTTCAGTTTATCTGCATCTCCTAACAACACTGTCCTTGTTCCAGTTACTTATACTAAGGTTCTTGGTTTACACTGCAATTTTAATTTTTCTTGGGCTCATCGTAGCTAATATCTTATAAAACAATTATCATTTGCATGTTGTGAAAAAAGACAATTAAAAAAATCTGATGTGGCCAGCACATTACCGTCCGTCAGTTATATGAGGTATTTACGAAAATTCTACCGGCGAACTGTTACCGGTAAACAGCTTTTTATCAGGTTATAGCTACCGGAATCGATATTATAAGAACGCAAGTGGTAAACAGGGTAGATCCATAACCTATGAAAAATTTGAAAATTTAAAACAGGTTAGAAATTTGATGTAGTTAATAAACTGAGAAGAGTCCTACTTTGAATACATTTACACTTTTGACGCGCGCGCTTCGCTTTGCATCACTATCTTTTTTTGAGATTCGATTCTTTATGTTTTCGAACACAGTCGGTAGATGCGATATCTACCGGCAGAATTTTCGTAAATGCGTATGTATTTTATATAAATTCCATACAGAATGTTTCGAGCAAAAAGATCCTATATTCGAGTAAAATTATAACAAATATACTACGAATATGACAATTGCACTTGACACTGACATCTTTCAGTCAGAATTTTCTTAATATATTAGCTGTTTCTAGCATAGCTAGCTAATTTATGATATTTAATTTCTTTATAATTTTATAACTCTATATCCATTTAATATGAAGTGTAAAATGCAGTCAAATCGTATAGAGAATACAATGTTCTTTAATATTTATAATAACATTAAATGTGAAAAAATGATATTTAACATCGTTTTTTCAAGAAAAACTGTTAAAATCTTCAAATGAGGGTACTTCCGGTTGACCAATTATAACCAAAATCTAATTAGCTCTTCATATGGATGCAACGAAGAGGAAAGAATTATAATTTTTGGAATTGTAGTATTAGAGTTACCGTAGACGAAAATTTTGTTACACACACACACACACACACACAAACACACACACACACACATCCACACACATACACACATACACACACACACAGACATCGTAAAAATAGTAAAATCGTAATCTAGGGACCTTAAAACGTGCTTATTCATTAAAAACTCACCACCGAATTTTTTTACCAAAGACAATACCTTCCTTACCTAAAGTTGACGAAAGGTAAAAATTATTAACATTGACATTATTAAACAATATTATTACGCACATGTATATAGTAAATTATCTTACTGCATTATTTACTGGTTTAACCCACCGCAAACATAACATATTTTTAAAACACATAAAATGATAGAGCCATAATGGGCTGTAGTTTTCAAACTTGCAGAGATATTTTTGATTACATTGTTCGTTATTCGTAAAAAAATCCTACACTTTTCCCTACGAATAAACAAGTTCACGGGGTCGAACGTAAATTTCGGGTAAAGGTTGAGCATTGTACAATGTTTTATGATATACTGAATCGTAAATAACTTGAAAAAATTATTGAAACATACCATTAAATTATTTGATCGAAATAGTCTTTGAAAACATATGGCGAAATAACGAATAAATAGAACTGTTGCAATGGTGTCAACAGCCTGTAAATTTTCTAACGGGCGGGGCCCGTAAAAACCTTCCTAACCACTAGAGGCAGAGCTCTGTTATAAGAGGTTTATGATTCAGTATAACGTAAAAGATAAAAGTCCATTCACGACAACAAGATAATTTTAAACTAACTATCAGAGGCAAGTCTATTGGTCGGAATTGGATAATTTTTGAGCCGAACCAATAAAAATATTTAGCTCTGCTCGCAAGTTAGTTTAAAATTCTTTAACTTAATGCAAATGGTTTATAAAATTCGCGCGATTTATGCTCTACAGTAAATTTTTTGAGAGATTTCCGATCAAGGTCATCTGTATCATTAACGAATTAACAAATTGGCATTTAAGTATCTCTCTCTCACAAGAAGCGTGTGCGATAAGCCGATAAGAATGGATATAACACGCTTGTCTTTCAAAAATTCATTTTTTTTCCACTAAGTTAGGACATTCCATTTTAAAACGATGCTCGTTGTTTCGCATTTATTAATTCAGATATTTTACCTTGATTCATAGCCGTACAAACAACGTTATTTTCTGTCAGTGTCACAGACACTGTGTCAGTATCTTATTTTTCACATATTTGGTTTTATATTTGCTAATAAACTTACCAGTTGACTTAGTTTTGAATTTTGAATGCTTTTACTGTAACACATATTTTTATTATAATAAAATAACAGTAGTATCTTATGCACCCTCATGAAAACTAAGCGAACGACACTACTGAATTTGAAAGAACAAAATCTTAATTTATACAATTCGCAGATGACCTTGATCGGACATCTTTCAAAAATTTTCCTGTGCCTATACAACTTTCAACATCGAAATATCAGATATAGTTCAGGCATTTTAGGGGGCACTTAGGAAATAGAGGACTTTGTACATAGAAAATGCGGATATATACGATGACGTCATTTGAATGCAAGGTGTTTTGGAACAAATGAGAGTTGTGTTGGAGTAAAAAATTCCTCGTCGCCGTCAAGAATGTAAATTATTTTCATATGTTCACCATCCATGTCTGAAAATAACTTTTTTTCGCTAAAATACACCAGATAGAAGTTATAGGTGAAAAACTGAAAAAAGTGTCGATTTATGGTGGTTTTTACAAGATGGCGGAGGGAGCGGAGGAAGGGGATTTGTGGAAAGTTGGATTTTTCATTAACCAACCATCCTATACAATATATCATAAATTCAGAACTACCCGACCTTTTGTAAGGTAACCCCCGTTTTCGACCTCTGTTTACTGGTCTATCCCTTGCATTTCATAATTCATTTTCATTACCTTCATTGACGTTTGTAGTTCGAATGTATGCCACGCGCGTCGCTTGCCGCGTATATTTTGTTTCATTTGTTTGTGTGGTAGTCAGCCTTGAGCGTATACTACCAGAGAAACGGATTTGTCGTACAGATGGTGTGCACTAGTTTATCCTTTAAGTAAGTTCTCTTCTTCTTGACTTTAAAACTGCTAATTAAACAGACTTAAATCAGGTACATCGTGAATCGCAAGAGATGAGTTCTTTTTGAAAAGTGTTTTTGAAGGTTGTAGACGTTGTTTGTGTGATCCGCTTAATAGTTTTGTAAATTGAAATTTATGCACTCAGATTTTTGAGGTTTTGATCCATAATTTGTTCTACCTTTAGAGAATTGTTATACTCGGGAAGTTTTCCTGGATCTTGTAACTTTCGGCTCATTTTCTTACACATCTGGCCGCCCTCCAACTAAGGTAAAGATTCAAGAGTAAAGATTAAATATTAAAGAAGTAAGTAATTATAATTTTATTAGTCAATTCCATTATAGTCCTTATTTTACATTATAAAATTCATCATAAAATACAGTTTTATATAAAATTATCCTAGCCGCCATTTTGGCGATGTGCACATCATCACGTGTTCACTGATTCTTTTCTTTCACGCTTTTTATTTTGTATTGCGTTGTTTTTCGGCGTTCATTATTTTATTTGGGTCCGCTTTTTGGATCGTCCGTTGCTGATATATTGGTATTGTTGGCCAAGTACGACATCGACGAGTTTGACCGACTTGAATTTCATCCGGAATCATCGCCGCTATCATCATCCCTATCAGCGTTGGTAAGTTTCTTCCACTATGGATTAAACAAATGGTTAACACCGGTTAAAACCGTCCTGGTTAAAATGATATTTCAGCTAGTACTAATAATTGTCGTAAAATTTTAAAATATGCAAAATTAATTTTCTCTATTTTATAAAATAAAATAAATAAATATATCATCACGGCTTATTACCCATTGCAGGGTGTGCCAATCTGCTTTGTACACAGATATCGGTAATGCTGAAATATTTATACCGTGCGAGCGCTTACAAGGCGTCACCTCACGGGCACTCACTGCTGGCGTGGAGAGTGCACCACAGGGGTCAATTTTGTGCCATTTAAAATTGGAAATATTTGGCGTCGGTCGGGATCGAACCCGGTTCTCCAGATTCGCGACCTTCCACTCAGGCACGCGGCCACTAGACTCCATAATAATAATTTGTATTTATATTTTAGGAGCTATAAAGTAAAAGATTCGAAATGAATTAATTTATTTTCTATAAACATGAGTACACAAAATATCGAATTAAAAAAATCGCCTTCATAAAAAATACTTAAAGATTATACAAGGATATGAAATAAAAATTGTATTACCACGAAACAAAATTAAGGAACAGTATAATTGAATAGTTTTTAATTAGTCTTCATTTTTACTTTGTTCGGTATCTTTTACTTTAGAATTTAATAATTTGTAACATGATACTAAATTAGATACTTTATCTAGTCCAATTCTGATTTTTAATTTTGTTTGAATTAGACTCATGTTAGAAAATATTCTTTTAATAGATGCGAAGAAGGCGACACAATTTTGTAAATGTACTACAAAATTAATAAAATTATCATCCAAAATATTTTTAATAGATGACCACCATGATGCTGGTTTTACATCTTTTCGAACAATAGGGGTAAAAAAAGTTTTCGAAAATAATTCGTCTTGTGCTGAAAACTTTATAATGATTGGTACAAAATTTTCATTAATTTCCTCAAAAAATGCGTGACCTGCAATCCTATAATCGCACGTAACAATTTACCATCCCCTTTCTACGGATAATAATTATTTATTTATTCATTTTTCATCGCTAGGGAACATAAATTTAATTCATATACAATATTTTAACGAAATAATAATAAAAAATAATAAAATGGTTTAAAGGTGCGTGAAGTTGGAGGCACCACTTTCAAATAACGATATGATTTATATGCTGTAATTTAGTGTTAATTTATTGCTAATTATTGCCGTATAACACAAATTTATTGCTATTGTTGTTATGAAGATAACTAATTTATAAGTGTACCTTTAAGTTCACGCTGGAGGTACCACATTAATAAACTACAAAAACTAGTACGCAGTAATTTATTGCTAATTTATTGCCGTATAACACTAATTTATTTCTATTGTTGTTATGAAGATAATAACTAATTTATAAGTGCAGCTCGAAGTTTACGCTTGAGCAGTGGCGGCGCTGGCGGGGGGTCCAGGGGGGCGCTTGCCCCTCTAAAATTTTTAGTAGCCCCCTGGTTGCCCCCCCCCCGGACTTTTAGTGTCAATCTAAAAATTTTTGCTAGTAATATTGCTTTTAACATCTTAACATTTAAAAAAGACAGAAACACTGAAAGAAACAAAAAAACATTGTTATACAGCATATTTTTTTGCATCAATGCATATGTATCTAAAAATCTCTATTTGCATTTAATCATGATTATTATTGATTGGTGTTATAATAAACGCGCTGCCGAATTTGTCCAAATTTGTCAAATTAATTGTGCGAGTCCGATAGCGACGCAATGAACTTGTAATTACTTGTTAAGATTGTTCTATACTTTACTTACTCGTCCACGTGCATAGTTTAGCAAGTTCAAACATGTTTTACAAATTTTGGTATTTATACGAGTGATGAAAATCTCAATGCTCATTCGTTATTTTATGGTCAAAGAGTAAAGTAAAAATAAATATAAAGCGCACAATTAATATTAAAAATTATTTTTTGTCAAAATCAGATAAAAAAAAATTAAAAAGTGATACTTTCCTGCCTTCGACCAGTATCGGCAGTACAAGAAGTAATTTAGAAAATATATTAAAAACGAATGAAATGGTGACATCTTGTAACTTAAGTGCTACTGAAGAAAGTGATAGTGAGTCTAGTTCTTGTGAAAATAAAACTAGTGAGGATGATATAAAGTGATGATAATGAAACTGGCGTACATACCCCAACAGTGAGACCTGAACCAGAACAAACAATTCTTACTATTTCTGGACCTAGCGACTTGTCACAGACTCCTGAAGAAGGACCACGTCAGCCTATACTATCGCAGTATCCAAAAGTTAAACAAGGTGAAAGAATGAGAAGCTTTAAATCAACGTGGTTTAAAAAAATTACATGTTTGGAGTATAGTGTTTTAAAAGACAGTGTTTTTTGTTTATACTGCCGATTTTTCCATGGTGTAAATCAAGCAAATATTTTTGTGAATGAAGGGTTTCGCAACTGGAAGAATGCACTTGATTCAGGTAAAGGACTAGTAAAACATGATAAATCTGAACAACATAAAATGTGTGTTATAAAATATGTAAATTATATGAAATTAAAGAAACAGAAAACAAATATTGAACAAATGGTGAATGATCAATACCAAAATGAAATTAAAGAAAACAGACACTACATCAAAACTTTATGTGAGTGTTTATTATTTACATGTACGCAAGATATTGCTCAACGTGGTCATGATGAAAGTGTTTTAAGTTTAAATAAAGGTAATTTAAGAGAATTAATGTTATTGATAAGTAAACATGACACCATTGTAGATAGGCGCCGACTTGTAGGGTGCGTGGGGTCAAGTGCACCCGACAAAATAATTTGTCAGGTGCAAAAGTATAGATTTGCACCTGACAAAAATGTTTATCTAATACATCATATTTATATTATTGTTATTCATCTAAAATTTTATTCGTTTCTAATTGATCAGTATCTTTTCGCATAAAAGAGTGACATTTAATATCGTAACCAACTTTTACACTATTTATTATAATAGAGAAAATAGTTATGTAGATATATGTCCCTATATTTTCAATCGCCTTATATACAAGAATAGTTATGATAATAAGGTGGTGATTGTCGAACACATTTAAAATCAGACTTTCGTAATTTCCCGCTGCCCTAATTATTTTAGGTGAAAAAAACAACGGTTGTAGATTATATAATTCTGCATCTTAATAAATAAGGAAATTTAATTTTGCTTGCTGTTCGCGCTGCTTACAAGAAGGTGGCGCCATCTCATGTGGGCCTCGCCGAATCTTGTGGCATTGTGTCGCACGCAAGTTAGTTCTCTCTCTGTCTCTCTCATAAAACTAAGGAGAGTAGTAATTATTGTACTAGCCGCATCGCACGTGTTTATTTGCACACCTTAAAAATCATAAAACTAATTTACCGCACCGCAATATAATTTAAGTTACATACACCACTAACTTATTTAGTGCACGAACTATACGATATTCACGCTGCCGCTTTCCTGCATCATACCAGCCTTTTGGATGCAATTGAACTTTGGATTCCAGGTGAGTCTGCATGTAGCATGGTCTGTCTACCTGTCTTGTCAATGCTCTATAATATTCAATATTAATTTGTCAATAATTCTATTTAAAGATCGAGGCAAAATTAAAAAAAAATTAACGGCCAAATGTGAAATAATATATGAACGTTTAACTAAAATTTATGATCTATCTAAGAAATTTACTGCTAGCGACACTAAGTCGAAAGAAAACTTCATGGCAGAATCGGAAATGATTGATGATATGCGTAGTGATTTTATTTCAATCATTGATAAAGTCAACGAAATCAATTTAGAACTAAAACCCGATTCACAGCCAAATTATAAGTCTCTAGTTTCATTTGAAGACATTTTTACTCGTGTAAAGCGCTGCCGAAATAATATTGTCGATTCTTGCAAACCTGCAGCAGGACCGGACTCACATAAATGTTGCACCAAAAGTTTTGTGAAATTGCCGCCAATAGAAATTTCTTCATTTGATGGTAAAGCCGAAAATTGGCCAATATTTTATGAGTCATTTAAGTCTAATATACACAATAATATTCAGTTGTCTGATTCGCAGCGTGTACAATATCTTATAGGGAAATTAACCCATAATGCATTGAAAATAACCGCGGGTATTGTTCCTACGGGTGAAAATTATTCAATAATTTGGAAACATTTAGTAAAAAAGTACTAAGACAAACGGGCCTTAGGCACTCACTACTTAAGTAATATCTTAGATATCAAAAGTTGCCTTCATACCGCTCAAAGTTTAAGTACGTTCATCGAAAAATATTCCGCATCTGTTGCCGCACTCAAACAGTTAGATATTTCTGACCTTACAGATTTTATTTTGTTACATTGCGCTCTACGCAAAGTCGACTCTGAATCCGCTCAAGCGTTTGAATTAGCTGTACGGGAAAAGGAAAATCCGACTTATACAGAATTTATAGACTTTGCACAAGACCAAGCAAAAATATTAGCACGAACAAATCTCATTTCTAATTCACGAGTGTCACATAATGATATTAATAAAACTGGAAACAGTAACACTCCGCACGCACATCCCAAACAAACGACATATAAATCCTTCGTAGCGAAAGACGAGAAACATACTTGCATACTTTGCAACAAAACGGATCATTCTCATTTATATAACTGTTCAAAATTTAAACTTCTTTCCACGCAGGAGAGATTTAAATATGTAAAATCAAAGAGAGGTTGCGTCAATTGCCTCAGTCTATCCCACATAACTTCGGCATGTAGTTCACGTCACGTATGCGGCCATTGTGGCAAATATCATCATTCTCTTCTACATTTCGAAAATAAACTAAATACAGCCGAACCAAACAAACAAATATTAGCTAGTAACGATCAAGGGGATAATTTGAACAATAGCCAGTACAGTATCGCTCAGTGCTGAAGTACGGCCCTGTAGCAATGTATTGTTGTCTACCGCACAAGTCTATGCTACGAACAACAACGGTGAGAAAATAGTTATCAGATGTTTAATAGACAGTGGTTCTCAAAATAATCTCATAACACGGTCTTGTTGCAAACATTTAAACTTACCTATAACCCCTTTAAAGGGTGCAGGGTTAGCATCGCGGCTAGTATATGGATATATAAATTTAAATATTGAGTACCGCATTTCGACACACAAATATAATATACAAGCTTTAGTTGTTGAATGTATAACTGATCCATTACCTACACAGTTAATCTCACCCGCACATATGAACCACTTAATGAAATTACCGCTCGCCGACCCTACTTGGAACGTACCAGGGGATGTAGATTTAATATTGGGTGCACAGTTGTTCCCTTATATATTTTTGGGGAGTAGAATTGACGCTTCTCCTGCCGCACCCCCCGCATTCTTGACCACACTCGGTTATGTTTTAATGGGTGATATACCCACCCTTAATAATGAACTCACGCAATACGTCAATTCATTTAGTGCTGTTACTGTCAATAATATAGAGTCATGTTTACATAAATTTTGGGAACTCGAAAAAATTCCTTGTCAAAAATTTCTAAGTCCGGAAGAAACCGCATGTGAAAACATATATGTAAAAACAGTAAATCGGGATATACGTAGCAGATATTCGGTAAACTTACCCTTTAACAGAGATCCGCAGTTACTCGGTAACTCTCGCGCTTGTGCTCATCGACGTTTACTGGCCATGGAAAGAAAATTGAAACTATCTTCTGAGCTTCGCGATGAGTATAACAAAATAATCACAGAATATATACAAAAGGGATATATTTTCGAAATCCCCACAGCACTTGATAATGATGAAGGTTATTTCATACCGCATCACGCAGTAGTCCGCCAAGACAAAACTACTACTAAAGTACGGATTGTCTTAGACGCCAGTGCAAAGACACATACTGGCTTCTCACTAAATGATATTCTTCATACCGGCCCTAATTTACAGGCCGACTTATTCACATTATTATTAAATATCCGCTTATTTCCCATACCATTGACGGCCGACTTGAAACAAATGTATCTGCAAATAGAAGTTGCCGAACCTCACCGAAAGTATCAAAAAATACTATACCGCTTTAATAACCAGGAACCAGTCCGCAGTTATCAATTTAATCGTCTTCCCTTCGGGTTAACATGTAGCCCTTATCTGGTCATGCGCATTGTTCGTCAGTTGGCTGAGGATGAAAGGCCTCGCTTTCCCGAGGCCGCTAATATAGCCAAGTCAGAACTATACATAAACGATGTAGTAACGTCTGTTTTAAAAATAGAAGACGCTATTAAGTTGATTCCGCAATTAATTGAATTATTTTCAACCGCAGGATTTGAGTTAGTCAAATGGGCTAGTCACCCTACCACCCTTATAGAAGGTTTACCTGAGTCGCATCGCACTAACGTTGAGTTTTCGAAAAATGAAAATTTAAAGGTCTTAGGACTATCATGGGCACCCCCCAATGACACATTCTATTTCACTACTTCGAATGTTGACGAAAAATGTACAAAGAGAACTATACTTTCCATGATAGCCCGACCATTTGATGTTCTCGGTTTTGTTTCTCCCATAATATTGTACGCAAAATTGCTTATTAAAGAGCTCTGGACTAGTAAGATTGACTGGGATGAGACTCCGCCCCCTCATATCATGCAAAGATATACCGCGTTGACCAACGAATTGCCACTCTTATCCAAGATAAATATACCGCGTCATATTGGGGTAGTCGATGGCAGTACCGTAAATATTGTTGCATTTTGTGATGCTAGTTTGAAAGCGTATGGTTGCGCAATTTATCTTCATGTAACAGACATACATAATAATATTAGCGTTCGGCTTTTGTGTTCTAAATCAAAGGTATCTCCGGTAAAAATTATTACCCTGGCGCGCTTGGAATTATGTGCTGCTCTGTTACTCTCCAAACTTGTACGTCTAGTTTATAATCAGTTCAATTTTCGCTACCCCATAGCGAATATTTACGCCTTCTCGGACTCCACAATCGCGCTCTCTTGGATTAAATCGTCGCCTCATCGTTGGTCTATTTTTGTAAATAACCGCATCGCTCAAATCCATGAAAATTTAGATCCCGCTTGTTTTCATCATGTCACAGGAAGTGAAAACCCGAGTGATTGCCTGTCACTTGGTACTTTGCCTTCACAATTAATAGGGCTTACTTTATGGTGGAGTGGTCCCTCATGGATTCTTTCTCCACCTTCTTCCTGGCCTATCAGTTCCATTCCCTCGTTACCATGCGAGCAACTGCCCGAGTTTAACTCTAAAACATTTACCGCAACTTCTCAGTGCGAGCCCAATGTTCTTTATACTTTGGCTCATCGCATGTCATCCTGGGATAAATTACTTCGTATAGTAGTGTATATCCTCAGATTTATAAGTAAATTACCGCATTCAAATAAAATACTAATTTCTGAAATAAATACCGCAGAAATATACGTCCTTAGAGCATTACAAAATGTTCACTTCGCAGACGACATTTCACACCTAAGTAAATCTAAAGCACCAGCTAAATATTTACGCAAACTCTGTCCCTTTCTCGATGAAGATGGTGTCCTGCGTATAGGAGGCAGATTATCAAATTCGGAGTTGCCTTTCTCGGCGCAACACCCCGCACTTCTCCCGAAACAAGACCATATAGTGAATCTCATCATAGATCACTACCATAATAAAAATTGCCACACAGGTCCGAACCTCTTAATGTCTATTCTTCGGCAACGTTTCTGGATACTGTCTGCCAGAAATATTGTCAGAAAAAGAGTCCACCTGTGTAATAAATGCTTCAGGTTAGCACTCACTCATCCCACACCTAAGATGACTGATCTTCCCTCTTATCGTGTCCGAGAAGCTAAGGCCTTTGTTCACACTGGTGTGGACTACGCCGGACTCCTTAAGATTACCCTTAGTAGGCACCGTGGTCAGCGGTCGCAAAAGGCTTATATATGCCTTTTCATATGTCTCACGGTGAAGGCAGTACATATTGGAGTAGTGTCGGACTTAACTACTGATTCTTGGCAGCATTTAAAAGATTTATTTCCCGCCGTGGCCTGTTTCATATATTTACTCGGACAACGGCACCAACTTTGTCGGAGCAAAGGCTAAACTGGACGAGATGTATAAATTTCTCTTTTCTTCCAATATGCAAAATTCGCTATATGAATAACTCCGCAAACACCGTATCGAATGGAAAATGATACCTCCGCGTGCGCCACATTTTGGCGGCGTGTGGGAATCTAATATTAAAAGTTTTAAAACTCATTTATTCCGTGTCATAAGTACTCAGATTTTGACCTACGAAGAACTACTTACAGTAGTAGTTCAAATCGAGGCCTTATTAAATTCACGACCGCTCTGTTTATTATCTTCTGACCCGCAGCCAGAGATACTTACACCCGCACATTTTATTATGGCAACTCCACTGCAATATTTACCCGCAACGGAAATAATTGATGATAGTATAACTCCTGCAAATCGTAAGGAATTACTGGATAAGTTAGTGCAATCATACTGGAAAAGGTGGAGGCTAGAGTATCTGCACACGCTGCAAGTCAGACAAAAATGGTACTCAAGTGATAATCCAGTTAAAGTTGGAACAATTGTTTTAGTGGATCAAAGTGACGTTCCACCGCTTCACTGGCCTTTGGGCGTAGTGGACGAGGTTTATCCAGGAAGTGACAATATTATTAGGGTTGCCTCAGTTAGGACACAAAATGGTCGAATTAAGCGACCTATTATTAAACTCTACCCTATACTATCACAATAAATAACGCAATCATCAATCAATTTCTATTTTTAAGTTTGTTTATTTAAATTTAGTCCTATTTTGTTACGTAAAGTTTGGGATTATCTCTTAGTTTAAAATTATAATTCACTCATTTTATTATTAATTTTGTATTGAAAGTTCTGGTAGCTTTCAAGGCGGGGAGCATGTTCGCGCTGCTTACAAGAAGGTGGCGCCATCTCATGTGGGCCTCGCCGAATCTTGCGGCATTGTGTCGCACGCAAGTTAGTTCTCTCTCTGTCTCTCTCATAAAACTAAGGAGAGTAGTAATTATTGTACTAGCCGCATCGCACGTGTTTATTTGCACACCTTAAAAATCATAAAACTAATTTACCGCACCGCAATTTAATTTAAGTTACATACACCACTAACTTATTTAGTGCACGAACTATACGATATTCACGCTGCCGCTTTCCTGCATCATACCAGCCTTTTGGACGCAATTGAACTTTGGATTCCAGGTGTGTCTGCATGTAGCATGGTCTGTCTACCTGTCTTGTCAATGCAGCGTCGAATTATCTGAATTTCCCGCATCAAAATTTAACCATCCACACCGCCCCACGAGTGTAGACTATTTACACGTTTGTACACCCCACTTGCTTTGGTCTGTAACGGCAAAAATTAAATATGAAAATGCCGAAAATCACTTCAAAAATAGCAATATTCATGGAAATGAAACAAAAATTCGACTTTTTTAAAGTCTTATGTATCCTGTATACCGAGAGTTTTTTTTTTGTATCAGTGGATATGGGCCTATGTCCTTACCATACCTACGTTTAAAATGATTAATAACAATGTATTACTGCGTTTTTTTTTAAACTGGGCGTAGTGAGTTATCAAAGTCATCAAACTGTTATCTTCCAAAATGATGTTTAAAAAAAGTACAAATCATAAGTTTCCGATTTATTTGCTGCTACTTTTAATAAGCGGCCCAGGTCAGCAACTATTACAAAAATCTATAATAATTATAGAACTACAAGATGCATGAATGGACAGCATTAAAAGAAAATTAGAACAAGTAAGGTAATTAATAATGAGAAACATTAAATTATACAGTTAAATGAAAAAGACAATACCCTTTCAATATAAAAGGAATTTTAGAAATTGACAAATGACAGTTTGATGACTTTGATAACTCCATAACAGTTGCTGGCCTGATTCGCTTATTAAAAGTAGTAGCAAATAAATCGGAAACTTGCCTTAAACTCATATTGGACTTCTACAATGTATGATTTGTATGTTTTCTTCATACATCATTTTGGAATATGACAGTTTGATGACTTTGACAACTACCTATGTCCAGTTTAAAAAAATACGATAATACATTGCTGTCAATCATTTATGTGTAAGTATGGTAATAAGATACGCCCATGTTCACTATTAAAAAAAAAAACTCACGGTATGTATAATCTCAATTTTTGTTCGGTGAGTGCACCCGACAAAGTTTTTCAATGTCGGCGCCTATGCCATTGTACAAAAAAGTTACAGGATATCCAAAATTTATTAATTTCTATTATGGCGGCCAGTGTACGTAAAAAAAATTCAGACGATGTAAAGGAATCAAATTTTTTTGCAATAATGTCTGACGAAACAAAAGACTTGAGTAAAGATGAACAAATAACTGTTATAGTCCGGTACTTGCATCAAAATGCAATTCAGGAGCGGTTTTTAGGGTTTAAAAGTGGTGCAAACGGTATGCTAGATGCTGCTAGTTTTGCAAATTATATAAAATAATATTAGATGAAAATAATGACTACGTTTACACGTATGAGAAAAATTTACTTTGACTTGATTTTCAAAAGGCTACTTATGAAAAGTCAATTTAATGGTGCGTATACACATAAGGTCAGATATACTTCACTTTACGTTTGTTACTTGTCCTTCACTCAACTTTGACTTTGACAGCAAAGTAAAGTTTGGTTATAATACGTGTGATGCAAGTTACCTATTTAACTATTATCATATAATAATAAAAAGAATAAATTGTTTATAGCAAAAATGAATAGTAAACTACAGTTACTAAATTTAAGCGCGATATTTTTAAATAATATAACTATGCAGCAACAATATTGGATGCGAAGTAGATTAAAAAATAATCGCATAAAATATTTAAAAATTCGAGAATATTTTAAATTCTGGTATAAAACACAAAATTGTGTAATTAAATATCTAGGAATTTGTGGATGAAAACTAGATGTCACTGTTAGTAAAGTAAAGTATGTTTCGTTCGTTGGTTCACACGACTTTTTGAAAGTCACTTATATGAGTCAAGTCTATTTTATTTTGGAATTGACTTTAGGAAGAAAAGTAATAGGTGAGAGTGTTTACACAACGACAAAAGTCGCCTTTTGAAAGTCAAAGTCAAGTCAAAGTACTTTTTTGCTATACGTGTAAACATAGTCAATATTTCATAAAGCAATTGTATAGCACAAGGATACGATGGTACTGCTGTAATGAGTGGTCATTTAGGTGGCGTGCAAAATCATATTAAAAGTATTGTTCCGCAAGCAGTATATATTCATTGTTTTAACCATAAATTAAATTTAGTTGTTGTTGATTGTTGCAAACATTTGAAAAAGTCGGCTATTTTTTTTTCTAATCTTGAAAATTATATACATTTATGTCAAACTCTACAATTCATCCTCTATTTTTAAATACGCAAAAGCAAATTTATCCTACAAAACAGACTCGAGAATTAAAAAGGATATGTGATACGCGATGGACTGTTCAGTTCAGAGCATGCGAGACTGTTTTAGAAACAATTTAATCTATTTTTGTAACATTAAACAATCTTATTTCTAAAATTGATGTAAAAAAGTATAGAAGATGTGAAGCAAAAGGTTTACTTTTACAAATTGATAAAGAATTTTTTGTTTTACTGCTTATTTTTATAAAAATTTTAAAATTAGTTACAACTGTATCTAATTATCTCCAATCCCCTGATATGAATTATGTAAAAGGTTTAAATTTAGTTCAAGAAACAATTAATGAATTTCAAAACTTCCGAAACAATGTTATGAATGGAATTCTATATGGAAATCTGCAAATAATATTTTTTTGTCTCTTGGTTTAGAAAATGGTTACAAGAGTTTATAGTAGATTGTGAAATAGATGATTCTGTAGACATAGAAGTAAAAAATGGGAAAGATGTTGTCAAACTTAAGTTATACATCCCTATACTAGATAAAATTATAATTGAATTAAAAGAAAGATTTACAAAAAATGATACTATTTTAAAATCATTACAAGCTTTTGACCGCACAGATGATTTATTCCTGAATAAAATTCATTTAACTAAATTAGCAGAACATTATAACATATGTTGTGATTGTTTAGACTCCGAAATAACGCTAGTTAAGAAACTTTTGTGTAGGGAGGAAAATAAAAATATTAAATCACTCATGTTTCTGCCATTCGTTGAACAATATAAGCAAGCATTTGAATGCATTTATAATTTGGTAAAAATTTGTATTTTAATGCCTGTATCAACAGCTTCTTGTGAAAGATCATTTTCCTCTTTAAAAAGAATTAAAAGTTATTTAAGAACAAGAATGACAAATGAAAGATTAAACAACATTAGTATGTTAAGTGTAGAAAAAGACATATCAAAATTAATAGACCTTAATGAAGTTGTAGACAAATTTGCAAGATTAAATAAAAACCGAAGGATTAAATTAGTATAACTAAATCACTGCTGTGTTTTGTATTTATCTTATTTTCTTTTAATTATATTAGAGAACATTTTTTGTTTTATTTTTAAAGAATATGCTTGTTTTTGTTTATTATTTATACCGTAGAATCTCCTACAGCACGCGCGAACTCGTTTCGTGTTGTAAAAGATTCGTGCAGTAGGAGACACTCGACTGTATTATAACACGTTACAGTAAGAAGCGCCGATTTTGTGTTATTTCACATGTTATATGTGAGATTTTTGACGTGTTGTAATAGACTGATGTGAGTCGTAAATTTAGTTGGGGTGTTGTAGGAGAGCATGCTATAAGAGATTCTACTCTATATTATATTTATATTTGTTTGGTACCAAATAAATTTAATATTGACAACATTGTTATTTATTATTAAAATGATAAAAAATATATGCCCCCCTAATTTTCTTCCTGGTCCCTACTGGCCCCCCTAGATTTCAGAGCCTAGCGCCGCCACTGCGCTGGAGGTACCACATTAATAAACCACAAAAACTTGAACGCAGTAATTTAGTTCTAATTTATTGCTAATTATTGCCGTATAACACTAATTTATTGCTATTGTTGTTATGAAGATAATAACTACTTTATAAGTGTACCTCCAAGTCAACGCTGATTTGTGTACGCATAGATAATGACGTATTTTACATAGCATAGATTACAGGCACAACCCTGAATAAAACCCAGACGTACAATAAAAAATACAAACAATATTTAATGTAAATTATATTTTTAATAATTATAATAATTATTTTCTTTAATTATGGTGAAATTATTTAATTTATGTTGGCGGACCATCAAACTGTTATTTCTTAAATCTCATTCACAAATCAGTATTTAGTTTTACTTTTAAAACAGATATTTGTTAAAGCTATAAAACAAACAGTAATTCCTATTTGTGAATGTACCTTTAGCGCGCGTCTTTCAAGTTTATCTCTTTAATAAATAGAATACATTGACCAACTTAGTGCCGAATTGAACTCATACATAAAAGAAAATAACTATGCAATCACTTAAAATATGTATTTTATAAAATTTCTTTTTGTCAAAGTAATAAAACCTAGTCGTAGAATAAAAAGTGCACACATTGAATTTAATTGAATTATATTTTCAATAATAAATATTTTTTCCTACGTTTAAATTTCGCGCTTTTATATTATCGTCATATTATGGCGCACATCGGTTCAATTTGGCACAAAGTCTGAACATCGTAAATATAATATATGAAATGCGTATGGCAAAAATGCTTGACATTGTAAACTTCTTTCCTGAATATTATGTTTTCAAGTTATTCAGTTCATCTCTAATACTAATTTAGCGCTCAAGAAATACTGCACAAACTTTTTTTTTATATAACTATAAATGTAAAATAATTTATATTATGATGATCATCGGTGCTCTTTCTTCACTATTCAGAACTACTCTACGAATCGTTATGTTGTGTTATATACAGTTCTACCAACTGTTACCAAATGGTTTTTGTAAATTTAATATATAATATGCGTATAGCACAAATGCGTGACGTTGTAAACTCCGTCTAGTAAATATGCAAAATATCTGTGGTTCTTAACCTGAATATTATGCTCAAAAAATACTGCACAAACATTTTTTTTTATACAACTGTAAATGTAAAATAATAGACCATTTCAGAAATTTGAGCGACCACTACATTTACTTTTTGAACTAAAAAGTTAGTGCCGTTAAATGGCGGCATTTCAAATTTATACGCGACTCCGGTATTCTGTTTTAAATTTTAGAGCTACACAGAAGTTGTTAATATGAATTTGAGTATAAGATATGATTTCAAT
Organism: Harpalus rubripes; assembly: GCA_963082715.1. Classification (NCBI taxonomy): domain Eukaryota; kingdom Metazoa; phylum Arthropoda; class Insecta; order Coleoptera; family Carabidae; genus Harpalus; species Harpalus rubripes. Next base: position 19,050,968 of record OY720455.1, read on the forward strand.
TCTTATTTTACAAATAAAAACTTATTTTACTATGTGAAAAAATGAAGTCCATTCATCAATCAATTATAAAAATTGTATTACTATAACTAACCTAACTTTTTATTTTCTAAACCAGACAAAACATTTCAAATGGCAATATTTTGTGGGCTAGAAGTTTAGTACCCGTCATAAATATTTGATAAAAGAAACCAATAAAACAAAAACAAAACTGTAAAATTGACAGAACTGTCATATAAACCAGGACGGGCACTAACTTTTTGTCGCAGTCTAACGCTTGGCGCATGCGCTTTGTATTTCTGGAATGGTCTATTTGTATTATGATGATCATCGGTTCTCTTTCTTTACTATTCAGAGCTCTGGGAACTCTACGAAACGTTATGTTGTGTTATATACAGTTTTACCAACTGTTGCCAATTGGTTTCTGTTTTGTAGTGTTGTGTTATGGTGCTTAGAAGTGTAGTCGAATAATTATTATTAAATTTCATTAAATTATTTACTATCAATCCGAATAATGTAAATCGTATGCAAATAAGAACGCATTTATTGCATTTTCCATGATTGCCGACTTAACAACCGTGGAGGCGCATAGATCTTATAGTGCTATACATACTAGATGTAAGAACTGGGGAACGCTTATGATTGAGAGAGATAGCTATAATAAGCATCGATTTTCTGCGCATTACCGCTGCGCATGTCTAACTGAAACTACCGACGTTTGAATATGATTTCCAATTTGAATCACCTTTGAATTGATATCGTCAGTTATATGCCAAAGGAACTGCAAATTTACCGATTGTAAGTTTAATGCACGGTTTTTGTGTTGCTTAGTTAGTATATTTTTATCTGTCAAATGCACGAATATGTTATAAGTTGAACTTTGAAATTTATAAAACCTTAATCACGAATGTATGTTCTAAAATGTAATACCAAAATATGTACCACATTCGCGTTAGTTTGGAATAAAACTATAGCAAACAAATTCACTGTGATGCACGAATGTGGTCAAATTAATTTCATATAACAGTTCCTAAACAGATTTATTATAACCGTCTGAATATTAAAACGCATTTTACTCAAAACAAGTAAAATACAGATTCGTTCATTTGGCATGTACATAACGATATACGGTGGGAGTTAAATATGCACAATGTGTTATAAAATATTTTATTCATTTTTAAATTGACCGTTTTTTTACATTTCTGCCGTATTCCTGTCTTACAAACAACATTTTTATTTATATGATGCATTTTTACATGTATATACACATTTAAAATAAATTTAATTAATATTAGCCTATGCGATGAGAGTTGCGCAGTATCGTTAATAGATATATGTTGCATGTAGTCGCAATCGATTAAATTTAAAACTTATCCACAAACTAAACACAAATACACAAACAACTTGTTCCTACCAAACAAAGAGACAAAATTGCTGTTGCCGGGACGCGAAGAGATAAGCGACCGCTCAAGCCACGCTTCGGCCATGCGCAAGCTATATGCACAGTAAATAATTGCTTAATAGTGTTATCTTCGTTCCTCTTACGCTGTTGTATATATCTTTCTTGCTTAATCCTAAGCGTTCCCTTCGTTTGCACGTAAAAGCATACGTTTGCTTACATCTAGTAAGTTACTATAAGATCTATGTGGAGGCATAGGCCAATGTTGCCACAAGTACGGACTGTACATTCGAGATTAAAATGTAATGGCGGTAAATTTGAATGTACATAGTTACATAAAAAATATGTAAATAGTTACGAGTATTTATAATAGCACAAGAGGCTTGTCAAAGATAATTTTTAACAAAAATAAATTTATTAGAGGTTGACATTTAGGTAATGCTGGAATTGAGCATATATTGGTTAAAGATACCGGTATCATGTAGTAATACCATGCCTGCCAACAACTATAATTACAAAAAAGAAACAATTATACACTGTTCCATTTAAGCCATTCTGTAGCTGGAGCTGGCAACAGCGCAAACTTGAAGTAGCCGAAATTACATTGGGTAAACTTGTCTATGGTCTCCAATTTCAGCCAATAAGAGAGATCAAAACTAGTCCCTATGCTCTGCAATACTGAATGACTTAAATGGAACAAGGTATACTTCAGGGTTGATAAGTATACTCTTTCGGGTACTTGTACTATTTAATTTGTTATGTCTTACTAGTACCTATATTATATTTTATTACTGTTGTGGATAAGGGACAAACTATCTGGTAATATAATGCCCTAGGGAGGCAATTCAAATTTTTTATTATTTGCATCACTGGCATTATTTGTTGTTCACAGCCATTGGCGTAGGTATGGTGGGACAGAGTGGGGCGCTTGCCTCCCCCCCCCCCCTGTCAGACTTTCTGCATTACATGATCTCTATTTTAAGAAAATTATACCTTCGTAGACTTATTTTTAAATATTTATATTGTGTGATTTATAAAAGGTAATTTTTAATAAATAAATGTTTCACTATTTGACTCAGTTGCTATGTCCTTCCTTTGTCAAAATTCTGGTTACGCCCTTATATTCAGCCGTCTGGCGATTAACAAATCCACAGACCAGAGCCAGATGCCCTCGGACTTGTAAACTTATTGCCCTCAAACGGTATAAACATTTTCATAATGCCATCTATCCACATTATTATATGCCTGATAAATTTTTCTTATAAGTTATTACTTATACTTATTATAAGGGAGTAATTAGCAATAAATAATTTGTTAATGATGATATAATTATGTCGCGGCGTTTTCTCAGGATGCGCAAATAATTAGGCGGTGTAAAGTTAATAAAAAATAGTTATATTACACTAATTATTTACAGATATATAACATCACACAACATATAACAAAAAGATTTACACACGAACCAGTGAAACACACAAGAATAATTATTGCAACAATACCAAAAGAGTAAACTGCAGACTCTCGTACTGACTGCCAAGTATACCCCTTAAAAGTCTTGTCCTGTTGATGTATGATATCCCCAACAGAGGTAGGGAACCAATCTTTCATGAAAAGGTGGTTCAAATTCACAGATCTCTATTGCTGGGTGCTGTTTGATGACGCTGATGGGATTTTTCCAGAAACTGGTGGCCTACGTGCGAGACAGGGCTGCACGTGCGTTAAACGTCCAGTAGGTACTCAGAATTCGGAAAATTTGAGGACACAGCCTTGATGATGAACATTTTTGGATTTAGGTATTCTCTGCTAATGGGTTTAGGGATGGCAACAAGATTCAGTCTCTTGGAACAATAATCTATTTGCTGCACATTGTGTAGGGAAAAATTTCTTAATCTATTTAACTAATAAATGTTTAATGGCTCTGTCCTGAACATAACTAATTATCAGCTATAATATCCCGAGGACATTGATAATTACGAAATAATTTTATGACAGTTACCAAAAGCGCGTTGCTTGGTAACCGCCCGAAGACAGGTAATTACATTAAAATTATATGTATGCATACTTTTTTGCGACTCTTAAAAAAAGTACGCTATTTTTATTAAAAAGGGACCAAAAAGTATAAATTTTTAACACAATAAAAGCGTGAAAAATGATCTTTTTAACCCAAATGGGCGAAAAAATGAAACGCTATGGTACTTACGCTTTTATTATACATGATCGTAATTTTTTGTATGCATCCACAGTAAAAAGTGTCTTATTTCACTCACAGTATTTAACTCACTAAATAAGAATATAATTTTCACTTATGTTGCATAAAAAATAAATATATTTTTACGGAGCCGGGGCTAATCTTCGCTTTTATCTAAAGCGCTTAATAAAAGTGAAATCGAAAGCAATTATTCTTTTCTTGTATATGGGCCCTATTCTGTAACTCGGTGGTTAATTTATAACTACTGGTTAAATTTTTTATCCAACATATATTGATTTGACAACTAATGGCGCTATTCTGTAACTTTGCTCTGTGACTGTAACTCTATAGACTCTATAAGCTATAGAGCTCTGTAAGACGACAGCTTACAGAGTAGTAAAATTACCTATTCTGTAACTCCCTCTATAACAAGTCTCGATACAGGGTTATTCTTATAGAATGCCTAACTTCATTCCTGTCTAGCTGTCAAAGATGCCATAGTATATTTGAGAGTAATTTTGTAGGCATTCTAAAAAATTTGAAATAGAAACGATTGTTATATAAATAATACACTAGAATGGTAGGTATGTTGGTTCAAAGATACATATTCCATAATATATTTATGTAGTTGAGTAAGCAATAGATTCCATTACGATTTTTTCATTATTATTAATTTCTATAATATTTTTTCTTATCTCCTGTGTTTTAATTTTTGTAATCTATCCTCCTCGTTAGTGTGATCGATTAATATTAATTATGCAGTCATCATTTAATGACTGTTTCAATTATTCTATGAAACTGTGAACAGTTCTTTACCATTAATTTGTACTCGTACAAGTAGGTAGTGTTTTTTTCAAATTATCTTGACTGGCGGAAACTGCCCTTGTCTTTAGCTTTGAATCAATAATTATGACAAATTCTTAAGTATACCTATTTAAAATTATTCAACTTTATATTAAAGAAAAATAAGTCACTTTAATTAAAGATTTACAATGAGTTTGTTACAAACATTTCTTAATTAGTAATGTAATTCATTATCTGGTACACTGATTTGAATGGATTTTAATAAGTCTGAAAAAATCTTTTCTATTTTCATGCTAAAATATTTTTTTAAACATATATTTCTATAAGAATTGGTAGGATGTATAATTACCTTCTATGTTTTTCATTTAATAATAGATATAATAAAAATTGTTAACTCTTGCTTTTAATTTCCATATTTGTTAATTTTTTTATATAAAATATATATTTGACTTTTAAAATATATTTGTGACGTTTCAATATGCTCTGTAAATACTATACAGTCAAGATTTTGAAGCTGTAAGGTTTATAGAAATTTCTATAACTCTGTAGCGCTTACAGTACTGTAACTTGGTTACAGAATAGCAATTTTCTTACATCCTGTAACGTTAGTTACTTACAGAGTCTATAGCGCTTATAGAATGGTACAGAATAGCACCATAAAAAACTGTCTTTTTGTTATATGTCAACATACTTGATTAGTTAAAAAAATTAACCAGTGGTTAAAAATTAACTACTGAGTTACAGAATAGGCCCTTATGTCGGCTCCAGTGGCTCAACGTTTAACCGTTAGAACAACAGCTCTTAAATCATGAGTCCGCTAGTTGTCCCGGGTTCAAATTCCACTAAGGCATGGGTGTTTGTAATGTGAACTGTTGAGGTTTTTCTTTTAAATACATATCGTAGTAGAACATAATAGTTATTTAACTTTCAAGTGTGCTAATGAGGGCGATTAATGACAGATCATTAATCGCTATTTAACACACGTGTTAGTTACAATATTTTTTCGTTGACCGTATTTAACTGAATATGAAAATCCAATTTTATTCCACGACAAAAATTTTCAGGTTAGTAACGTTTGACACATGTTTTGATAATTGTTCAGCAATGGTATGTGGCATCCGTGGTTACCCACTAAAATCGTTTATTAATAAAAACCATGCATGAATAGAGGTCATTAATGAATGATTTTCTATACATTAACATAACCAATTAATAAATGGTCAACGGAAATAGTACTCGTAGTTTGTACAAGAGTAGATATGATATCCATATCGCACAGGCGGAGTGCTCATTCAACCGAAGGCGATATGGACATTCCACTCGAGTTGTACAGTATACTTTTTCTACGACTAACGAAAATATGACCTATAGAAATTTGAATTTTTATTGAACATTATTAATGTTAATACCATTTAATATACTTGTTATCCTAGGCTTCCTTAATGGTATTTGTTATTGAAATGATATTTTATTTTATATAAAATGTATATACATACTGCATACAATTTTTCTAATTTATTTAGCTTACATTTCATTTATATAATATTATTAAATCTTTCACACATTCTTCTATATTCTGAAATTATTGCCAAATCTAAAAAGGATACCCAAGCCACCAAATGACGTGATATCGACGGATATATGATGCTACTTGTTGACGTCACAAAAACGATTATGCGTGGGTCGAATCAACGTGGTTTAACGACGAAAATTTGACCTCGTTTATAAACGTTACATAGACAAAGATTACATACATGACACAATATTCAAGGAAGATTTAGTACATTTTACAATTTTTTTTTCAACTTTTATCATTGCTTTCAGGTTCAAGGAACATAAAGGTAATTATCAAATATACTAAAATAACATTTTTTTTGGTTAAAACAGCTATACATATAATTCACAAATGAACATAGACATGTCAATATTAAACGTGTGTCGAACGTTTCTTCAACGTCAAAATAATGACGTCAAGTAACAACGTCGCATCGACCAGAAACGTCGAAAATTTTACGTTAAAAACACGTCGCCTAAACGTCATACCTCGACATCGATGTTATGGAGGCGAGAAGGTAAGTAAATAAAAACAAGGCCAAAGCTTACTTTAAAAATGACAACTAATAATTTTTAATGTCAAAATAATTTTCAAATCTTACTTTTTTAAATTTTTTTTGAGAAAAATGTTATAAGCATCACGAACGGAATTACCGATCTCAGACAAAATTCACTCGGTAAACTGCCCTTACCGTTCTTAATACTTAATATACAGGGTGAGTCTTGGAAGACGCACCCCCTCCCCCCCTAACTTTTTTATTATCAGTAATAAAGAAAAATGGCTTATACAAAAGTATTATTTTAAATATACTATTTGATGGCAGATGTATATATTTTTTTCTGTTTTCGACGATGTATTAGTTTTTATCAATGTATTCGAGAAAAATAAGATAAATGAGACATATTAGATATATTTTTAAACAAATACGAATTATGTTATTTGTTTATTTTCACATAGCCACCGGGTTTAATTGACTAAAAATTATTACTCAATTATCTTTTCCAAAAAAAAAAAAAAAAAAATCAAATACATTAATAAAAACTAATAAATCGTGCAGATGGCAGATGTAATAGACCATATTATTTATTATAAAGCATATTATTTATTATAGCGCCTGTGCCGGCATATTTATGAAGTGAAAAAAGCGTGCCTGGGTGACAAACTATTTTTTAATTTTTTCAATTAAGTTGGCAAACTAACTTTTTTCTTCTCTTTACTATTCTTAGGAAAAAAAGGAAAAGATATTTTTTTAAAATTAATATGGATTCAAATCACAATCCGTAAAGAAACAATAGTAAACAGGCATAATAAAAAAATACATTTTACAAGAGAATCACACCAACAAAACTATCAGTGAGAGAAGAGTAAACAGGTGCTTAAATTTATTAAATTTTAATGTTTATTTATATATTGTAAGGGCAGAATTCAGTAGTTAAATATGAAATGAAACTTACAAAAAAATTATCGTTCATTTACATCTACATAAAATAATATTTTGCTTTAAAAATACATTTTTCCAATAAAATAACATTAGTTTCATTTCCGCTGTACTCCCAAGCATATGATTGGTGCATTCTGAGCATGCACATTGAGATAGTAATATGGTCTATAGTATATTTAAAATAATAAAACTTTTATGTGAGCTATTATTTAATATTACTGATAATAAAAAAGTTAAAGGGAGCGGCGTCTTTCCAGACACCCTATATGTATGTATGTATATGCGATGTATTTGTTTGTATAACTTTTGAATAAGTTTTTCAGTCTGATAATAGTTTTATCCCCTTACGTGTGGTACGTCTGTTTTACTTATGCTATAGTACGTTTAGTACCCAGTCATCCCCTAAACCCATCCCTCTGAATTTACCCGTCACGTTTTTTTCAAACATTTTCGCGCATTTCCCATCAAGGCTGCACATCCGTCAACTTACTTGTTACGCCATTTTCTGTCGCAAAATTTTTCTAGTCACATGTAAAAAAAGTAGGTGTTTTTTTGTGTATATTTTTAATCAATTTTAACAATAATTTTTACCTTTTCGACTCAAAAAGGAAAAAAACACTAAATTCTGTACATTTTGTTAAAAATTATTTAAAATATTTATTTAAAATGAGTACATTTCGACTTTCCCTCATCTTAACCTCAACAAGTAGTAAGTTAAATATAATAAACTTGTAACCATTGTTTGTACAATATTGTAAAATAACATCATTGTCATATTGTTTATAGTGCCCCGAAGAAGGAATACATTATTTTCCGAAAGCTTGGCAATAACTTAAAAGAGTGTATTGATTTCAAAAATTCCATCTCCTTGACTGCTACACCGTTATCCATTTATCTTTATATATATATATATATATATATATATATATATATATATATATATATATATATGTATATGTAATGAAATTACAATTCCAATTCAAATATTGCCGCGCTCTCGTGAGTGTCGGTATAGAAAGAGAGTGTACATGTTTTTATAAAAATTTCAGGTGTGAGTAATTGTTTATGAAACAATTGAAATATTACTTATGGTTAGGAGCTGACATTGTGATTAGTGACATTTATACTACGTTCCGTAAGTCGACCAAAAAAACAGTCTCTTGATTCCGGGTACACCATGGTTCCTGAATATTTCCATCTATTTCGGGACAGATTGACATTGAATCATATGCCATTTAAAATTGACACAACCTAACAAAAATAAAAATTAACTAAAAGAACGATAATGTTGAATAATGCCAATAAAAATAACACAGTCAACAATATATCAAATATAAATAATGTTTTCATACATCTATAATAATTATTAGTAATACCACTAAAACTGCGGTTTAGAAATTTGACATTGACGGATATCGTTTGATTTGTTATGATGATGTTTGAAAGTAGCGGTAGTGGGGGTAAAAATACCAGAGAAACCAGGATTATTTCGTGGTTGCCGTGGTCCGACTTTTTACCAACTTTTTTCAGGAACCGCGTTCCAAATTGAAACCGGTAAATAATTTCAGGACTTATGGAACACAAAAGCGTAAACCTGGTCGAACCGGTTGCGTTACGGAACATAGTATAAATGTAGTTTCTTTAATTACAGGTAAAGTTGTGTAAATAATGTAAATAAGGGATTCCAATCGTGACGTCAAAAAGTGCCATTTGCGGTGAAATTTTGAACTATGTGGACAAACAGACATTTTTGTTGGCATGTGTCCGGTTATGATTTTTTTAAGAGCAGAGTTAGTTGTAGGGGCGAAATTAAAAAAGAAAAATATTGAAGTTCATTCAGCGAATGCATTAAAAAGGTGGTTAGAGTGCTGTGGTCTGAAAAAAGGCGGAAATGAGCAATCTTATTTTAAGGTTGGTTCAGATTGTACTAGGTATTTATACTAACTCAAAAATGATTTAACGTTTTCAGAATTCAAAATTATATGAATACGAGACGCAGTGATAATATATTACTCAGTCAGTTTCATGTAATACGTGTGTGTTAGTTATATAAAGTGAGGCTATTTTCCATCCCAAAACATATCATTTAGAAGAGCGGCTTGGAAAGTGGAATAAATTTAACTCCTTTCATATATAATCACTCTTACAAAGGCCATACACGCACCTAATATCTATATTTTTAATATAAAACACAAATTTCACAAGGCTTTTAACTTGACAGCACGATGACAGCTTTTTGTTTGTCCACATAATTCACAAAAATACCGCGACGCGGCGCTTAAAATTCGCTTAATCGGAATCCCCTATTGGAGAGTGTAAATAATAACTTCAATAAAACTTTAATTACAGAAACTCAGTTGTGTTACTGATTGCTGGTGTCATTTACCCTAATCATACAAAGGAAATAATTGCGTAGGCTTCCACAGTCTGAGTCATGAGAAATATTCGTTTTCCGGGAATGGACTGTGTCATATATTGAGTCAGAGCTCAACGTTTCGCCCGCAGTCGTATGGGGCATCTTCAGGAGCAAGGGGGATAGTACTGTCTTAAACAAGGTTACGACGTTATCTACCAATACCCGACACACGGTATATGTATGTATGTATATACATACATATACCGTGTGTCTGTCAAAGGTGTACATAGGAGATTAACATGGGAAATCAGTTTTTTACAAATTCTTGCTCGCCTAATTATTTTAAGCAAAAACACGTCAAATAAAAGTTATAGGACATAAAATTCTGCATCTAAATCAGTAAATAGAATTACCTTTACTTGCTTTGTAACGACAGAGATTAATGAAGAAAATGTTGAAAATTACGTAGAAAATATCGACAGCCATGGAATTGAAAAAAAATGCTTGACGTTTTATCTGTCACAACGTAAGTTAACTTATTTGACGTTTCTGACAATTTGATGAAACGTCAAGCGTTTATTTATTTTTTGTTCAATTCCATGGCTGTCGATATTTTCAACGTAATTTACATTTTCATATTTAAATTCTGTCGTTACAAAACATGTAAAAGTAATTCTGTTTATTGATTTAAATGCAGAATTTTATGCCCTAAAACTTTTGACGCATTTTTTCTTAAAAATAATTAGGCGAGCAAGAAATTGAAAAAAATGGATTTCCCTTGTTAATCTCCTATGTACACCTTTAAGACAGACATGCGGTATATATATATATATATATATATATATATATATATATATATATATATATATATATATATATATATATACGGATGCCAGTTTACTAGAAGTAACAGAAAACCAAAGAAGAAAAACCGATGGCATATTTCTGAAAAAAAAATTAAACGAAATACAGAAAAGAAAAAAGGCTATATACCTGGAATGTCTGGCAATTAAAGAATGCGTTAAATATTGGCAACATGACTTGAACAGAAAAAAAAACTTGGATTAAAAATTGGACCAAATGAAATCGCAGAAAAATTATCGAATTCAATTTACAGGATAAACATGGGTCAAAAAAATCTAGAATCAAATCTTGTCCATGTCTCTAAGCTGATTCCAATCCCAACACCTGAAGAAAAAGAAAATGATGAAGATGGCAACGACTACTTAAATTGTAAATAAACATTCTGTAAATATTTTGTCCTCCGCGATCTCGCGAGTGTCGGTATAGAAAGAGAGTGTACATGTTTTTATAAGAATTTCAGGTGTGAGTAATTGTTTATGAAACAATTGAAATATTACTTGTGGTTAGGAGCTGACATTGTGATTAGTGATATTAAATGTCGTTTCTTTAGTTACAAATTAAGTTGTGCAAGGCCCGGTATATTCACTTCCGAATAAAGTTTCGAATAAGTATTCGTTAAATAAATTTATTCTATATATTTATCCAACGAATAATTCCATTGCGTCTTTTCACACATTTTACATAAACAAATAGCTATCTGTCGAATAACTTTAACGTTCGTGAATTGGTAGCCTTGCAGAGTGAATTTGTATCATTAGAGAAGGATGGAGTTTGGCGTAGCCACGTTAAGCAGACAAGGATGAAATGTGTCTACTTTTGAATCCGTAGTAGTCAAAATTTTGTATGACATCTTCAATGTCAATGTCATCTATATTCTGCATTTTTAGCCCCGGGAGACGGTAATTGATTGTAATTTAACAAGTGTACCATCTAATGCAGCACTCATATGTGGTAAACGATATATGTATATTTTAAAATTATTGTCTTTGTACTTTTTGTATATTCCTTTCAGTTCAAAGTAAATGTTTGGCAATGTATTCAACAAAAGTATCCAAAATTCGAAAATATTTTGCCAGCGTCAAATGACAGGATCTTTATAATGATTTACTGTTTGAGATCAAATGCGATCCCCAATATGTGATAATAAATTGTTTTCCTAATCGGAATCTGTCAAAAATTATTTCATGTATGTGGTTATGTCGCTGTCTGACGGTGTGTGATCGATTTCTCACGTTATTTATTAATTCATAGTTGAAAATATCATAATAATATTTAATATATCCATTTTGTTAATAAATCTGCACTATGTGTAAATGTAATGAACTTACAAATAAACGGTTATTCGCTACCCAAGTACCGAATAATTTATTCCGCGAATAACAGATGCTATTCTTTCGAATAAATATATTTGCAAGTGAAAAGACGACAAAAATATTTATCCGAAGGATAAATTTATCTAAACCTTTATTCGCAAGTGAAAATACCGGCCCTAAATTATGTAAATTGGAGAGTATAAATAATAACTTCAATAAAACTTTAATTACAGAAACTAAGTTGTGTAACTGATTGCTGCTGTCATTTACCATAATCATACAAAGGAGCTTATGTATATATATATATATATATATATATATATATATATATATATATATATATATATATATATATATATATATATATATATATATATATAGTGTGGACACTGAAAACCGTGACATAGGTGTTTAATATGGGAAAACAGTTTTTTTCAAATATCACCTGTCCCGCAAGACTATAGTGGGAGTTTTTGATATGGTTAGAAAGGTTATTTAATTTGGCCTCGAAGAGTATGTAAATACTCTTAATTTAATGGCTTATTAGTGAAATATTTGCATAAGTATAATACAATTGGACAGTTATTACTTATAATTTATTAAAAACAGTAATCATGGAAACGTATTTCGTAGCTGAATTGGTTAGATCAGGGCACCGTAATAATTATTCGCAAGTTCAAATCCTGCCCGACTTTGTTTTTCTTTAATTTTGTAAAATGTATTATTAAATAAATTATAAAATTAAAATCTAAACTGTTTGGTAAATCAAGTATTTTATAGAATAAATCTACGAGAAATAAAATAAAATTATTGTACCTAAATGACCTTATGAAATTAAAATTAGTAAAAAAATTAATTCTATAAAATACTTGGTTTACCAAACAATTTATGTTTTAATTTTTTAATAATATATTTTACAAAATAAAAAATAATAATAAAAGTATGAGGCGGGCAGGATTTGAACTCGTGAATAATTATTACGATACCCCGATCAAAGCAATTCAGGGCCTCGATTTTGTAACTTTAAATTCTGTCGGATTTAGAATTCCGTCAGAATTGGGGTTTCCCCCTCCATTTTACTAGCCGTCTTGTCGGTACCTGCTACTTAGGCGATTTTGTAAATTCTATCGGAAAATCCGAATTTTGCCGGGAATATGTTCGTGCGGTACCAATTACTTTTCTTAGAAAATGTGCCTAAATGGTAAATTCGAGCCGATGTGCTTATTATTCATTGTGTTCTGGTGGCGAATAGTACGTTGGCGTTGGAAATATATTTTTCTTTAAACAATTAATTAAATGGTAAGTATATTTTGAAATTATAGTAAATTACGTATACCTAATTATTGATATATACATACATAAATATAATGAAAATAACAGTATAGTACATATAAGTAATACAATGAAATTAAACACTTGATATGTTTTACACTGTTAATAAAAAAGAATAGATTTAAAGAAATCAATGTTATGTTCATATTTAATTAAAGAATATTTAAAACAAAGGGATGCAGGAAAAAATGCATATATGTAACATTATAAATTTCCATTGATTTAATCTTTTTATTCCTGCACGTAACAGGCTCCGAGAAAACATATGACGGAGGAGCAAAAGGAGGTAATGATTTCTTTCATGCAAAAGCATGGAGATTTTTCCTGCACATATATTCAGTCCCCTGAGGGACGAAAACAAAAGAATGAACTTAAAGAAACATTAGCAATGGCACTCAACAACTGTCCAAATGGGGTGGTGAGATCAGCTAAAGACTGGATACGTGTAAGTAATGTAATATAATATGTTAGAATTGTATATTAATCTAATAATATTTCCACAGAGCTGGAATGACCATAAAAGCAAAGCGAAAGGGAAAGCTGCAGCTATTGCTAGGCATCAGAGAGGAACTGGTGGTGGTCCTCCCGCAGATATTCCTCCCTTAACACCTTGGGAGGAAAAAATAATTTCCTTAATATCTCCAGTATTAATACTGGGACATGATGTTCGAGAGGCTGGAGTGGAAGAAACAGCATCACCCAGTATATCAGCATCAACTGGTCCCGAATCCATTGATATGGACTTATTGGAGGCGGGTCCGAGCACCGCAACTATTCTGATAGTGGAGGATCAGCCTTTGGTAAGAAGAAAACTTGTAATATTTTCTGAATATATTTTAACATAGCTAATATTACAGTCAGACCCAGAACCGCAGAGGGAAACACAGCCTGATGTTCAAATTTTCGGTGCATCCACACCTCCCGGTGCATCCACACCTGAGTCAGGTAAATAATATTGTTCTTGTTCATGTACAACTGATGCTAATGACGAATAATTTTTAGTGCCCAGGCGTAGAAAAAGAAGACGTGTGGCAAGTAAAGATTCGGAATTTGATGTGTTATATAGATTTGTTGATGCGGAAGAAGAAACGAATTGAGGATTAATTCAGATAGCGGATAGATTAGCTGAAGGGCAGCAACAGATTGCTAATGCAATCATCAGTATGGCTGCATCTGTTGGTGACGGTATGCAAGCCATCGCAGCAAGTCAGCAGGCTCTTGCTGACAGTTTAGCAGCCCTTGCATCTGCCCTTGCTAATAAGTAATAACACAGGGATATATGTTTATAAGTATACATTTTGTCTTTTTTATTTGAATAAAGTTTTTGTTTTTTATTTATATAAATAAAGTTAATTTGAAAAAAAAAAACATACATGTTATTTTTGTCACATTTATTATATCTGTTTGCCGGGACGTGTCAGAGCTGTTGTAATTTCTGCAAAAAAAGAAATATAATAGGATATATTCTAACAAAAGTAAGCTGGGCAATAGCTACACCTGTACCTATTTTTTGTAAGAATATAGTGGTGAGAAGATCAAATTGCTCCTATCATTCCACCACTATATTCTTACCAAAAATAAAGTATAGTACAGTCACTGCTAGCTAAGTTCTAGTTTTAGCCATATTACTTTTTAATTCAAATGAACCATTTTTGGATTTTAATATGCACATCCCAATTTAAGAAGGCAAAACATCTGATAATTTTATTTTTTTATAATTTTTTTCCAATATTATTAACTTATATTTTTGAAATATAGGTACATATATTAAACTGTAGATAAGCTATTTTAATATAAAAGTGTTTACAAATTTAGTAAAAGTACTTTTGTAACAAAATGATAGTAATTGTAGTAGTTATTTTTTGGAACAGCTTGCCCAAGTCTGTGATGTAATACTCACGGGTATTTTTAATCATGAAAATAATCTTGTACATATTGCTGCCGTGCTCTTTGCCCTCCAATTCTCTGCAACTGTTCGCCACCAATCGCTCTTTCCTCGGGTTGCTGATCTATTTCGTCGTAGCTAATACAAATAAATAATAACATAAGACAGCTAAGTATTACACACACTAACCGTAATCTGTCAATATTTGCATTGTAATACAATGCTATATTATGCAGCATAGCACACGTCAAAATAATTTTTGCTGCCTTGGGAGGTTCATAGTGCAGTGTGTGATATTTTAATAAGCACCGAAATCTCCCTTTTAATAATCCAATGCAACGTTCTACCGTGCATCGAGCTTGAATATGAGCCGCATTATATCGCTCTTCGGAAGAACCTGCTATGGGGTTAGCTACAGGTGTCAAGAGCCATGGCTGCTGTGGGTACCCTGAATCACCTACAGTATAACAATTTGTAAATTAATAAATGTAAAATATAACACGATTATCATAAATTTACCTAATATGAATGCTTCATCGCCATTTTCATGGTTTGCACGAACAACTTGTGAAATCTGGCTGTTGTTCCACACATAAGAATCATGACTTCTGCCAGGAAAAGAAGCATTTAAGCTCATGATTCTCATCTTGGAGTCGCATATCTACTCGTACATTTAAAGAACAGAATTACGCAAAACGAATTTCAAATTATTATTTTTTTTAACTTACGATTCGGCAATTCATGCTGTGGTACCCTTTCCTGTTTATGTAATCCTCCTCCCTGTATATTCTGTTTCTTCTTCCTTGTACTTCAATTTGTGAAGGAGGTTTCACTATGGCCACATGTGTACAATCTACAGCTCCCAGTACGTGTGGCATATTAAATTGTCTTCTAAATCTAAATAATAACGAAAAAGTCATACTTGTTCTCATAACATATATTTAATGATAGGTATGTGCTATATAAATATTCACCTTTCTTTAATTCTCTGATTCTCCTCCATGTCCCGTGGAAACCATATCCAATTATTCACCAACCGCACGCTAGCATTCGTAATCTCTTCAATAGAGTTAGAGACCATCGTCTGACTTAACGAATTTAAAAAGCTTTGGCCAATAACTCTCTGGTAGCTTCCATTAGCAAAAAAGTACAATGCACAGAATATCTACAAAAAAAATATTGAAATGCTAATACTAATTCAATCATACAATATGTACTTTTATTTCTGGAGGAATAAAAGTTCGCCTCGTTCTCTCCCTCATGTTAGGGCGAATTTCTGCCATAAATGCTCGAACTGTTCCTTATTCAAGCTAAAATTAAAAAAAAAATAATTAATATAAATGTAATTAAATTTTCTAAGTATTTTTGGTTATATGCTACAGAATACGTTTCCATGATTACTGTTTTTAATAAATTATAAGTAATAACTGTCAAACTGCATTATACATTCAATAATAAGCCATTAAATTAGGAGTATTTAAATACTCTTCGATGCCAAATTAAATATCCTATCCAATCATAACAAAAACTTCCACTATAGTCCTGCGGGGAAGATGATATTTGTAAAAACTGTTTTCCCAAGTTAAACGCCTGTCACGGTTTTCAGTGTTCACACTATATATATATATATATATATATATATATATATATATATATATATATATATATATATATATATATATATATATATATATACCGTGTATCTATTTTAAAGGTGGACATAGGAGATTAATATGGGAAATCAGTTTTTTGCAATTTCCTGCCCGCCTAATTATTTTAAGCAAAAACGCGTCAAATAAAAGTTGTAAGGCAAAAATTCTAGATCTAAATCAATAAACAGAATTACCTTTACATGCTTTGTAACGACAGAAATTAAATATGAAAATGTCGAAAATTACGTTGAAAATATTGTCAGCCCTGGAATTGAACAAAAAATAAATAAATGCTTGACGTTTTATCTGTCACAAAGTTATCTTATTTGACATTTCTGACAAATTGAATTTTTGTCCGGAATTATTAAAAAATTAGTATTTATACTAATGAAAAACGCGATTTCACAATTGCTAAATTTGTGACAAAATTTGAAAACTGCTAATGTGTCTTCAAAAAATACACGTGAGCCGCGTAATCAGAATATAGGATGAGCAGGAAAACGTGCGTTACTGGAAGAGAGAGTGTTAGCAATAAGTGTAGTCCCCTTCTGTAGTAATAGTTGTATTGGAAATGAGTTGGGAGGACATCACAGCATCATACATAATTTTGTTTCGCAGTTGAATTTTTAATAAATTCATATTATTTATACAAAACTGTATTTTTTAACTTTATTTATTAGTCTAATATAATATTTTTCTTATTATCATAAGTAACGATATATTTTAAATCAAATTATCAGAAACGTCAAATAAGTTAACTTACATTGTGACAGATAAAACGTCAAGCATTTATTTATTTTTTGTTCAATTCCATGGCAGTCGATATTTTCAACGTACTTTCAACATTTTCATATTTAATTACTGTCGTTACAAAACATCTAAAGGTAATTCTGTTTAATGAATTAGATGCAGAATTTATGCCCTAAAACTTTTATTTGACGCATTTTTGCTTAAAATAATTAGGTGAGCAGGAATTTGCAAAAAACTGATTTCCCATGTTAATCTCCTATGTACACCTTTAAGACAGACACACGGTATATATATATATATATATATATATATATATATATATATATATATATATATATATATATATATATATATATATTTGCGTTCAACATAGGACATGCTACACAAACTACCGCTATTAAAAAAACTTAAGTTTTTTCAACTTTTTGAACTTAAAATTGAAACTTGAGAATCATTGACTGACTGCATTGAGATTATAAGAGGTGGTTATGTACTCGTAGAAAATTTAAAATATTTTTTTTTTTCAATATATTGTTTCTCACGGTTAAGATGTCCTCAGCTTTTGTCAGACAGATTTGACTCATACACACGTGACGTCTGTGACAAATCCCTTCAACAGTGCAGATGCGTCGTATGTTTTGTGAATTCATACACCTGCGCATAAAAACAGACTGGTTCTTTCAGAAATAGATATTAAACTGATGATCTATTGTTATTTTTTTAAGATATATTAAACTAATTACTTCTTTGAAATCAATACGCAAATGAAATAACATAATCAGTTAGTAATACATGATCTGTATTACAGAAGCGATTGTATATGTAAAATGGCTCTTAAAATCTGTAATAGTACATATAATAAATATGTCTATTTTTCAAATGATATACAGAGATTCTTTGATAAGAACGATTACAGTGTGTTTGCCCAATATTTTAGGGTGTTTTTAAGTTTTTATTATATAAGTGGACTGCCACTATATAATATTACGTTTGTCAACAATGAATATAGAATTTTATGCAAGAAATTTAAATTGAAAGAATATGCATTACTTATTGGTAAGTAATACTTAAAGCTAATTTTTTACATAAAAAACATTATGCGATACATACTTAGTATTCACATTTGTCCATGTAATCTATGATATTTATTGTACCATCGTTCTACTTAGATTTCGGCAAGTAGTTTCAGAATTCTCTAATGCCGTAAAGGTTGAATCTTCCTATAGTTAATGGCTGTATTATGTAGAAAACTGTAAGTTTTACAGATCTGTAAATGTAAATTAGTAAAAAATAACTGAGAAAAATTCTATTTTTGTTGTAAAATTATACATAATAGTGGCAGCTATCGTTGCGATTTTCAATTATTTACAGATTTACAAATCTATGACTTACAGATAGTTTTGTACAGAATGTGGTCATAAAGTTGGTCATTCGCATATTGCGTTCCGAAGATTCTTCGTCCTCTTTGCATAGTCGAAAAATATTGTTTCCAGCTTTATCAGTTTTATGCAGAGAGTATTTCAGAGGACAATGACCAGTAGGGATACTGTCATAGTTTAAAGTTGTTTTTGCGTAGATGAGGACAAAGTGAACTACTTCGTCAGACTTGAATAACGTCTTTATAATATGAGGCAATGACTGACTCCTTCCAGTTTTTAATTTTCTTAATGTAATAAAACTTCTAAAGATCATAGTCCAGTCATTGGGTAGATTTACCCTGCAAAATTTTTTATTTTTGGATATGTTACATGTTTAGAGGTCTCAATAAAAAATAAAAGTTTTAGCCCTTGGGGCTCTCCGGTTAGCTCCGCCAACTTGGAAAAAATGACGTGAAAAATCGGTTTGTTTGAAACTATCTCTTCATCAATAATCATTAGGGCAATATAATATTTTATGCACCTAGCCCAAGGCCCCCGGCCCGAGGGATTGATGTCGTCCTATGGGCATTATCATTTAGTAACGCTCGTGGTGCATACAAGTTTTTATGTTCCACTAGAATATGTGAAACAAGTTATAAAATTTTGATTACAATAATGCTTAAGCTTTGGCGTTGTTAAGGATGTTGTTTAATTGTTTTGTTTATTATAAACGTTAATTTATTTTTAAAACATCAACGTTCTTTGTCGTTGGATCTGAGGAATGGTGAATTTGATGTTTCGGAATATATTTTGTCAAAACTGTATAAATACGTTATTTTAAATGCTTCTGCATACTTTGAGGAAGAGAAACGTATAAATTTTTCCTTAATTGTTCCATTCTAGTTTATAGAGGATGTACCTAAGTATTATATTTTGAGGTTATCACACGACAGATCTCAGTTCTTTATTTCCTGTGTATTTATTTCTAAATATTATTACATGTTGGAGATTTTGTACTGCTTTGAATGTATCACGTGTGACGGTAAATAATATCAAAAATAAATTTAAATGTGGATCTATTTCGTAGCCAAAAAATTAGTGGTACGTCATCCGTCAAAAATCAATGCGAAACAGCTGCGCATTTTTTTTTAGTTCAAACAAACTCAAGTCGCTCTAATGAAATGATAAAATTGTGCGCCCCTAAAATATGTGCGCCCTAGGCTGCAGCCTACTCAGCCTATGCGGTAATTAGGCACTGACAGTTCTAATCAGTCTGAAATACGACGTACTCTAAATCAACAATTGATTCATTACAGTAATTAGTAAATTCCGTTGCTCCATTTTTTGCTAGAAGAAACAGAACCGTATCTTTAACGAACTTAAATAGATTTTTGAATTCATCGTTATCATAGATGTCGAAAGGATTCTTACTGTAATGTGCAGCGCCCGCCGTCGCCGCCGCTGTCGCAGCCACGCGAGTGTCTATTTTTAGCGATGACGCAATAGCCACGGAGCGCCGTGCGTTGTAAACAGACCTGTCCGAACTTGTTTAATTAATCGGGTAACGTGTTCTATTGTATTTGATGCTTTTATCTAGAATGATGTTCTAGTAATATCTTGAATACAAACACCGAAGTATGTAAGCACTGTTAGCAAAGGCATTGGACAGTCTGATATAATAATAATAATAATAAATACCTTTATTGGCGAATATTCAGCAATAGCTGTTCTTCCATATTAACCTTACATAATAATTATAATAACATGAACATAAAATTAGCAAATATAGCGAAGTGAACAGATAATAAGAGTAAATCAGAAACAAGAATTTAAATAAGCAATCAATAATAAATAAGATACAATATTGTGGTAATGAGTACAAGGACTTCAAAGGAGTGACATGTCATTTTGTAGTAACAATTTTTTTACATTCTTAACAAAAGTACCAGGCCTGAGAGAAATAATTGAGGGTGAAATCTTATTGAGAGTCGTAGGAATAGTATAAGAAAATGTGCGTTTAAACAATGCGGAATGAAACTTAGGGATGTGATATTTCAAATTATTCCTTAAATTACGGCGATGATGATTAGTACGCATAGTTAATTTGTTATAAAGATAAGAGGGAGATTTATTCTGAATTACGCGATGTGCCAAAGAAGCTATATGCAAACATCTAGTCTGTTTCATATCCAACCAATTGAGCTCTTTTAAATAAGGCGAAACGTGTTCATGTCTTTGCAAGCCATTAACGAATCTAACACAGCAGTTCTGCACTTTTTGTATTCTGTTGGCATCAAAAAGAGTAATGTGTGGTCCATAAACTGTGTCACAATAATTAAATATAGATAATACAAGACTACTGGATAGAATCATACGGTTGTGTTTTGACAGGATGAACCTGTTCATATAGAGATTCTTTAAGGCAAGATAAGCTTTTTTAATCAACAAGGTTACATAATCAGTAAACCTGAGCTTATGATCTATAAGTAGTCCTAGATTTCTTGCGGAATTTGAAATGTTAATATAGGCCTCATTAATTTTAATGGAAATGGCATTATTCAATAGCAACTCTTTTCTTTTAATCTCGTTACCAAACAACATAACCGTAGACTTAGATTCATTTAAGTGTAAACAATGATTTTTGCAAAATTGAGCTAATGCCTCTAAGTCCGCATTCATGTTGTCAACGGCAGTTTTAGACTTACTTGGGTCAAATGATATGTACAATTGCGTATCATCAGCGTACATATGAATTTTACAAAAGCTTATGCTTTTATTCAAATCAAATACGTATATTGAAAACAGAAGCGGCCCTAAAATAGAGCCTTGAGGTACACCTTTCGAAATAGAACAATGACTGGAGTTAGTATCATTTATATTAACTACTTGAGAGCGATTAGTTAGGTAACTTCGTATGAATTCAATGCTGTTATTATTAAAACCTATGTAATGCAATTTAGTGAGAAGAAGTTCGTGATTCAATGTATCGAAGGCCTTGCTGAAATTTAGTAGGGCTAAAAGTACCAAACGCTTACTGTCAACGTCAATAACAATATCATCAATGATATGTTGCAATGCAGATGTTGTGCTGTAACCTCGCCGAAAACCAGACTGAATTTCTGGTAGAATATTATAATTATTTAAATATTCTAAAATTTGGGAGTGAGCTACTTTTTCAAGAATTTTCGAAAGTGTGGGGAGTAAACTAATAGGTCTTAAGTCATTAAAAGACGAGGGTATTTTTATTTTAGCAATAGGTTTGATTACAGCTTGCTTCCAAACATCAGGTACTTTATTTTGCACGAGACATTCATTTATTAAGTGCGTAAGCTGTGGTACGACATCTGGAAATACTATTTTTAACACACTTAGATTTAAGCCATCAAGTCCCACAGAATTTGATTTTAATGCGTAAAATATTTTCGATACATCAGATTCAGAAACTGGAGTGAAGGAAAATAAAGTATTATTTATGGAAAACCGATGAGATTGATAAAATTGCAATATTTGTTTATCAGGTTCAGATGAAGGTACAGAGTTAACGAAATGTGCGTTCATTGCATTGACATCACATAAATTACTAGGAATTATTTTTTTAGGTACTGCATGAGCATTGAATTCCTTAAAAGTATTCCATAGATTATTGTTGCCAGTGTTTTTTAATTTAAATTCAAAATATGCTTTCTTTTCTCTCTTAATCGCCTCAGTAGTATAATTTCTTAAGCTTTTGTAAAAATTCCAATGCTCTTGCGATTTAGTTCGTTTAAACTGTGATAACGCATTATCTCTGTGCTTCATCATTATTCGTATAACATCCGTCATCCGTGGTGATGGAGTGTAACGAGTTTTGATTATCTTTACCGGTGCATACTCATCAAGTAAGCCCAAAATAATACCGTTGAAGATATGTAATTTCATATTAAGATCACGACAGGAAAAAAAGTGTTGCCAATCAAAACTGTTTAAACTACCAATAAGTTTGTCAATATCAACATTTTTCATGTCACGAAACCGCTTAATTTGAGGTCCCTGTTTATTTTCAAAACTCAATTTCAGTTTACAGGAAACAGATCTATGGTCAGTTACCTGATGCATATCTGTTACAGTAATTTCAGAACAAATCTCACTGGATGAAGTTATTATAATGTCTAATAGCGTTTCAGAGTGTGCAGTTATACGTGTGGGTTCCGTTATAAGTTGAGCTAAATCAAATTCATTGAGTAGAGAGTTAAAAATTTTGACAGAATTGCTATGTAGTGAAAATAAATTTATATTAATATCACCAACACAAACGATGTAATCAGCCTCACTAAAAATTGAGGAAATTGAAGTTTCTAATGAACTTATAAAATCAACATAAGAAGCTTTAGGTGGTCGATATATTACCCCAAGAATAAGTTTAATACTACCCATACAGATTTTAATCCAGTATTGTTCCAAATGAGCACTATTAATATTGATATCATTTAGAACATATATCTTATCATATAAATGTAACTTGCAATAAAATCCCACTCCACCCCCACGCCTCGATACTCTGTCATTACCAATTAGTACATAGCCCGGTATAGAAAAATTATTACTATTATCATTCATCCAAGTTTCACTTACACCAAAAATGTCAAAGTTGTCACTGCAAATGAAATCCTTAAATTCATTGAAATGTGTGCCTAGTGATCTAATATTCAAATGACCTATATGAAACATAATTTTTATAAAAAAGTCGAAAATACAGTATAATGTAAACAAGCTAAAACTACCAGCTATTACTCAGCTGAGAATATTGAGAGGTCATTGATCTGATCGCTAGACATACACAGGTATAAAGATGACAAGTTTTGTACAAACAATAAAGAATTAATCAAACTGTGAACACTGCAATTGATTCTCAAAGCAAATAGTAAAAGTAATATGAATATACCTTTAATAATAGTTCGAATAAATGTGCTATTTAGTTTATATTATACTTCTGTACGTTAATATATATACGAATTTATTATCTTGCTTTATATTTAAACAAATATGAATACTTAATTAATACTTAAAACTAACTCAGAATCGAAGTTCCAAAATACAATCAAACAAAAGTACACATTGTACCCATGTGTGTGCCAAATATATTATATATAAGTTGACGTAACTCACTGTATTAGTTTCCTAAAGTCAGAATAGGTCGATATTTTATTAATTTTATTATCTATTTTAACACATATAACATATAAACAAGCGTCATGAAACGAATAGTTAAATAAACAGATAGTCGATAAGTTGTGAACATAAATAGGTATAGTTATATAAATAAATGAGTTACATATTGTTTAAATATATAACATTAGTGTTTAAGTGTTTCTTAGTCTTAATTTGTATTTAATATTTGATTAACCATAGTAGTAGTCATTTTAATTATGTTTTAATATCTATTTATTGTTATAATAAACTTTTATTTTAATTAATAATAATTGTCTAATATTTACACTTCACCCAAATAAATAAAAACGTTACATTGCGGTAACAGCCTTGAAGGTATATATATATATATATATATATATATATATATATATATATATATATATATATATATATATATATATATATATATATATATATATATATATGTCGCGGGGTAGTATCACTGGCAAACTCTATGTCGACCAACACTATTTCAGAACCACAGCAATAATATAAACGTGCTGATCTCAGCGAGGCGGACCTGCACTCACCCTGAGCACCGCTACACACTGATTCCATCCAAGCATTATAGCCAAGAATGCTTGACGTTTCGATTACGACAATACAATTAAAAGATTATAAGTGATTCATGTAATACTTGATTCATTAAATGATACACATAAATTCACTCAATTGCTGCTTGCCAGCAACAGACGTTATCGGCAGGCGGAAAAAATTCACGCATGCACACAAAGGTTCATTGTCGGTTCATGCAAGCGCGCTTAATTCAAATCTATCAGGTTTTCGCAAAAAAAAGGTCGGATACTCTTCTAACAGACCTTGTGTACTACGAGAAACTACTAAAACTGAACCAAAAAGCAATCATAGACAACAATACACAAAATAAATATAACTGGATCAGAAAAATGCAAAATATATTACAAAAAGCAAAATTTTCATGGATATGGGAGCAGCAAAATTTCATGACCCTTAAAGAAATACCCAACAAACTCCTCTCGACTATTTAGGCAAATTCATCAAAGACGTCAACAAAGAAAATCTTTTCTCCAACACTACTATGGAATTCATACATTCTGTAATTGAAAACTTACAGAATGAGGATATTCTGTCATACTGTTACGGAATACTATTCCGTAATAGGCAGTCTCAGACCACTAGTTTTTCAATTCACCCATTTAAAATACATGGGGAAACGCAATTGTTTTCAAAATCAAGGCGGCTTTGTTTTTAGTTGTCAAATTGTACAAGATAGTTTTACAAAAAAGAATATACGCTTTGTTTCGCGCCTTTTGAAGTTTTTGACAAGGTAAATTATACAACAAATTATTGCTTTTGTAACATATAAATAATATTTTATTATTTTTAGCAAAAATGTCAAGTGATGAAGATTTTCTTGAGAGTACGCCACCAGAAATCTTACAAAAAGCAAATGAAACCACAGACAATTTATGTACCTTCCAAATCAAAACAAATTTATGAATCCCATTTAAATAGATTTATGGAATGGCGTGTTGAAAAAAAAAATTCATCATTTTCAGAAAATGTTTTATGGGTTTACTTTTCCCATTTATCCGAAACGTTTAAGCCACCTACCCTTTGGAAAACTTGATGCTGAGAACGACTCTCAGCATTAAACATAATATTGATTTAACCCTTTACTCAGGATTAAAATCCTTTTTAAAAAGAAAATCGGAGGGATATTATACAAAGAAGTCTAAAAGTTTCACAGCGCAGGAAATCAGCAAGTTTATAAAGGAGGCCTCGGATGGAATATACCTTGGAACAAAGGTGAGAAATTTATGTAAAACTTAATTTTGTTTTAAATATACTCAATGTATTCAAACGCATTGTTCTACTTTTTAGGTTGTTATGATTGTCGGAATTATGGGTGCGTCCAGAAAAAATGAATTGTACCAGGTGAAACTGCAGCATGTAGAAGATTTAGGAAAAGTATTAATGATTACTGTCTCAGATACCAAAAACAAAGTGGCCAGAAAGTTTACCATTACTGAAGATTACTATTGTATTTTTAAAAAAATATATGAACTTTTGTCCCTTAAATATAGAAACAAATAATTTATTTGTCAATTATCAAAAAGCTCGGTGCACAAAACAAGTAATGGGGATCAAGGAAGTTGCTACGTATTTAAAGTTGGAAAACCCTGAAAGGTATACGGGACATTGTTTCCGACGTACGTCAGCAACAATGCTAGTCGATGGAGGTGGTGACTTAACTAACTTAGAGGCACGGAGGTTGGAAGTCCTTACAAGTAGCCGAAGTATACATAGATAATTTAGTAGAAAATAAAATAAAAGTAGCTGAGAAAATAATGAACCACGTAGAAAATATAAATCCGGTGGCCCAAACGTCATCATCATCATCTCGAATTGCAAATCGGTATGAAAATGACAGGCAGCAATATGCCACTGAAGATAAAGGACAGGAGGAAGATAAAGAACAGAAAATCCCCATTATAAATTTTTAAAACTGGTCAAATATTCATTCAATATGTATATCAATTTTTATTTATATATAGTGTTAGAGAAAGTATAGTCTAAAACTCGTATGGAATAGTATATCCGCCACTCGCGAAATCGTAGACCTCGCCTACGGCTCGGCCTACAAACTTTTCGCTCGCGCGGAAATTATCTATTCCATACTAGTTACAGAATATACTATTTAAAGGTCCACTGGCAAACAACTATAGAGAAACTCTAGCTTTTATAAATATTTAGACATGGCCTTTAAAACACATGCTTTTATACAAATTAAACAATCTGTCATCTATATGTAGAATTACTAACTTGTGATATATATATATATATATATATATATATATATATATATATATATATATATATATATATATATATATATATATATATATATATATGAAATGTTGAAATAATCTATTGTTACCAATCCTTATGTATTCGATTTTTCTATAGACAAATAAAGATTATTATATTATTATTATTAATTTTATCTATAGATGTCAGCTCCATCGACTAGGTCAATCGGCTTCACTACCTGGCTCATATAAATTAACTAAATAACGTCATCACTTTGTAATGCCATTTTTAGATAAATATGACTGTATATAGTTTTTTTGCGTTAACGATGATCGGATTATAATGAGGACATTCGGTGCTATTCTGTAACTTTATCATTATCTGTTATCGATCGTTAAATTAATGACAATCGTTTATTTTTAATGAACAAGTTATCGATTGTCTCAATTTTCGTATTCTATAACTACAATCATTTTCTTTGTCATTTATTTGAAAATTTTACGCATTTCGCACCCATATGAACTTAGCATTTATTTATCAATAAGTTTTTCAAATCTTTAATTATTGCGTTATATTGTAATATTGTATATGTATATAAGTAAATATTCACTCACAGAACTGCCAAAGAAAATATAGTTTTAACAATATAAAATGTACCTACCTAAAATTTTCCAAAAAAGAAAAACTACCTAATTTAAGAAAGAGTAATATAAAATATTTTTTAGTTTTAAATAATTATATAGGCACATTTTTCTATTGAGCCCCTTAATACTATTATTTTTAATTGATTACAACAAATAATATTTTGATTATTGCTTAAGAAAACTCATTGCACAAATTAATTCAATAAAAAAATTATTATGTATTATTTTGCAAAGAATAATTATGATTTACTGTCATATATATTTTTTTAAAACTACGGTGGATTTTTGAAAGCTGATTGATTTTATATATTTTTCTTTTCCACCAATATTCCCCTGACGCACTATTGATATTTAGTAGAAAAAAGTAAAATAAATATCCTTCCAAATGCATATTTCTCTGGCGTTGTCATATTGAAAACTATAACTGTAAAATTATTAATTACAATAAAGAATATTTTATTGATTACAAGAATGAATCCAACAAAGGAAATTTCATCAATATTTTAATAATAGCATTTTGCGAAGAAAAAATACTATAAAATTGTGGTGGAAATTATAAATGTATAGTTTCGAAGGGGCCTTGAATGTCATCATAATTTATCTGGGCCTCGCGGTTTCTAACAGTGGCCCAGCCCCTGGATGTCATTTCTACCATTTCGCAGAGTGTTATGATTAAATATTGGGTGAGTTGTCTGATTACTTAAAAGATTTGTTTAAAATTTCATCGCTTAAGCAGAAAAGGTCACTTTCTAGTGCCTTGTTGGGAATACATAACCTAAATCTATAAATAACATAAAAATGTAAATAGTACGAATTATATTATAATATAATATAAAATGCTTACTTGAATATTCAATTTCAATTATGTATATTGCATTGAAGTACTGGTAATATAATATTCTAACTGCTACTTTTATCTGATTTTGACATTTGTTATCGATCATTAATATGATAACGACAGCATATAACTGATCGATAAATTTCAGTGTGTTATCGACTATCATTAACTAATTTTAATGATCAAGTGACTTGCAGAATCCCAATTTGAATTGCAATCGATCATTACCTCGATAATGATCTATAAATTATAATGATTGAATTACAGAATAGCCCCGATTATGCCCTCATATAATGTGGAAACGTGGAACATACGAGTTTAATATAGGCTTTCAAAATTGTACGGATATTTTAGAGCAAAAATACAAGAAGTAAAAGTTGTTTTATTATAATTGTTACTTTTAAAAAGTCTTCATTTAACACAATAGAATATCTGTAGCACTGGATATTTAGAAAATTAAATATGGTATTTTCGTCAAATATCAGATTGCCATAGAAATTTGAAAAATAAAAACAAATAAATCAAAATATCAATTAAGATTTTAATACTTCAATATTTAATGCTGAATTATAATAATGTGGACACAATGATCACTCTTGGAAAATATTTAAAACGTTACATTTGTTTAAATATAAGTATGACAGTTTCATGTAATTTTTCATTCAATAAATAAATTATACAAAAGTATATCTCTATTGTGTATGTTAGGCATATTGATAGTAAATATCAACTTGGTAGCAGAGCGTAGTGCACCATTTGCATAATAAAGACTTGGAGTTTTTGGCGAACTTATTTCGACGTGAATTGTGCTTCGTTGTAGTGTGAGCAATGGTGGTTATTTGATCAAATATAACTCGTTCACAGATAGTTAACAAGGGCATAAGCATGGACATTTACAGTATCGAAAAAATTGCGTGGTGCTGAAAACTGGATGATTTGGAAATTTGCAATGAAAAATCTATTGCATGGAACTAAAGGGGCGCACGAGGTGTGTGCCGGTGATACTGAGAAACCGGCTAAACCGGAAGATGCAACAAATACCAAAGTGCGCGCAGAATATGAAGCTACTTTTCAAATATGGGACAAGGCAGATCGAGCTGCAAGCCAAATAATTGTAAGGTCATTGTATAGTAAAGTGATGGCATTACTTGTGTCATGTGAAACAGCACGTGATATGTGGCTTAAATTACTTTCTGTTTTTGAACAACAAAACCAACAAGCTGCCTCATGTTGTTCAATCTAAATTTTTCAATTTTCAAATGAATACACTAGATGACATGGTGCCACATATTGCGAAGTTTGAGAGCTTAATTTTGCGATTGCAGCAGTTAAAAATAAAACCTGATTAATCGTCATTGATGGTTAAGTTGCTTGATACGTTACCAGACGACTATGAAAGTCTAAGACAAGCATGATGGGCAAGGCCTGAAGAACAACAAACTTTCGCAAATCTTGCAAGTGTGCTTACGTCAGATGAAAAGCGGAAACAGCAACGCTGTAGTAAATCAGAAGAGCAGTTGGCAGCATTAATGAGAAGCAAAACCAAAGAATGATAAAACTAGTGTATCAAAAAATAAGAAGAAGCAAACACTTACTTTTAAATGTTATGGTTGCGGTGTCACTGGTCATATTCGTAGAAATTGTCCAACTGTAAAACGTAAAAAGGAGCAGGATAACACAAAAATGTTCAGTGGACGTAGTGACCAAGCTTTTCTTACCGAAGCTATGAATGCTGAATGAGACAATGATATGAGGATCGTTGATACTGGTCCTATAGATCATTTAACATATCGTAGTGATACTTATTCATCCTTTAAGTATTTTGCAACACCTATCAAAGTCCACATTGGTGACAATTCAACAATGTATGCCATTGGAAAAGGAATTATTAATTTTG
This sequence comes from Harpalus rubripes, assembly GCA_963082715.1. Taxonomy (NCBI): domain Eukaryota; kingdom Metazoa; phylum Arthropoda; class Insecta; order Coleoptera; family Carabidae; genus Harpalus; species Harpalus rubripes. Next base: position 19,081,224 of record OY720455.1, read on the forward strand.
AGGCTCAGGTCAACGGAAAGAAATTATCTTGTAATATGGAAAATGTGTTATATGTACCAACAGCTCGAAGGAATTTGTTCTCCGTTACGTCTGCTCTTGATAAGGGCATGCAGTTTGTTTTAACAAAAGACAACTGAAACTTTGTGAAGAACGGTGAGATTAAGGCTTGTGGTACCGTTATGGTCAGTTGTTTAAGATGAACATTTCTATTAAAAAACCTGAAAAGCCATGTGTAAATGAAGTGAATCTAACATCTAAAAGCTGTTTGCAAGTTTGGCATGAACTTATGAGCCATCAAAACAAGAGGCACGTACAACGAGTTCTCAAGTTACATGGTATTGACACCAAATATGATGGTGAGTTTTGCGGAGCTTGTGTTGAAGGGAAGCAACACCGGAGTAGTTTTTCTTCTCGTCAACAGCGTGCTATAGAGCCTGGTGCACACATACATGCTGATCTGTGTGGACCAATGGAATGTGCATCTTTAGGCAAAGCAAAGTATTACATTTGTTTTACTTGTGATTTTTCCTCATATCGAGTGATTTATTTTCTGAAAGAATAATCAGAAGCTACTCAGAAGATTGCTGAAATGCTACAACTTGTGGAAAATTAATGTGGAAGTCCTGTAAAAGTATTTCAATGTCATGTTGGTCGTGAGTTCAACAATAATGAAGTACGAAATATTATGAAAATTAATGGTGTTAATTTCATTGTGACTAATCCGTACACACCGGAACAAAATGGTTGTGCCGAACGCACGAATAGGACCATAGTCGAACTAGCTCGAACAATGTTGCTAGCAAAGAATTTACCAAAAGCATTGTAGACGGAGGCAGCAAATACAGCTGTCTATGTACTTAATCGAACGGGACCAAGCAGAGTCGAGGGTAAAAGCCCATATGAGCTATTTACTGGAAAGACTGTGCATATCAATAGACTTCGTAATTTTGGAACGGAATCCTACGTACATGTGCCAAAAGAACATCGTCAAAAACGGGATGCAAAGGAAAACGTGGATTTTTTGTCGGCTTTTCTCCATACCAGCAATGAGTGCCCGTGAGGTGGCACCTGGTAAATGCCCGTACGGTACAAATATGTCATCATCATTACCAATATCTGCGTACAAAGCAGACTGGCACACCCAGAAATGGGTAATATGCCGTGATGATATATTTATGTTTAATTATTTATTTATTTTCTCACTCATGCAAAAATTCTCGGTCGGCTAAACTTTAACTGTAAAAATCTGAACAACTCATACAAGAGGGTACTTAGAGAAAATTGGTTGTTGGAAGTTACACAATTACCCCGTTTCTCTCCTAAAATTTTTACTTGTCAAAAATTTTCTACGCGTCCGAAAGCTCATCAGGTGCAACGGCTTTTAGATCTTTCACATGCCACCTCCCAAGGTTTTTGCCTTCAGAATCTACGATTTCATAAACTAAACAGAATATTTTCTTAGAAATAGTACAGCGAATAAATTTTGGGGCTAATTTAGAATAATAGTACGCATTTGCGTCCGAAAGGGTATAATTTCTTTTGTAGATAGTGTCTCCGGGCGAAAATTCGAGGGGGCGGCGTCGTGGATTGTAATGGTGAGTATTACGTAAGTGTGCTCTGGCTAGACGAGCGTCTACCCTCTTGAATATAGGATAATAATAGGAGTTGGGAGGCATAAGTTTTCTTATCCACATTGGGTATGGTGGCATTACTGGAACAGTAAAAACGGCCTGAAGTGGGAACATGTCTAGCAAACATTAATAATAATGCGGGGTATTCAGTGACTTCATGGGTAGCCGTACGGATAGCCTGCGCGATCCGCGGAAGTTCTACATCCCATTGGCGTTGATTTTCAGAAATATAAGATTTTGGTGCGGTTTTTATGACTCTATTCGACCTTTCACAAAAGTTAACTTGGGCATGGTACTTGGCGTTGTACCAAAGTATAGGTACTTTGTATCTTTTTAAAAGGGCTTGGAACTTAGTACTTCAAAATTGTACACCATTATCGACTATGATAGTTTCGGGTACTCCGAAAAGAAAGAACACATCGCGGTCTACAATATCGCATATCTTGTTAGCGGTAGCTTGACGTGGGACATAGTTTAAAGTTAATTTAGAGAACCAATCCGTGATTACTACGACATAGGTATATCCTGACGAAGATCGGGGAAAAGGTCCCATAATATCCATGGAAATTATCTGCCAAGGGAGGTTAACCTTTTTCTGTTTTCCCATAAATCCTGAGGTGGTTTGCTGAGAGACCTTTTGTGCCAGACAAGTGGGGCAGCGAGTCACGTAGCGAACTACGTAGGCTTTAAGTTTTGGCCAGTAATAGTTCTCAGAGACTCGGCGGTAGATTTTAAAGATACCCAAGTGTGCTGATAAGGGGTCGTCGAGACATTTTTGGAGGACTGCTTTACGCTGATCAGTAGGCACAATTGGGTAGATTTATTGGTAAGTTGTGCTCGTTAAGGACTAACTTGTATCTCAGATTTTCCTTAATGAACCAACCAGGGTACTCTTGGGAGGAGTTTGTTATATTTTCCCGCAACTTATTGTTCGGTTCTATTTGCAAAGGTGTCAAGGGTGGCCACTTCTAAGAGTGTTCGCGAAAGAGCGTTGGTAAAAACTTTGCGGGCCCCATGTTGGGCGCCAAATTATGTGTGACGCAATCGGTACCTACCTGGTGGAGATGCTCGATCACTACACGCATAGATTTGTGCCTGTAGCTGTAAAGTCGTAAGCGGGGTCCGTGGGACGTGACAATATACCTATAAAACTATATACTGCTGACGCCCTATCTCTCCTTTAAGAGGAGTCTGCTACAAACATTATTGTCTATCCTTGTCAGTTAGTGTAAGAATTTTCCTCTCGCTAGTTCCCCTTTCCCGTTTTACACCAACAAAATCAAAGCAATCTGGCACTTGCGCAGAGCTATTCTTACAGACAAGTGCAGCTATATATGCAGATATATATATATATATATATATATATATATATATATATATATGTGTGTGCACTCGGCTAATGTTAGTCTCACAAATCTCACTCCCACCAGCAGTATATTAGTTTTATAGGTATATTGACGTGACAAGGAAATGTGAGCAAAATGAATGCAAGGGAAAAGGGCGCCACAAGCGCTAATGAGTGAAGCTGTGTGAATGGTGTGCGCCAGACCACCGATGATTTTTGAAAACCAAGTAATTTTTAACAAACTTTTTTTTGCCGGCGTGAGCAAATAGTAATTATAACTGCAAAAATCTGAATTACTGATACAGGGGGGTACTTAGAGAAAATTTAGTGTTGGCCGTTACAGCACTTAGGATACATTAAAACCTCACCTATGAAAACGTACGACAACAAAGTTTCTGGAGAGAAGAGGGAATTCAACAATTTGCATATATATATATATATATATATATATATATATATATATATATATATATATACAGGGTGGAAACGAACTTAATGTCAAATTTAAGGGTGAGTAGTATGACATGTGTAGATTACGAAACTGAAAGAATTTTTTTTAAATTCGAAAAACGAAAATTCGACTTTTCTTAAGGAAACTTTTTTAGTGCAGTTTTAATTCATATTTCATTAAAAATATGTTTATCAAAAATACTTTCAAAATTAGTTGTATTATTAATAATTAAATTAAATTATTCTTAATAATTAAATTAAATACCATTTGCACCGGAAATATCTCACACGAGCGTTTTGAAAATTTTGCACAAGAATAATTATCATCCATATCATTTTCAACGTGTTCAAGGATTAATGCCTGCTGATCACATCAGTGGATTCTGCAACAACATGCTGCAAATTTTAATTTTACTTCACTTTTAATATTTAGTGACGAAGCAATTTTCACACGTGACGGTGTCCATAATTTCCGCAACATGCATTATTGGGCTCAAGAAAATCCACATGTTGTAGTAAGAAGTAGTTTGCTACACAGATTTTCATTAAATGTTTGGGCTGGTATCTTAAATGGAAATTTGCTTGGACCATACATACTGCCCAACAGATTAAATGGTGACCAGTTTTTGTAATTTTTACAAAATGTTCTACCAGTATTATTAGAAGATGTTCCCTTACTCTATCGTCAACATGCATAGTTTCAGCATGATGGTGCTCCACTTCATTTTTCAAGAAATGTGCGGCAGCATTTAAATAATACCTATGGGAACAGGTGGATTGGCCGTGGAGGTCCTGTATCATGGCCACCAAGATCACCTGACCTCAATCCCTTAGATTTTTATCTGTGGGGTCATTTGAAGTCCTGGGTGTATGATAATCAAAACCCCCCTGAAACTGTTGAAGAATTGAGGATGCGGATTCAAAACTGTGCTGAAATTATTAAACAAGAAAATCATATGAACCTGGCATGTAGTGTCTCATTAATTCAACGTAGTGCATTGTGTGTAGCTGTGGGAGGTGACAATTTTGAACAATATGAGTTTTGTGTTTATTCTTGAATTGAATTAATATTGTCACATGAAAACTTTCTAGTATTGTTGCTATTTATCAGTTAATCCATTGTTTTTTTTCTTTATAAAAATAATTCTGCGAAGTATTAATATTAATCTTTGATATGGTTCATTGAACTTTCGAAATAAATTACGTTAGAAATAATTAAGATTTGATTATACAGAAACATTACGTAAATTAGTTAAATTAATTTCAAGTATTAAATTTGTCAGTGGTCCAGTGGTACCAAAAATGTTAGTTTAATGAGAACTACCCTAAATATGCGAATTTTTTAAAAAATTCTTTCTGTTTCGTAATCTACATATGTCGTACTACTCACCCTTAAATTTATGATATTAAGTTCGTTTCCACCCTATATATATATATATATATATATATATATATATATATATATATATATATATATATATATATATATATATATATGTCGCGGGGTAGTATCACTGGCAAACTCTATGTCGACCAACACTATATCATAACCACAGCGATAATATAAACGTGATGATCTCAGCGAGGCGGACATGCACTCACCCTGAGCACCGCTAGACACTGATTCCATCCAAGCATTGTAACCAAGAATGCTTGACGTTTCGATTACGACAATACAATTAAAAGATTATAAGTGATTCATGTAATACTTGATTCATTAAATGATCGTTACGACATGCATTGATATTACAATCTCCGACACGGCCATTCTGACGTTTCACACGTCCTCGCGTGAACTATCTGAAAGCAAAGAATTTATCCACAGTATTTTCGCTCGGCTATCTCTGACCAATAATTGCTCAAATAGTTACTACTTTGTTCACATTTATATTAAGCTCAGAATTTAGCTATAGTACACTAAATTATTTAATGGACGCCTTTTTTACAAGACGTCAAACAAAACATAACTTTGTGACAATACATTTCACTAGTAAATACATGACTACCAATATCAGTATTCAAGTATTGTTATAGCTTGTCCAACAGCGAAAGACCATCATTGCTTAAACAGCAATCGATCGCTATTCCATATTTGCTTAACCAGCGCAAGAAAACCATACCGTCATTGCTTACCCAGCAATGGAACACCCTTCCGTCATCGCTTAACCAGCTCGGAAAACCACACCGTCATTGCTTACCCAGCAATGGAACACCATTCCGTCATCGCTTAACCAGCTCGGAAAACCACAGCGTCATTGCTTACCCAGCAATGGAACTCTATTCCGTCATCGCTTAACCAGCTCGGAAAACCACACGACAGAGGCACCTAGTTAGCATGTTACCTTCGGCAGAGGTATCACAGTAGCATACCAAAACGCCATGACAGAGGCATCCAGTAGCATGTCATCTTCCATCACGGTTAATAATTCTAAAGAATTTTATGAAAATGTCCAATGTCCAGACCAACGCCTCAATTGCTCCTTAGCCACTTTTGTTATAAAAGTTTGTCGGCTCTTCAAAGTTTTAGTCACCCCTGTGGATTTTCAACGATCCTCTCGATTAGCCTAACTAAATTGTGGTCTCAACCTCCAGAAGGTTCATTATTGTACGCATGAACCGCTCTACTTAAAAATTAGAACATGGATTCATGTGTTATGTAAATAATACGTAATACCAAATCGAAATAATTGGGCATGCTTAAACTTCTAAATTTGTTAAATAATTCAAACAGATAGTTCTTCTTTTCGTTTTCCTAACTGTATTTTGTCTTAGTGTTTTTTAGTTAAATTTTTTGACAAGTTGGTTTTTGCTCTTATTGGAGGTTAGTAAGTTTTAGTCAGTTGATCTTACACTGTCACAGGTGATGCTGTCTCTTATAATGTTTCTCGTTTGGCCTACAAATCCTCACAGGTATTTTATAAAAAAATTATTGTTTATTTAAACTTGTTGTTTATTTTTGCTTGATTATACTCTGGAAAATGATTGTTGTTGATTTGTGTCATATATTTGTATTGTAGCACTTGATGAAGGTAAAATAATATACTGAAACGTTTGCTAGAGGAGATGTAGAAACAATTTTTTTATCTTCCTTTATATCCATCATCCGATGAACGTTCTTCAATTATATTTATCCTTGGATAGGATCAAAATATTTTAAAGCAATTTGTTCCAGCGTCCATCACGCTGCACTTAGGCGTCCCAAACATTAAAACAAACAATTGAAAAGCAAGTCCCGTCTTGTCAGAATTCTCTGCTTCCAATGGCTGACAGATTTCTGTTGCTCAATTGTTTTTTTAGGTAAAACAGTCGGCTTCGCAACCGTGGTAGGCTCCAGTCCGGGCACCAGCTGTCCTGTGCAACTCCTCTGCGGATGATCTAGCTTGCCACAATTTAAACATTCAACATATTTACAATTTGACAAAACTGGCATGGTCACCCCGAAAACAGTCACGAGGAGCCTGATCGGTCACAGCCCCATCAAAACCAAAACGCCAAGTTTTATAGCTATGACCATGCTCACCGGAAATTTAACAAAGTCATATAGTATGTTCTGGGAATAGACTCAGGGACTATTTCAAACCACTACCATATTTGTATCTAAATTTCAATATTCATAAAAGTTCCGTCCGTAACGACTCAGGGTTTTGGAACATGGACGTGCAGGAACTTGAATAACTTCATACAAATTATACCATGAACAATTGATAAAAGTTCACTCAGATTTGAACTCTGCACAGCGCTATATTATTCACGTTAACACGGTACATCCAATACATTCTCTCACTATCAGTGCTACACATCGCCTCATTCGTAGATCTTGGGCAGGATGCTCTCCCATTCTGGCTTATTATTTCGAGACAGACTGGTACAGACTTCGTCCATAATTACAGCTCTCCCGCCACTGTCAATAATATTTTTCCCAAATAGCATCATCGTACGGTAACTGATCGAATGCATCGATCTCTCACTTCAATCACATTACCCTTAATCTCAACGCAGATACCTGAAACCTAAATACTCAAAAGTCCACATGCAATTTATACATTCACAAAATCATCAAAACAAATCCCGTAGCAGCCTCGGACACAAGCCGCTGTCCTTCTAGCAAAAACTAGAGATTGCAGGCAGAAACGAACCACTGGCCATACATCACCGTATTTGGACCAATGATCACTCATGCATTGTTAGTATGGCGGCCAAAATGTAACAAAACACAGCACAAGCTTCTTTGTGGAAGCGCAACGATAATTTTTCTTTCTATCACATACCACAGGCGCTATGAATACCTGTCCAAGTGCAGTCATGGAATTGATTCTGGGGCCAACGTCTTTGCACTCTGCAAGACAAAACACTTCAAGTTTGGAGATCTCGTAGTCCACTCATAATTTCTAAAACAAAAAGCTACACAAGAGAGTTTTTGGTAATCGCCTTCGATGGGCAGTAGTAAGGCCACTCTTCCAAATAGACTATCTGTCCTGGTTTACGGATATTTCTAAACTAGAGTCAGCAGAAACTGGATCGATTTTATTTGTGGTATGTGATACAAAGAAAAACTCTCGTTGCGCTTCCGCAAAGACGCTTGTGCTGTGTTTTGTTACATTTTGGCCGCCATACTAACGATGCATGAGTGATCATTGGTCCAAATACGGTGATGTATGGCCAGTGGTTCGTTTCTGCCTGCAATCTCTAGTTTTTGCTAGAAGGACAGCGGCTTGTGTCCGAGGTTGCTACGGGATTTGTTTTGATGATTTTGTTAATGTAAAAATTGGATGTGGACTTTTGAGTATTCAGGTTTCAGGTATCTGCGTTGACATTAAGGGTAATGTGATTGAAGTGAGAGATAGATGCATTTGATCAGTTACTGTACGATGATGCTATTTGGGAAAAATATTGTTGACAGTGGCGGGAGAGCTGTAATTATGGACGAAGTCTGTACCAGACTGTCTTGAAATAATAAGCCAGAATGGGCGAGCATCCTGCCCAAGATCTACGAATGAGGCGATGTGTAGCACTGATAGTGAGAGAATGTATTGGATATACCGTGTTAGCGTGAATAATATAGCGCTGTGCAGACAGTTCAAATCTGAGTGAACTCATATCAATTGTTCATGGTATAATTTGTATGAAGTTATTCAAGTTCCTGCACGTCCATGTTCCAAAACCCTGAGTCGTTACGGATGGAACTTTCATGATATTGAAATTTAGGAACAAATATGGTAGTGGTTTGAAATAGTCCCTGAGTCTATTCCCAGAACATACTATATGACTTTATTAAATTCCAATGAGCCTAGTCGTAGCTATAAAACTTAGCGTTTTGGTTTTGATGGGACTGTGGCCAATCAGGCTCCTCGTGACCGTTTTCGGGGTGACCATGCCAGTTTTGTCAAATTGTGAATTTATTGAATGTTTAAATTGTGGCAAGCTAGATCATCCGCAGAGGAGTTGCACAGGACAGCTGGTGCCTGAACTGGAGCCTGCCACGGTTGCGAAGCCGACTGTTTTACCTGAAAAACAATTGAGCAACAGAAATCTGTCAGCCATTGGAAGCAGAGAAGTCTAACAAGACGGGACTTGCTTTTCAAATGTTTGTCTTAATGTTTGGGACGCCTAAGTATAGCGTGATGGACGCTGGAACAAATTGCTTTAAAATATTTTGATCGTATCCAAGGATAAATTTAATTAAAGAAAGTTCATCGGATGATGGATATAAAGGAAGATAAAAAAAATTGTTTCTACATCTCCTCTTGCAAACGTTTCGGTGCATTATTTTATTTTCATCAAATGCTACAATAAAAATATTTGACACAAATCAACAGCAATCGTTTTCCAGAGTATAAACAGGCAATAATAAATAAGTTTAAATAAACAACATTTTTTTAATAAAATACCTGTGAGATATGTAGGCCAAACGAGAAACATTATAAAGGACAGCATCACCTGTGACAGTGTAAGATCAACTGACTAAAACTTACTAACCTCCAATAAGAGCAAAAACCAACTTGTCAAAAAATTAAACTAAAAAACACTAAGCCAAAATACAGTTAGGAAAACGAAAAGAAGAACTATCTGTTTGAATTACTTAACAAATTTAAAACATTTTGATAGCTTTAAGTATTATTTACATAACACATGAATCCATGTTCTAATTTTTAAGTAGAGCGGTTCATGCGTACAATAATGAACCTTCTGGAGGTTGAGATCACAATTTAGTTAGGCTAATCGAGTGGATCGTTGAAAATCTACAGGGGTGACTAAAACTTTGAAGAGCCGACAAATGTTTATAACAAAAGTGGCTAAGGAGCAATTGATGCGTTGGTCTGGACATTGGACATTTACATAAAATTCTTTAGAATTATTAACCGTGATGGAAGATGGCATGCTACTGGATGCCTCTGTCATGGTGTTTCGGTATGCTACGGTGATACCTCTGCTGAAGGTAACATGCTAACTAGGTGCCTCTGTCGTGTGGTTTTCCGAGCTGGTTAAGCGATGACAGAATATTGTTCCATTGCTGGGTAAGCAATGACGCTGTGGTTTTCCGAGCTGGTTAAGCGATGACGGAATAGTGTTCCATTGCTGGGTAAACAATGACGGTGTGGTTTTCCGAGCTGGTTAAGCGATGACGGAAGGGTGTTCCATTGCTGGGTAAGCAATGACGGTATGGTTTTCTTGCGCTGGTTAAGCGAAGATGGAATAGCGATCGATTGCTGGTTAAGCAATGATGGTCTGTCGCTGTTGGATAAGCTATAACAATGCTTGAATACTGATATTGGTAGTCATGTATTTACTGGTGAAATGTATTGTCACAGAATTATGTTTTGTTTGACGTCTTGTACAAAAGGCGTCCATTAAATAATTTAGTGTACTATAGCTAAATTTTGAGCTTAATATAAATGTGAACAAAGTTGTAACTATTTGAGCACTTATTGGTCAGAGATAGCCGAGCGAAAATACTGTGGATAAATTCTTTGTTTTCAGATAGTTCACACGAGGACGTGTGAAACGTCAGAATGGCCGTGTCGGAGATTGTAATATCAAAGCATATCGTAACGATCATTTAATGAATCAAGCATTACATGAATCACTTATAATCTTTTAATTGTATTGTCGTAATCGAAACGTCAAGCATTCTTGGCTATAATGCTTGGATGGAATCAGTGTGTAGCGGTGCTCAGGGTGAGTGCATGTCCGCCTCGCTGAGATCATCACGTTTATATTATCGCCGTGGTTCTGAAATAGTGTTGGTTGACATAGAGTTTGCCAGTGATACTACCCCGCGACATATATATATATATATATATATATATATATATATATATATATATATATATATATATATATATATATTGATCCTACATAAATATAACGTACCGCAATTTCGCCTATAAAAGGTAGGTTATTCGAAATGTTTAATATAATATTCTTATTTTTAAATTACTGCATAAACGACGTTATTTAAATTTAGTTTCTTAATTTAGTGGATTAATTTAATTTTATAATTTACATACTGCATAAAACCATTATTAACTTATGTTAAACTACGGTGCGATAAATTAATTTGATAAAGGCGAGCAAAACACTCTTGCAATACGGTGAGTAAATTACTACGAATATAAATGTTTTCCATGACAAAATTGGTGGGAACACATCCGCATGCGCGTAGTATAATGCCTCAAGACTCAGCACAGCTCACATGAGATGGCGTCACTTTCCTGTATGCAGCGCGAACTCATAGCTGTCTGAATTTTGATGATAATATTATATTTTATTTTCTAAATATCTAGTTCGATTGATATACTATTGCATTAAATGAAGACTTTTTAAAGTAAAAATTAACTCTAAACAACTTCTTGTATTTTTGTTTTAAAATGTACAGGTGAGCCAATTTCAGCACATTTTTAAAATTCAATGTTCAATTCCTAGACATCGCTTTTCGTTGCACACATTTATATTACTTGTTTACTTTTTCATTCTAAAGAGGTTTTATACACTCACCGGCAGAAAAACGAATCACATTTTTTATTTTTAATTATGTTAACTATCTCAATAACTATAAAAGCTACGGAGTCGGTTAATATACAAAAGTATATTAGGATGCCATTTTCGCAATGATTTGTTTATTCAGAAGAAATGCATAAGTCAGTATATATATATATATATATATATATATATATATATATATATATATATATATATATATATATATAGGATGTTTCCTTTAAAATAACCAGCACTTTTTAGGCAAACTAACGGTTTTAGAAAAATTGTTTTATACAAAAAGATGATCAAGAATAAGGGGCTATTTTATCAATAATAACAAACCGAAAATTCAACCAGCGGTTCTCAAACGGTAGAACATTATATTTTTTTAGTACCCTATATAATCTTTTTGCTCTTTAAATAGAATATTTTTTTCTGATTTTAACCATATAAATTTGGGATAGGGTTGTATAACAATTATTTCAAGAAAAATGGTATTAAAGACTAGAAATAATATAATAAAAAATGGCTTTACTACTAGCGTAACTAAGCAACAGTCGTACAATTACCTGTATATTGATAGCCTCTTGCAATAACATTATTTTTAATTTTTAATGCAATTTTTCTCAAAATCATTGTTATACTATATTTATATCATTTAAATCAGAAAAGAAATCTCTTTCTAATGGGCTAAATATTATATAGGGTACCATTTAAAAAAATAGATAATTTTGTTCTACCGTTTGAGAACCTCTGGTTGAAATTTCGGTTTGTTATTATTTAGAAATTAGTTCCTTATTTTTGATCATTTTTTGCATAATTTTTTTTCTCAAGTCATTTGTACGCCCAAAAATGCGCTGGTTGTTTTAAAGAAAACACCCTGTACATATAAAATAAATAAAAATAAATATATCATCATGGCATATTACCCATTGCTGGGTGTGCCAACCTGCTTTGTACGCAAAATTCGATAATGATGATGACATATTTTTCACCGTGCGGGCGTTTACCAGGCGTCACCTCACGGGTACTCATTGCAAGCGTGGAGAGTGCACCACATGGGTCAATTTTGTGCCATATATATATATATATATATATATATATATATATATATATATATATATATATATATATACGTGTTGAGAATTCGTCACTGTTTTAAATATAATTATAACTTTTGTAGGATTTCAGTGAAAGGGCATGAAAGTAGAGCTCGTTTCTTGATTATTTCATCTAGCTTTCGGATTTATTTAATCCTTCATCAGGATGCTGTAAAATTATACATGAATGTAACAAATAGTAGTTAACATTTAGGTATGCAAACTTACAATAATGTGAAGTTTAGTTATAACATAGCTTCATTGAAAAATATGACAATATATAGGTACAATTTTTTGGTCTGCTGGAAGCACAAGTTTTACTACGGAGTTCTTCTCTCAACAGGTAGGGGGTTGCAGATGTTACTGTGGTGGGGGAATGGCGCTGAATTCAAAACGAAGAAGTTGGGAATAGCAAATAGATGTCACGATCAAGAACTTGTTTGGGTATTATTATTTTGTTGTTGAGTATTATTGTTTTTTATTATATCAAATAGGTTTGTGTATATAGCGCATATATATATATATATATATATATATATATATATATATATATATATATATATATATATATATATATATGTATAAAGTTAACAATTTGAAGTCAACAATATACTCACCATGTTTTAATATATTTCCAAAAAAATTCCGGGAAAAAGTAACAAAATTTCTTCCCGCAAATCCCGAGGGAAAACAAATTCCCGGGGGGAATTTGCCGGCGGCACATCACTAGTTATATCGTATCTTTAACAGAATTAGAGTAGTGGATGAAAAAACAAAAATTGCAGGAAACGTTCACAATAATTATTTTTTAATCATCTACAATTTACGTATTTCGATTCCATGGCTAATGTAAACTGTAATAAATAGTAAAACCTTTTAGACTAAGTATTAAATACGTAATATTGATTGTTTTTTGAGTAATTTCATAACTGCATATTTTTCTGGACAGGATTCTGTAAAAAAACTTTTGTTGTAATTACTTTAAGGTAAAATCATAAATTTCATGGACTATAAAACAACTTCAGAATGAAAAAATTTAAACAATAAGTGTTATATATGTATTGTGATGAATAATAATTTGTAAAAAAAGTTAAAAAATAGAGGTAAACTTGATTCAATTGAAGCATTTAAGGAAATTTTCAAAAATTTGCTCTGGTTGAAGCACTCATTATCTATTGGTTGTAGATAAAATTATTTTAGATAAAAGTTGCAGGGAATTTTATTCGAAACAAATTCTAAAATATCTATTTTTGCTCTAATGCTTATTGATGAAGAAATATTTTTAAAAACAGATTTTTTGCGTCACTTTTCCAAGATGGTGGCGCTTCCCGAAGTGCCCTGAGGTTTAAATCTTATATTTTTATTAGGATCCGTAAATATATAACATATCCAAAAATCAACAATACCCTTTTGTGGAATAAACCCTTATTTTTCTACCCAATGACTGGACTATCGGTCAGTAGAGTTACAGCCCCTTGATAGTGCACTTCATCAGACACATTTTTGCTAATAACTGGTATTAATTGCACTAAAATTTTGAAACTTGGTATGAGGATACTTGTTATTTAGATGCCTATTTATACTTTCTTTTGTTTCTGTATCTCACCAAGAGGCGACTCATCTGGAAAGTCTTAATGTTTTTAACGTTAGTTTTTTACCTATTAACATTTTTTTTCAATTTTACTTATAAAATATTACATACAATGCAAAAATACAGAAAAAAATACGCTTGCTGAAACTTCATAAACGCAGTAGTTTTTGAAATATTTTATTTTTAGAAAAAATCAATGATTCCAAATATTTAGTTAACAGTTAAAAATTAATCAGTGTTCCCAACAATAAAGTAGATAATATGCAAAAAAACCTGTTACACTGAGTAATGCAGTATCGAAAAATAATAAAGAAGTTAAATAGTATATCATATCCGAGGTGGGATAAGTTTAATTACAGCCGAGGGCTCATATATATTACCGAGAGGCTAAGCTGTGATGAGACTCCCGCGAGGAATGTATACTCTTTTATTCACAATCATCTTTTTTTTAAATCAATAATTTTCGCAATAAATTAACCTTTAATTTCATTAAAATTTGTTTAACCTAATATATTATAGGTACTTATTAGAATATTGCTAGGTAACCCCTACATAAACATTTCCAACCCGTGGGGTGGAAGTAAAATTTGTTACTTCCATCCCAAAAGATTGTCATTATTGTGAGGAATGACGTATTTCCCAACTTCTAAAAGGTTAGGAATCGACATTACTATCATGATTTTGAATAAACTAAATTTCAAGAACTAGAAGAGAAACTTAAAATAAAAGTCCAACAAAAGGAACTAAGTACTAAAAAGAAAATACGAGATAAATTTTTTATTTAGTCTGGCATTCCTGAAGAAAAAGGCAAACATATAGAACAGAAAATTTTAAAAGTAATAAATGATAACAGAATTTGTCTGATATCAAAACACAAGACATTGAAGATATTAAAAGAATCGGAAAATCATCAAATGGAAAAACGAGACCCATATTAACGGAATTTAATCCCAAAAAGACAAAAAAAATAATATTAAAAAATGCTCTACTACTTAAAAACATGAACTTATATATTGAAGAAGATTACTCCTATAACGTATTGAAAGAAAGGAAAATTTTAAAGCCCCACCTCATCCAAGCTAAGAAAAGTGGCCAAAGATCTAATTTATATCAAAATATATTGTGGCATAGTTGCATAAAACATTGTTAACTTTAATCAAGTTAACTTTGACAAGGCTTATTTTCCAATATATTTTTGACACGTATCATAGGTTACAATATACTCACATGATCAGCTAACAACGTTTTATGCAACTGGCTCTGTATTGCGGAAAATGAGGGTAAGTATATACAGGGGTGTTAATACTAAGTTGTTACATCCGAAAACGGCAGTTAGAACTCATTGAAACAAACAACATTTCTTAGTTCAAATTTTTGATTTGGACCCCAGTTTATAGTTATTGGGGATTTTTGTTTTACGAAAAATCGTCGTTTCTCCCTTATGTTAAAGAATATTTAAAAAATACAAAAACTTTTTTTCTTTGCTTTCTGTTCTCTAAAACATTTGTATTTACAAATATTTTCTATTCCCTAAAGAAATCAGCTCATAGTCCCATCTCCGCGCATCCCAATTCCCGGAACCGCAATAAGACCGTATTCCACGAGAGATGATGAAACGCCCCTTTAAAGTCGATGAACAACCCCAGAACGTATGTCCCCGTAGAGGCCGACACCGTCTCCTTCACCAAGGCCAACGCGTCCTCGACCGACCTTCCTGCCCGGGAGCCAAACTGGTGCCCATGCAAGCCATCCAACAGTGGAGCGAGTCTCCCGACAAGCATCCGCTCGAGCACCTTGCCGAAGACGCTCAGCAAGGTGATCGGGCGGTACGAGGTAGGATCGTCCCTCACCCTGACTTGAGAAGCACCACCACACGGCCCTTTTTCCACAACGGCGGAAAGCGATTACTCGACAAGCAGGCATCAAACATCGACTTAACGTAGAACCCCAGCGCCGCCCACACGTGACGGAGAGTTACAACATCGACCCCATCTAAGCCAGGTGACTTGCTTACAGCCATTGCGAAGACTGCCGACTCAATTTCATCCCAGCTAAATTCCCTAGCCTCCTCCCTGACCTCTATAACCCTCGTAGGTTCATCAGTTTCCGGAAAGACACTACCCAACAAAATGTCCGCGCTTTCATCCCATGACTCGGCGACCCTGTAACCCTGCCTAATCCTCGGAATGTCCGCGTTCCCACGTAAACCCCGACAGATCCAATATAACGCCCCCCACGGATCCTCTTTACCTTGCTCCTGCACGAACTCCCGCCAATGCCCATCCTTCTCTTCCCTGAGCATTCGACGATATGCCCGGACAGAAGCTCGGTACTCTACATCCCTCTGTGGCAAAGTATGCGACTGTTCCCGTCTGGCCCGCTGGAATAGCCTGCGCAAGCGCCTTGAATCACGCCGCAATGCTGCCAAGTCGCTTGTTCACCACTCGACCTGCTTTCGCCTCCTGCCCCTCTGTCTCCTCCGCAGGACACGTTCGTTGGTCTTGGTCACCCAATCCAACAAAACCTCCGATTGTCTTTCGGCTGGCAAGTCGACGAAGTCGGCTTCAGCGACATCAACAACGCTCTTCAATTCCGTCTCGTACAGTTCCCAGTCTACACCCTTTGTCACCCACCCCAGACGTTCTACCGTGTCGCGCCCACCGTCACCTCTACCCGAAACCGTTAATAACATCGCGTTATGATCCGACATACCCCAGCTATCGAAAACATCCCACGTCCAGTTAAAACGATCCCCAGCCCTATTAATCAACGAAATATTAATGTCGCTCATTCCGCCCGGCCCGCAGTACGTGTATATCAAACTCGGCTAGTTCAGCACAACTAGTCCTCGCTCATTGATGAGATCTTCAACCAACCGACTGCGGTCAACCTTCTCCCCGTACCGATTGTCCCCCTTGCTGAACCAAGGTAGCGAAACGGCGTTCCCATCTAATCCCATCACTAACGGAGTACCAATCACCCTACGTAAGTAGTCGAGATCATGTCTGATATCCCCCCCCCCCAAATTGACAATACAACGAACAAACAAGAATTTTACCTAAAGGCCCAACTATGGCAACACAGACTCCCGTGGTTGTGACCAACTCAGGGATCACCATGACTTCGATTGTATCGTAAACAACGACCACCGCCACCTTGGGAGCCCCCCACTCGCATGTGAGTAAACCCGCATAGCGGACTGCAACAGGGCTACCTCAATGCGATCGGCTAACAACCCTTGACCCGCGTCGGACATGATCTCCCTACCCTGCCCAAAATTCAGCTGAATAATGCGCATGCACGCCATTAATCAGCTGTAATTCTCCCCCTCATTCTCGCCACCGCTCGCAAGTACTCTGGACATTCCCTCGACAATACCCCATGCGCACTATCCTTCTTCGCTACAATACAATTCCTACATACTTCCGCTCTATGACAATCTTTCCACCCTATATAAATACGACCTTCCTGACATAGCGCGTCTTTCATCACCCGGGAAACCTCAAGTATCCACCGCCCTTTTTATTCAGAATCAACCCTGGTTCTTGCCAAATACTCGGGCATGGCAATAACTTCAGCTAAATTTTAAAAATAAATTATTTTCCATAATTTTATCTTTACCAAGATGAACCGGTACATCATAAATTATTACCTTAGGACCTACTTTACGTGGAGTCTCAACCTTAAGCCCCAGTTCCCTAAATTTACCCTCGTCCTTAATCGCTTGCAGATCTTTCTCACTCGCTGCCTCAATCGCTATCCCATTTCTAATTCGCCGTACAGCACTAACCCGTACATTCGTAACCTGGTTGCTGATATTCTTCATAACCTTCTCTTTTATAACCTCGGCTGCCATTGGCTCATCCCCCTCTGCTCTTACTACCATCGCGTAGTTAACATTCCGCGGTTTTAATACCCCTTGACTCCCTTGCCTGTCTGCAGTAGCTCCTGCCCCTCTTTTCCCTTGTTTCCCTAAAGCTGGCCATTCGGCCCTATCCAAGGTACTTACTGCCGACTTCCTCTTATCCTCCTCATACTCCCTTATGATTTCCTTAAACTTGTTCTGTTCATCTACCCTCCCCTTCAGATTTTCAAGTTCGACAACCGTACCAATAAATATCTGCTCCATAGCGCGTAGCCTTTTATTAATTTCCCCATGCGTCGTCTTTGCTTATTTTGTTTTTCATCTGTACATTTATCATGTCCATGAAAGACGTCATAGCCAACGTTTACTCCGTGAGCACATCCCCGCTGGTATACGTCGAAATTCGCTTTCGTTTGTTCCTCTCCCCGGAGCCAACAGCAGCGACCTCCACGACATCCATCTCACCAACGCCCTTTCCCGCCATGTCAACTAACACTCACGCTCTGCCCTCTGACGGACAGTAGCGGAGCTAGCTGATGCGGCGACCGACCGAACTAGCAAGTTCTCTAGCGGCGAGTAGCTAAACTACAACTAGCTAACTGCATTATGGACACCACGTGCAGTAAAGATAACCTCAAAACTATCTAAGAATTATACGGCCTTATTCAACTATGTTTAACTATAAAATCAACTAAGTTTATAATCAAAAATTCGCTGAGAGCCAGGAACAAACAGCAAGGCAGAAAGAAAAAAAATTGTGGCAAAGCCACCTACCTTTGAGTACAGCTATCCCAGCCCTTGGACGGATCGCACACACACCCACAGTTAAATAACACACCCGAACTGGGTTAAAACGCGCCCGTACAACCGAAATACACTCGAAACACTCGAAACAAGAACAAAAAACGTGGTCTTAGACCTCAGCCGAACACGTGTCTGACGAACAAAGCAAGACGAGCGCACACAGATCACGTCTGCTCAGTGCGGCAGTCACAGCTCGACAAGAAGGTCAAAAAGGTTACCGAGAAACCACGGGACTGCCTAGACTGCCGAATCCGGGATGAGCCTCTGTTCCGGAGAATAGCCGCCGCCACTGAAACCGAGGGAGAAGATGCCTGGAAGCTCTGCGTCCCACGTAGCGAAAGCCGACGGATTCTCCATGAAAACCACGACAACCCGGCAGCCGGCCACAATGGTACAGCCAAACCAGCGGCCCGTGTCGCCATTAGGTACTATTGACCAGGAATGTTCGGAGACATACGACACTACGTGCGGCGCTGCGAGACATGCCAGATATACAAGCCCGACCAACAAGGCCAAGCGGGTCAAATGCAACCACCAAGGATCCACGAACCCTGGGATACTGTCGCGATGGACATCGTGTGACCTTGCCGCGGTCGAAGAAGGGGATTGTCTATCTGCTAGTATTGCAGGATCGTATGATAAAGTGGGTAGTGTCGGGCACTTCGTCGGGCCACGACCAAGTATGTGACCCGGGCATTGGAGGAAGTAATAATATTCCGATTCGGATGCCCCAAAAATAATATTACTGACAATGGGACGGAATTCAGCAACCGGCTGCTGCAGGAGACATTAGCCGCACTAAATATACGCCATCTTCAGACCCCTCCGTACACACCACAGGCTAACCCCGTCAAGCGAGTAAACCGGGTACTCAAGACGATGTTAGCCAAGTATAGTCAAACGACCCAGCGGGAGTGGGACGAACATCTACCGAAGCTCGCGATGGCCATCAATACCAGTCGCCACGACTTGACGAGTTTCACACCGGCATGGTTGAACTATGGCGGCGAACCCGTCTTCCGGGGTATTTCCAAGAAGTAGGTCGAGGAATAACCAACCCACCAACAGACAACCGAGTGCCGGAGGCGCCAAAAACTGCCTCTGGAAATTGCAGGATTTCCGGCATCTGGCTCAGATAACTAGCAACCGTGTCCCAAACACAATGTCGCCACTACAACCTGCGCCATCGGGCGTGGCAGTGCAAGGTGGGTGACCAAGTCATGCGGCGGGAATACCTATCGGTAGCCGCACAGGGCTTTCCGGCCAAACTCGCGCCTCCTTGGCTCCGGACGCCAATTCGGCCCCGGACACCAGTGCGGCCTCGGACACCAGTGCAGTTACCCGACGGCGACCCAGGACACACATGAGCGATGGGCGCATCCGATTAGCCACACTACCGTCACTTTTTGCCACACCCGTCCGCCTACTGTCGCAGTTACTGACACCGCAACAATCCCCGGCCAGGGGCCTCGCATCAAAGGGATGAGACGCTCACAGACCGTCCCGGCCCCTACTCGGCACCGGACCCGGCGGGAGACGTCATCGATCTGACTACGTCTCCTTTCCCGTCAGACGAAGAGTCCCCCGGTCCCAACGTTCGGGGCAGCGGAGCGAGCGACCTTCCCCGAGATCCCACCGACCCTTGACGCCAGCATGGAGCTGGAGAACGTTCATCACAAACTTGAAGAGTTGTTGACCAGTTTATCGCCTGATCTCGACCAGGGCCGTTTTCCAGGAACTACCGGCGAGCCAGCGATCAGAGTGCCCCGCCCATTGCTCCCAGCAAGGCCGGCACCATTCAAAGAGAGGTGCAGCCGAAGAAGTCTACCGGCAGTGGCTCAGGAGGTAGAGGCCCTGCTAGACGCCGACGAGCCCAAGGAGTGTGTCAACCCTCTACTCCAGCTGCTGCGAGCGAGGAAGGCGCCAAGGACCAGAAGGTGCCTTCACCAGCTGCCAAGCGGGAGGTGGGTCACCATTCCCAGACAACCCAGAACCCCGCAGCCCTAGGCGACGTCCCTGTCCGAAGGATATCCAACTTTGCCCCCTCCTTTCTGTGTTGTTAGTGCGACGGTAGAGCCAAACAATGGATTAATAGTTATGACAGTGTTAGATTTAAGTTAGCCGATAAGTTACTAAGTTGTCTTTGGGTTTTTTCTCTTAGTTATAGATGTAATAAATATTTGGGTTAGGGAAGTTACAAGTTCTTTAGTTTACGTATGTACCGGGGGGATGTGACGAAACGGGTCTTCGTCACGAGCAGGTTTTGGTTTTGCCGGTGTCCGGAGACGTTCGCGACACCGACAAACTATGGACTGCTCCCATTTCCATTGAAATGGAAGCAACCCCCGAATTATGCGAATAACTCCGGCTGTAATTAACCGTTTGAAACCAAATGATACTTTCCTAGCAGCTCAATTACAGGGCTAGCTCGTGGTGCTAGTAGGAACCGTACCATGGCACGAGAAGTCCCTTAACCAAAACACTGTAAGTTCCTTTATGATTGTGTATGGTAACGACCAGGTACAACCCGTTTAAGTCCGTTCAATTAGGGTTTTTGTATATAATCCCGGAGCCCGCGAGGCATTCGGCAGTCGTGCTTTTACCTCAAGAAGTTGAGAGAGCCGTGAAGAAGTTAACCAGCAGCCAAAGCACCAGGGTAAGAGATACTTTTCACATTTACCGTTTTCCGTTACCGTTTATTGTCCGTCCCAGGCCCTTCAGGCTAAACCTTTAGTAAGAGTCGACATTACGACTTGGCGGCCCCCCTTCCGCTGTGAACGAACCTCGACTCCTCGGAGTGGTGAAACATCCTCAAGCCTCCGGGCTGGTGAGCATCCTGAGAAAGGAGACCATAAGTCATAACATCGACCACGTCATTGTAGGCATTTTCCACCCGCGGTTCCATAAGTTGGGAACATTCATCCTCAGTTTCGCGACCTAGAGATACCCTCCGAGAGTACCCACGTCATCCTCAAGTCTTGAGACTGAAGAGAATCTTCGAGCCTACGGGCTGGAAAACATCCACGACCCCTCGGGGTGGAGAGCATCCTCGGAGGGCTAACTAGGTCACCATGTGAGTCCGCAGTCTCTTACAAACACTAAATTCTCTTACCCTCCTCCCGTATCTCGTACTACCATCCCCGAGTCCTGGGACTTGAGAGTACTCGGACTACTCGTTCGGTACCGTGCATCGTGACGTCACTCGAGGTGACGCCGTTTTCTTGTACCAAGGCACACCGACAGACCGACGCTACATACAACGACGCAAGCACCGGCAATGGTGTCGGGGCGACCCCTCGACCAACATACTACAAATAAGTCGTCGCGACGCCGGGCGTCGTTTTTGAGTAGAGGCTATTTAAACCACCGACGCCGGTTTTTCGAAAACCACTGCCTGGACGTCGGAACACCTCGAGGTGGTCCTCCGTACCGTAGACACCGGACCGTGAAGTCCGAGACACACAGAGGACGCGCATTGTTATTAACCGGGGCCACTAAGCCAGTGCCCGCTGCCGCAATAGGTCCAGCAGGCCTTGTGTATCCCGAAAGCCGTCAATAAAACAAAACCTACACCCAGTCGCTTTGTTTTATTTCTGCCCCCGGGACAAATCCCCGACCTAGCTGTCTGTACTGTTTGGCGCTCGAGCAAACCACGCCAAACTCCCATGTGTCCGACAATACATCGTCACACTATTGTTAATTACCTTATTTTCATTATGGGTAATTTTTTTAAATTAGCATAATATGTAAAATGTTTGTACTAGTGAATATGTTTTGAAATATCAATATTAAGTAGTAGTATTCTATTAAAAATCAGTAAAACACAGACTTCAATAACTTTTTACTCCATATATTTTGACAACTCAAAATTCTATATTTTATTTTTCACAGACTGCTTTTTATATATATTTTTACATTTCATTTTAAAATAACATTTTCTTAGCAACAACTTCAATTTATGTTTCCATTGAATTTCAACAGCCGCCCTCAATGAAAACAAATGATTACAATGACATATTTAAATAATTACAAAATGTTTGAAATTTAATTCTGCCAAGTGGTTTAGTCAATATGTCGGCTACTCGTTCTTCCGATGGAATATACTTTATGTCGATGATTCCAGCTTCAACTTTTTCTCGAATTTTTGCCACTTTTATTGCTGACTGATTATCTTCATATATAATTACTGGCTCTGTGATTGGTATATGCAAATCTTGTAAAATACCTTTAATCCAACAGGCTTCTGATGCTGCCAAACTTAATGCTATATACTCTGCCTCTGTAGAAGATAATGCAACAGTTTGTTGTTTTTTGCTGCACCACGATACTGTACAACCAAAAACTTTAAAAATATATCCTGTTGTAGATTTTCGGTCAATTAAATCTTCACCCCAGTCCGCATCAGCATATCCAACCAATGCAGTAGCTGCTAGATCTCTTTTATAAATTAGTTTCTTCTTTGAAGTTCGCTTGACGTATCTTAGTATTCTTTTAAGTGATTTCCACACTTCTTCATTTCCCAAATTTTGATATCTGCTCAAATAACTGACTGGAGAACATAAATCAGGACGTGTTCCTAATGCTGCATACATAAGAGAACCAATTAGTTGTCTGCATTTTGTTTCTGTTTCTTCATTTCCAAAAGATTCATTTGATATCTTGAAGTTCTGCTCCATTGGCGTATCTACTGGTTTACAATCTGTCATGCAATTACTCTTTCAAAATATTCTGAAGATACGAAGTTTGACTAATTTCAATTATACCTTCTTTCTCCTTTCGTGTAATATTTAAACCAAGATAATGTGTAGCTAACCCCAAATCAGTCATATTAAAAACTTTATTTAATTCTTCCTTCAACTTTCTCACTTCTGATTCATCTGTTCCACACATCAATAAATCGTCAACAAACAATACCACATAAATTATTTGTTTTGTAGAAGTTGTTTTAACATAAAGACAGTAATCTAGTTTAGAACGAATAATCCTTGTTTTAACATAAATTCATTGAATTTTTGATTCCAATATCTTGGTGATTTTCTTAAACCGTATAATGATTTATTCAGTTTTAAAACATTATCTTTTTCAATTTTCATACCTTTTGGAACTTCCAGATAAACATCTTCTTTTATATCTCCGTAAAGAAATGCTCCCTTCACATCCATTTGATGTAGCTGTAGCTGTAAATGATTACTCACTGCTATTAAAATTCGAACTGTTGTTAATTTGGCTACAGGTACATAGACTTCTGATAAATCAAAATTTTCTTTTTGCTGAAATCCACGAGCCACTAGTCTTGCTTTGAATGTTTGAGGTTCACCTTTTTAATTTTTCTTTATCTTGAATATCCACTTTGTACTTATTTCTCGACAATTTTCTAATTTTCTTACTGGAGTCTATGTATTGTTGTCTTCTAGTGTTTCTAATTCTTTCTGAATTGCTTTCATCCATAATTCTTTATTTTCACCACTTATAGCTTCTTCATAAGTCAACGGTTCCTCAGGTTCTGCTAAACAAGTACTACATACTTCAAAATGTTTCTTTATATTCTTTCTTTTCCTTAAATTGTAGTCATGTGTTGGGTTTGATGTTCTTGCAATTATTTCTTTTACAGGTGTAGCATTTTCTTCTGCAATATTTTGTTCTTCTGTAGCTTGTACTGTTATTTTTTGTTCTTCTTGTTCTGTTATTTTTTGTTCTTGTTTTGTCACTTTCTGTTCTTCTTGCTCTATCTTATTTTCCATGTATACAAATTGACTACGGTTCGTATTGCTATTTAAAGTCGTTGGTTTAAATATAACATCACGAACTATTACTACTTTTTTCTTGTCTCGTAGATATATTCTGTACGCTTTTATATTTTCTTCGTACCCAACGAAGATTCCACTTTTACTTTTTGAATCCCATTTTTTCCTTTTTTCTTTAGGGATATGAACAAACACATCTGTACCAAAGATATTCAAATCTTCTATATTTGGTTGGTTATTAAACCACAATTCATATGGAGTCTTTCCTTCTACTGAACTTTTACCAGTTCTGTTCAAAACATATACAGCAGTATTAATTGCCTCCGCCCAAAAGGCTTTATCCATATTCTTCGCTCTTAACATTGTTCTTGCTGCTTCAGTAACTGTTCTCATTTCTCTTTCTATTGTCCCATTTTGTTCGGGAGAATATATGACAGATCTTTGATGACGAATTCCTAGATTATCCAATATACTTTTCAAACCATTATTTATAAATTCTGTTCCATTGTCGGTTCTTAAAACTTTCACTTCATTACCTGTATCATTTTTTGCCATACTCAAAAAACTTTTCAATTTGCTAACAGTTTCAGACTTAAATTTTAAAAAATAAACAAATCTGTAATGAGAATAATGATCTTTAATGAGAAGAAAGTATTTTGATCCACCAAAACTTGTTGTTTCCATCGGACCTCCAAGATCAGCACTTATAATCTGACATGTAGTTGTTAGTTCTGTATTACTTGTGCCAAAAGGTAATCTATGCTGTTTTCCCTCGGTACAATAATTACAGAAATTGTTGTCACTGTCAATAAACTGTATATTTAGCTGTTTCAACACTGACCTTACTTGAGTGTAGTTTTGATGTGCTAAACGTTCGTGCCATACTTTTATATCTTCCTTGCTGCTTTTACTAAAAACTGCTTTTTCTTCTAATGGCTGAAACATCATTTTAAATAATTTTCCTTCTCTTTTTGCTACGGCACAGTTCTTCTTATAATGATTCAGTATTCTGCATTCTCTATCATTTACAACTAGCTGATATCCTTTATCTACTACGGCACTTGCTGAAAATAGATTTACTTTAATATCAGGAACGAATAGTACATTACTTAGGACTAAAGGAATCCAATCTAATCCATTATAAGCTAAAACTGATATTTCACCAACACCTTGACCTTCAATCGTTGATCCATCGCTGATTTTGATTAATTTTCTGCTTTCTTTTAACTCACTAAACCATTCTTTGCGATTAGTCATATGCTCTGTAGCACCACTATCTAGGTACCATACATCTTGATCAACTTTACCAAACAATGCAATACTTATAAAAGATGCATTTGATTTATTCTTATTTTCTTTCTGTAACCTAATCTTGCAATTGCTAATGAAATGGCCTGGTTTTTTGCAATAAAAACAAATTTTATTCCCTTCTTTAGGTTTATTACGAAAACAATCTTTCTTAACATGCCCTGGCTTTCCACAGATATAACACTTTATTTTAGCTACTTCCTTACTTGCAAAAGCACTATTTTCAGATACATTTATCTCTTTATTATTCATACATTCTTCTTCAATTAATAATCTCGACAAAAGTTCGTTTAAACTTTGCTTGTCACTGGGAGTAGATTCCCAAGCTGACGTAAAATGAGAATATTCTGCAGGTAATGACATAAGGATCTTTGTTATTAGCATTTTTTCTGATACATTCTCACCTAACTGTTTCATTTGGTTTACTAACTCCTCCAATTTTGATACATGAATTGATATTCCCTGATTTTCATATTTGTAATTGAAGAATTTCTGTTGAATCATATGCAAACTTACCTCTGATTTCTTTTCAAATACAGACAGTAATTTACTCCACATTTCGTATGCTGTTTCACAACTAATAATATGATGCATAGGGGCTTCCTCTATTCTTGATACAATTAATTCTTGCGCCCATGCCTTTAGTTGACCTCTCCTTCACAAGTTTTTCATACTCATTGTTGTCGCCGTTTGGGAGAAGTACTGGCTTTTTATTGCTTTCACAAATATCATATACATTCTTAGAATCTAATAAAATCTTGGTTCTGAACTTCCAAACTACCCAGTTTGTATTTCCTTTTAATAAAACCGCGTTGTTTATACCATCCATGTTCAAATTCGTGTATTGCTATATAATTACTGAAAAAACCTACTTATATCTTTTACCCACGTTTCACTGGGCCCATAACCTTTTGAAATATCGATATTAAGTAGTAGTATTCTATTAAATATCAGTAAAACACAGATTTCAATAACTTTTTACTCCATATATTTTGACAACTCAAAATTCTATATTTTATTTTTCACAGACTGCTTTTTATACAGTGTCCCACTTAAGGTACGAATGCATTGGGATCTCGAGAACCGTAAGAGCTACGAGGTTGGTTAAATTAGACAAAAGTTGCCCCATTAGGAGACCATTTTAATGGTATTTTGTTATTTGCGAAAAAATGTATAGGTCACTAGATATAGGCGAAAATGTAAATTTTGCACTTTTTTATTTTTGCAAATAACTTTGAAGTGTGAAATTATACTGGATTCTGGTTTGCATATCTTTAGGGCACTTTTTTATGTTCTTTCGACTGGCGATGCTCAATTTCTTTTATCATTGTTGGTTTTCGAGGATTGATGTCAAAGTTTTAATTTTTATATGGACGCCATATTGGAAAGTTACGCCATTGAAAAGAGAATTTTTTTAGCTTTACAATGATATAAAATAGATAATAATTTATTTTTATAATTAACAGAGAAATTAACAAAAAATGTTATTAATACTAAAATTTAGTTGAAAAAATTAAATCGAAGGCTGATGTTTAAGAAAATAACTATTTAATAAACAAATAATGTTATAAATACAAAAATAATTTACAAATTTACACTTCTGCGCCCTTCGTTCTGTTACTTCTATAACTTTTCTCAGCATTCTTGGCCTAATATGATTTAGAATTCTTACTGTGGCATTTTTTAATTCATTTTCATTCTGATATTCCCGAATAAAAAGTTTATTATTTAAGTATCCCCATAAAAAAATCTAAAGGTGTTAAATCTGGAGATCTAGCAGGCCAATATTTAAATATTGTACTGTAAATTTTAGTATTAATAACATTTTTTGTTAATTTCTCTGTTAATTATAAAAATAAATTATTACTATTTTATATCATTGTAAAGCTAAAAAAAAATTCTTTTCAATAACGTAACTTTCCAATATGGCGTCTATATAAAAATTAAAACTTTGACATCAATCCTCGAAAACCAACATTGATAAAAAAAATTGAGCATCGCCAGCCGAAAGAACATAAAAAGTGCCCTAAAGATGTGCAAACCAAAATCCGGTATAATTTCACACTTCGAAGTTATTTGCAAAAATAAAAAACTGCAAAATTTACATTTTCGCCTATATCTAGTGACCTATGCATTTTTTCGCAAATAACAAAACACTATTAAAATGGTCTCCTAATGGGGCAACTTTTGTCTAATTTGACCAACCTCGTAGCTCTTACGGTTCTCGAGATCCCAATGCATTCGTACCTTAAATGGGACACTGTATATTTTTACATTTCATTTCAAAATAACATTTTCTTAGCAACAACTTCAATTTATGTTTCCATTGAATTTCAACAATATGCAGATATGGAGTTTATTTATTAAATATTGTAACGGTAATCATTATTGTACGCCTATAGAATATCAACGTAGAAATGAATTTGTATGAATTTCATTGTTTCTTAATTATTGCCTAAATTTTTTTGGATACTTCGTTTTTCTAAATATTTAAATATCTCAAAGACTACTGCGTTTATCAAGTTATAGGCAAGAGTATCTTTTTGTGTGTTTTTGCATTGTATGTTATATTTTATAAGTAAAAATATTAATAGATAAACTAACGTTTAAAAACAATCACGACTTCCCCATATGAGACGCGTTTGGTTGAGATACAGAAACAAAAGAAAGAATAAACATGCATCTAAATAAGGAGTATCCTTACGCTAAGTTCAAAATCTTAGTGCAACTAGTAGTAGTTATTAATAAAAATATGTCGATGTGCACATTCAAAGGGCTGTAACTCTGTAACTAAACATACCTCCGGACATACCTTCATTTTTCTCAAAACAACTCCCCCAATATATGGTTTTATTTTGGCACACTCATTATGAAACACCCTGTATTTGCTACTCCATCCTTAGTTGTTATCAATAAGTTGCCCGTGAACTTGCAAATAAAAAACAATTAAGTGCAGTTCAATTTTTAAAATGCCTGGTCAAGGTCACCTGTATCACAAACGAATTAACAAGTTTGTATTCATTTATTTATCTCATATTTGGATTAATAAGGATGGGCTAATAATAATAATAATAATAATAATAATAATAATAATAATAATAATAATAATAATAATAATAATAATACTAATAATTCTTAAAAATACTTTTTTTGCCGATTGACATTAAATGTGCGATTTTTTGACAGCTAACAGTTTGTAAAATGTGACTTTTACTATTGATTGTTTTTACATAGCAACCGTACAACAAACGCATAGCGAGCGTTCAACAAACGTATAGCAACATAATTTAATGGCGATAACTTTTAAAAATAGGTATTAAAAATAATCACTAATTTAATATTAATTCTAAAATCGGCAATATATAATTTGTACAACACGGTACCATACGCAGATTTGCAGCTTCGGCAGCATTCATTGCTTCGGCTTTGCTTCTATTTTTGTATTGTTTTAATTATTATGCTTTGTGTTTTAATAAAATATCTAAAGAAACCTGCTGCTGTCATTTTGTGTACGGGTAGTACTCTAATATCAGCAATTTCATATGGATATAACACACGTTTCTCTTCAAAAATTCATATTGTTTTAACTAAGTTATGGAGGCCATTTTATAACGATGCTTGTTGTTGTAGATACTGTCGCCGCAAGTTCATTTATTATTTCGGATATTAACTTGATTCATAGCCGTGCATGTAAATTTTGTTATGGTCAAAATTCCCACAATAACGCTTTTGCCCCAAATTGTGAACCCTAGAATGGATACAAGGGTATGCAAATATCCCATGGTTAACTATATTGTCATACTTTTGACAGGTTACGGTTGGCGAAACTGTGCGTCTAGTTA
Source organism: Harpalus rubripes (assembly GCA_963082715.1). Classification (NCBI taxonomy): domain Eukaryota; kingdom Metazoa; phylum Arthropoda; class Insecta; order Coleoptera; family Carabidae; genus Harpalus; species Harpalus rubripes. The sequence continues at coordinate 19,110,884 of OY720455.1, forward strand.
GTTTAGTTATTATTAGTTGAAGGTATGGTGTACATATTGCCGCATATGTTTCATAATTATCGTTTCGCATAGCTACTGAGCTACAGGTAGATTGGGGTACTTCAGTACCCCTGTAAAAATTAGAAGTTTGTTATATTTTTATATAAAAAGGCCCCTAAAAATTTGCCACAAGAACTTCGCCGGGATATAAAATTATATTAACTTCTGAAAGATCAGATATATTAGAACCTCCAAAAAAGATGGCTAAAAGCAGTTGTGTTACTTGTGTACAAGATCACGAAATAGGATACCAAAAACAACGTGCGCTACAAACTTTAAGCCCGTATGCCCAGACCATCCTATGGATGTTTGCAATTTATGTCATAATTAGCTTTAGTCCAGTCAATAAAGGAGTTGTAGAATTTTTTGACTTCAGGGCTTTGTTTGGAGTCGTTAGGAGGAAAACATACTAAAAGTCCACTAGAAACAATGACGGCATTTGTTAATAAGTTTTCATGAGCATGTAAAACGGATTAAAATATGATCTGTGGGTTGTCTCCATAAAGGCAAATTATTGTTACGAGGATAAATAAGTTATTATACATCGATTACTATCACTTGAGCTTCACATCATTGACTTCTGAACTGCAAAATAACAAGTAATTGTATATTTATCTCTCTTTTACTTATGGTTTCCTTCATTCTTTCTTCGATAGATATGTCTAATAGCTTCATCTCTGTGTGCACATTTACTGCCCTTATGGCTCATCCTGTTTACGTTACCTGTCGCAAAGTTTCATTTTGGACATATCTGTAATTTAGGTTTGACATTTTAGATGTGTCACTGTCATTGTTATGTTTATAATTTATTGGTGATATTTATCTTTTCTTATAATGATTTTCGTTCTTCGGTAAGTATAATCTTAGAAATAATCGTAAAATGGAGTAGTATTTTAGCTTAAGAATGGAATAATCCACCCAAAAATCACAATAAAATTAATCTCAATATGGGTTGAGAAGTATACTATAGACATTAAGTGGACATTAATATTTAATAATATGAATGTTCAGAATTGCCAAAAATAAAAAAAATAATTAAACGTCATTTTACAAAAATTAACAAAATTTTACTTAATAATAATATATCTAAGTATAATTATTTCTATTAATGGTTTCAAATACATAATAACAATAGAAAAATCAATAAAATACCATTAATAAAATATATTTAAAAATATAAAGAAAATTTCAAAAATCCCTAAACGATGACGTAAACCCATTGACTGGCTGGATACTCTACATGTATCGATGTATTGGGATTTTCAAATAAGAAAATGCTAACTAGCGTCGACTATTAGAACTACAAACGGTGGTACACATTTGACATTTACATGAAACTACAACTATATGACTGCAAAAACTCTATTATACTTACTTGAATTATAAATAAAAACTACTAATAAATGAGAAAATAATACGAAAACTAAAGAAATGCAATTGACAGAAATGCTACGCTGACACACGTCAACAAAAAGTGTACCAGTGTTTAATGCGATCAGCGCCATCTCTTGATACTTGAAAATCCCAATATATGTATGTATGTATGTATGTATGTATGTATGTATGTATGTATGTATGTATGTATGTATGTATGTATGTATGTATGTATGTATGTATGTATGTATGTATGTATGTATGTATGTGTGTATGTATGTATGTATGTATGTATGTATGTATGTATGTATGTATGTATGTATGTATGTATGTATGTATGTATGTATGTATGTATGTATGTATGTGTGTGTGTGTATGTGTGTGTGACGATTTTTTCGGAAACAATAACTCAAAAACTACAACTTAAAAAAATATAATTCTTTCGTATTCCTTTCCTTTATATTCACGTGAAGAGATGATTAGATTTTGGTTATAATTGGTCAACCGGAGGTACCCTCATTTTAAGATTTTAACAGTTTTTCTTGTAAAAACACTGTTACATATCATTTTACCATGTTTAATGTTATTACAAAGATTAAAGAATATTTTATTGTCTATATGATTTGATTACATTTCGTACTCCATATTCAATGGATATAGAGTAAAAAAATTATAAACAAATTAAATGCCATAAAGCAGCTAGCTATGCTATAACCATGGAAACCGCTACTATATTAAGAAAATGCTGATTGGCAGATGTCAGTGTCAAGTGCAATTGACATGTTTGTGTTATAATTTTGCTGGAAATATAGAATCTCTAAGGTACATGAAATTTGTACAAAATACATAGAAGTGAAAGGTAATGTATTTTAAATATGGAGTATTGTGCAAGAAACTTTTTGTGTGGAATTTGTACAAAATATATGGAACTGACAGAAGGTAATGGGCTGGCCACATCAGATTTTTTTATAATGGAGTATTATAATACCCCATGTATCCAGTAATGTGTATTTACTTCATGTATCCATTCTAAGGTTAATATTCTTTGAATACTTACCTTCTTAATCTAAATTTGACTATCCATTGTCGTATTATTACTTTCTCTTCTGTCACTCCCTTGTATCTTTCTACTATACTATATCTTTTTTGCATGTGCTTTTGTCAAATAAATTACTTATTTGTTGTTGAACAGTTCTATTTGTGCTGCAGTATTCCTATAAGTGTTAGTTCATGTATTATTTTTATTTTTTACTTTTATACCTACGAGCCTTCAACACCGCCCTTCACCAGCACCCTGTAAACCCCACAAACACGTCACCTCAAGATCTGTTCAGTCTTATGTATCGCTCCTCCCTCTTGTCGTTGTATTATATTATTGCGAGGGAAGGATTTAGATTTTTATTGTTAGCTAGGAATACTGTGGCTATAGAACCCACGCTGCAAGCTATGCTGATATTTATTGTTGGCTAATAACATTTTGTGGAATTTACGAATTTATATTATGTTTATTATTCAGATTCAATATTGTAGTTACAGTTTTGTACCATTTTGGAGCAACGAGGCCATTTTCAGAAATTTTGTTGCTGAATTCATTGTGTGTAATGTGGTATATTTAATATTATCTTGATTCGATCGATTGATCAATTTCGCGCCGCGTAGCGTCTATGCCTGCGTCCGAAACTAGGTTACGAGACTCCGGGTGCAACATTACATTGTCAATTTATTATTATTACTTTATTGTACATTTCACTGCAAAATTTTACAGTCTTCAGCACTTTTAAATTTAAAATTATTAAATACTGTTTAATTAATTTTTTTTATTTCTCGAACCTCAGTTGTGTTCAGGCAACAACAGTAACGGTGGGTAAAAGAAAATTTATATCTTGTTGGTACCGTCCTTTTTGTTATTATCCGGTTAAAAATTACTTGGCGCCCTTTACCCCTTTTATAATCATTCTTGTGGTTTCGACCCGCCCGTATCCACTGTTTAAAAGCTAGCGGCCTCCCAACCGAACAATCTGGCGGAGTAACGTGACACAAACAACCAGTTTTGGGTTTAACGTCACGACATATTTTTGAAGTTTGAAATCTTTTATTGTAACATATATATTTATAATTGATCGTAGTATCTTTTTGTACCCCCATAAAAAATAAGTAAACGACAGTACTGAATTTGACAGAATGGACGGAGTTAAAATCTTAACTCACACAATTAGAAGTTGACCTTGATCAGACATCTATAAAAATTAAACTGTATCATTATTGTACTTTTATAACTTGGACCCGCAACGTTTTTTAGGAGTACTACTTGTATTTTAAAAATCTCTGGATAATGTTGCACTGGTATCAAAAAAAGCAAGCTGTGTTCACGTTAAACATGTTAGGAAAAAATAACGTTATTCTAAAATATTCATTCGTAATATATACTGTAAAGTTTTGACGTAGGCGCGCAGCTACCTTTTTGGGTTGAAATTATATGCAACCCCTAGGTTGAACAATTTGTCCTTTTTAAAAGGTCGATGCACCAATCTCGGTTTAGGGTAGGAAAACCTATCTCACTCAAAGGTAGGCACGAAGTGACCCTTCATATAGTGGGATGCGAATACTTTAAAATGATTTGGCATTTCCGTAACACAGGTTATGTGTAAATGCCTATATGGTTGTCAAAAATGCTTTATAGTGATTTATATGAAACCCTATATGAAGACATTAAAAATTCCTTGAAAGGTATATAATTGCTATTAAGATTCAGGACAAAAAAAAATATATTATAATAATAAATTTATTCGCTTAATACACGGTACGAATGTCATTCTTACGATATCTGTGAACAAAGCAGAATAGCACAGCCAGAAATGGGTAATATGCCGTAATCATATATTTATTTATAAAATAAAATACCTATGTATTCAATATAGTTTACGTATACTGGCTATTTCTTCAATTTTTGCACGTCCTGGACGACTATTTATTCAGTTTCTTTGCATATTCTTCTAGCAGATAAGGCAAGATTAGTATTGCTGTACGTAATAAATATCTGCGAATAAAGAGTTATTTATTAAAGTTTCATTCAAAATTTTTGCTAGTTTTTCTTCTAATTAAATAATAATATTTGTTAACACTAGTATAAAAACAAATATATTAATTTAGAAATCATACGAATGGAATAAATGAGAAAGAAATGTATATAATTAAGAAAATAAAACTGACAAAGAAAATTACCTTTAAAGATCTGATTTTTATACGTCAAACATACTTTGTCAAAATTCCACGTTTTCGACAATCGAAGCAGTCTTCTTTATTGTGTGATAACAAATTTACATGCATATTATTTTTTTATTTTTTATTAATTAGTTCTTGTACAATTAAAAATTCAACATACGAGTATATTTTTACCTGAGTTTTAAGTGTTGTCATTGCGACTAACGCCAACAGAATAACAGAAACAAAAATTTCACATCTCTCTACCCTACGAATGCGGTGAACAATACCGTTACTCTGACTTTCGGTAAAATTCCTCGGCTGTTGCTTTATGCTAACCATAATTTCTGAGAAATGAGGAAACTGTTTCGAGCACTTTTCATTTCTAAAATTTTACAAATAACTAATATAATTTTCCATTTGTTTATATCCTTATGTCTACACATCGTCAATTATGTTTAATCGAAAATTCTAGCTTTTCATATAATTTTATGAGCACGGGTAATTAATACTTTAAATCAATTGTAATTTATTGTTTTGCATTTCGCACATTTATTTTTCTATATTGTATCATGCTATGTATATTCAACAGTATGCTACTAATCATTTTCAAATAAGTAACGAAAAAAACGAATACGGTATTACAATAAGTTACAAAACACAGTAAACCAAAACATTTTAGATTATTTTTGCCACTGTTTACCTATGATTCCTTTGAAATTTCATATATAATACATATTACATTACTATTAATGTAAACTCCATATTTTTATAATAAGTACTGTACTGCGAATTGAGAGATCGAATTAACCCTTTAGGTCTAACATGTTGTAAAGATAGAAGCATCTAGTTAATTTACTTACAATGCAAACAGTATGCTACTAATCATTTTCAAATAAGTAACGAAAAAAACGAATACGGTATTACAATAAGTTACAAAACACAGTAAACCAAAACATTTTATATTATTTTTGCCACTGTTTACCTATGATTCCTTTGAAATTTCATATATAATACATATTACATTACTATTAATGTAAACTCCATATTTTTATAATAAGTACTGTACTGCGAATTGAGAGATCGAATTAACCCTTAAGGTCTAACATGTTGTAAAGATAGAAGTACCTAGTTAATTTACTTACAATGCAAACAGATTTCTGTAAGTGACTTGAATCTGCCCTACCAAAATTGCCTACTTTATTTCTGTATCAACCCCAAAACTTTACAGTGTAGCTTACATTGTTGTCATAAATAAATATTAAATTCTTTATAAAGCCCTTGATAAACTTTTTTGGGTTATGCGGCTTAGAATATCCAAAAGACCGGACACCTGTACCTCTGCTTTGTTAAAAAAATTAGAATCTAACTTTTCGTACAAGTTACTATTAATTTTGTATTTTCTATTGCAGGACACTTTTGTGCCTTAATAATAAGTACAGCATTATTGCAAAATGCAGCTTATACGACTAAATTATCAATTACTGACACGATAATAGAATATTTTTACGTATGCTCTGGCATTCTTACAATAGTAGCTTATATTAGTGTTATAAAAGACAGAGAATCCATGGAAAAAGTACCAATCTTGCAAAAGAGAACAGATATTTTATTGCAAAAATTGAATATTTTTTACAATGCGCCTTATATATTTGTTTTAGTTGTATCTGTTCTGATAGTTTGTTATATGAATATCACATCTCTTCTTATATACCTAATTTATACAATGAACTATGATGAAATGATTATAAGCCTTTGTAGATCCTACGTCTTATTTATGTTATACATTCTAGCAGTTCCAAATATAAGTTTTTTAATTTGTAATATGTGTCAAAATTCCTGCAGACTTTATTATCTAAACAGATTTGTAAAGAAAGAAATAAAGAATATTCTGAAAGAAAAACATGTAAATTTCTGTGATGAACAGAATTTACTTTTTAAATTGCAAGTAATTTCGTATATTCGCTCGTTACATTGTGAAATAGCGAAAGAAACAGTGAAAAATGTACCTTATTTTATAATATGTATTTTTCATTTTTCTTTTCTTCTATGCGCTGTACTCTTTTACGTTTATTACATGAAAGGAGTTCTGGTACCCATTTTAGGTATAATGATACTTATAGCACTATTTGGTATTACAATTGCGGCCTTTGTTGGACAATTCATGAAGAACTTGGTAAATATACACTACATATCACCAAAACAAAAATAATTGCCCTAGACGGCAACCCAAAAGAAACAAAATTGGTATAATGATATGAGGTTCCATGACCGCATGCCGAGTATTTGGTCGCGAATCTGAGGAACAGGGTTCGATCCCTACCGACGCAAAAATATTTCGAATTTACGTGGCACAAGTGACCCCTGTGGTGCACTTTCCACGCCAGCTATAAGTACCCGTGAGGTGACGCCTGGTAACATTGAAGATATCCGTGATGCCGCCATTTCTGATCGTCGTAGCACAATCAGTGAAGTGGAGAAACTGACTAGAATATCCCGGAGTTCATGCCAACGAATTTTGACTGAAGATGTTGAAACGTGTTGCAGCGAAATTCGTTCCGCTTGTGCTTTCCGACGACCAGAGAGCTAACCATTTGTGTGTGTACTAGAATTAAAGAGCAGTCAGAAATCGATCCAGACACTTTGCTCTTTAATGTCCACAATTGCAAAATCGCCGAATGCATCAAACAGCAAAAAAAATCGCACTCACCGCTCAGATGTTTTCCCAAATGGTATCTAATGGAGGGACTTAATCTCTACCCGCCAGAAAATTATTCTCGTTATTTTTGCCTCCCCCCTCGTATAAAAATATTTGATTGTAATAAAGGAGGTGAAAATATTGGATAAAGCAGTTATTGTTTGATTATTTATTTCAAGAAAAATCTCTCAACATTACTGACGTTTCGGATTCTAGTAATCCATCTTCAGGGTTATATTGAAGTTATTACGTATGAAACAGAGTATTTAATTTAAAAGGAGTTAAAACAATGTCGTCAAAAACCGATAAAAATTCTTAATAGTGCATGCACATATATCAGTTTTAGTTCCAAACAAAACGAAAGTATTGTTGAGAGATTTTCTTTAAATAAAAAATCAAAAGACGTCTGCTTTCTCCAATATTTTCATTTCCTTCATTTCATAATAACAGTCGATTAAACTTCTTTATATTTTATGTTTAAGGAAATAAATTTGGTAGACAACATTACAAATTGGTCGTACTATTCCAAATCAAATCCCAAAATAAGTACAATAGTAAGTTTTATGAGTTAATAAAAGTTAATAATCAAAACATTTGAATTAATATTCAATTATTAATGACACTTAGATACGTTTCAACTTAAATGTTGCAGTGGGGTCCTCCATTAGTTTTTTGATATCACTGAAATTATTTTAATCATATGCTAGTAATCCAGTCAAGTTATACAAAGTGGTTTGCAAAAAGTCGGGTAGTTATATCTTTTGGGTATGTAGTAAGGACCGAAGTTAGTGATAAGAAACCAAATTTGCAGAAACGAAAGCCCTGTGTTACCAAAGTTATAGGGGAAAAAGTTCTAAATTTTCGGCCTTTTTTCGGTTTTTCATCAATTTCTCTGTTTCTGTACACCGGAGAGTAAAAATTGTCATTATCAGAACTTTAGAAGACAAAATTTGCTACTAATTTTGAATTTACGATTTCTAAAATGGGCTATACTGATTGAACTACAGAGTGGTGAAATTATCAGAATTTTCGGGAAATGAAAAAACACGCACATATCACAGAAATATTGATGTAATCCGGATGTTAAGGGCAAATTGTTGCATCTATCCTGAATTTTGTGATACAAACAAGCAGTCTGGTTCACATGTTACTAGGACCATGCCCTAGCGATTAAGAGATGTAGCCACCCGGAAATGCATCGCAGGCACGAGTTATTGCGGATTATATACCTCATTGGTGTTTTCTTAAACTCGCAGTGCGCAAACCATAGGATCTACAGAGCAGATTTTATTTTTATATTACTTGTAATGACAAGGTTTTTTTTATCATACAGTACAAACATAGCATGTTGTGTTTTTTTTGGAGAAAATTTTGGCTTCCTTTGCCTATTTCTCGAGAATGCTACGGTATACCGGAAAACAATCCTAATAAAAATTGTGGCGCGTTCAAACAGCTGTCGATATAGAGCTCACCGGCGTATCTGTGGCTATTGGAGGTCCTTCATCACGGAAGTTTCTAAAGGAACGCGTAAGTGCGCCAAGCCGCCCGGCGCGAGAGACGCCATTGTTATGTCAATTGGAGCAAGCCATTTAGTTTGTATGTTGGTGGGACAACAATTTACATATTAAAAAGTGTAGCCACTCGGAAAGGAGATCCTTTAGTTTGCGTACCACTGCGACTTTAAAAAAACATGTCAATGATCTATACAAGCCACAAAATACAGAGCCTCCGCAAACTATCCGAGTACCTACACTCCTTAATGGGTAGGTTATTGTCCCACCAACATACAAACTAAACGGTTTGCTCCAATTGACGTAACAATGGTCTATTTCGCGCAGGGCAGCTCGGCGCACTTACGCGTCCCTTTAGATACTTCCGTGTCAAAGGGCCTCTAATAGCTACAGATGCGCCGGTGGGCTCTCTGACGATAGCTTTTTGAACGCGCTGCAATTTTTATAAGTATTATTTTCCGATATACCGTACCGTTCTCGCGAAATCGGCCAAGGCAGCCAAAATTATTTACAAAAAACCATAATGTGCTATGTTCAAGAAGAAAATGGATATGTTATGTATAATCCAACTTCTTTTTTGCACTGTATGATACAAGATCTTATCATTGTAATTATTATAAAAATAAAATCAGCTCTGTAGATCCAATGCTTTGTAGTTCAATAAGTACAGTCCGTAGAAAAGAAATATAAATACAATAGTTGTAGCAAATTTTACCATCTACAATATTGATAATAACAAATTTTACTCTCCGATGTATAAAAACAGAGAAATTGATAAAAACCCGAAAAAGGCCGTAAATTTCGAACTTTTTCCTTTATAACTGGTAGCACAGGACTTTCGTTTCTGCAAACTTGGTTTCTTATCACTGGTCTTGGTCCTTACAACATATCCAGAAATTTTAACTTCCTAACCTTTTGCAAGGATACCAGGTTTTATTGTACATATTGACTGGACTATAGTTTTAGGAAATAGTTTTAATATACTGTGAGTTTAAGCTAAGAAATATTTACTATTCTGTTATGAATGTATTACTATGGATACTAGTTACACATACTTCATCGTTTCAGAGTGGTTCAGATAAAATGCAACATTCATCGTTTCAGAGAGGTTCCAGATAAAATGCAACATAGGTTGTCAAAGTTGTCAATGTCAAATGAACTTGTCATCATAATTTACTGATTTATAAATAACTTACGAAAGTAATAAGAGCAATGAGAAATCAATAAATTTCGAAACACAAATTACAAAATATTATCAAAAACTGCACTATTAACAATAAAATAACTAATATTTAATTGATTCGGCAAGAATTTGTATACAGCTGATTATTTTGTTTTATTGCACATAGTAAACTAATTTAATTTTTTTCATTTCGCGCAATTTTTTTCCTTGCCTTGGTCGTATGATTCTTATCTAAACGTCGTCAAATTTGTAATCTCAATAATAAATGATTACAAACTACAATGAAGCTTAAATCCAAAAAAATACTCCTATAAATATTCTCGAAACTGTAGAAGGATCTGCTCTAGGACGTTCAGGATATAAATTCAAAAGTATATCGTACACATTTCTCAAACTATAATCAGCATTGTACCAAGTAACTATTCGAATTTTTTCTTCTTTAGTAAACATCTTTAAAACGTTATGACAAGTGCATTTGACATTGACAACTTTGACAATCTATACTGCATTTTATCTGGAACGATACAGTATGTGTAATTAGTAACCATAGTAATAAATAATGTTATATCTTAGCTGAAACTCACGGTATATGACATATTTTCTAATTTGTTACCCTGGTATTTTTAATAATTAACATATTCAATCAATTATTGTATTTCCAGCAAAACAGCATAATACTACAAATTGTAAGCGACTCAAGTGAATTCAAAGTTATTCATATAATGAACGTAGATAGTCCCATACTTATGTTGGTAAATATAATATTTACTCGTACTATTGCATTATTACTCATAATATTTTTATTTTTAGTTTCTAAAGATATCCACAGCGTTGATTGTATATTTTGTACAGAGTTTTTGCAAAAATCTGCAGCAATAATACATTTAATCGAGTATTTTAATTAGAATAGTATTTAAATTAGTATTAGCATTTAAATTAGTATAAGTATTTCAAATTAGTATAGATGTACATGCCAGATTGTAGAAGCGGTCTTTTTTTAAAACCCATAGTCATTTTAGAAAACGCGGCCAAATTGTTAAATCTTCGTTGACTTAGCAATGTTTTACATCTGGCTAGACGTTTTATAAAAAGAGGAGCAGCTTATGACCACGTTGTAACATAAATATTTGGATATTTTTGCTTGCAATCAATAATAAATACCTCACAGAATGTAAAATGTAGATTGTAATTAATAAAAAAATCCATGCAATAATATTAGGAAAAAGGAGAATCAAGGGGAAGAGTCCTTGCTGAAATGGTACTCAGTTGTATGTACACGTTGGGATGGCTGTATCTCGGACCTGCATTGGGATTCTGGCCATGGTTGGAGGTGTGGGGGGTTGGGAGATCATCTTCGTCGCCATAGCTTGGGTCATGAACATGCGATGCATGCTGCTACCGCATTTGTAGCAGTTATTTAGGCATGAACTCCTCAGGGATTTTGGACGCTGAAGTGTGGCAGTAGTGGGCTGGTTCGCATGGGACCAAAGGCGATGAGAGGGAGGCAGGTACTTACCGGACCGACGACGGGACGCTGCTTCCCTGAATTTGAAGTAGTCTAGACAAGACATTTGTTGTCCCACGTCTCGCTCAGATGCCTTGGCGTTTCCCAGCTGATTTGGACGTAACGAACTCGTCAGTTGAGCAGTGGATAGTCAAATTAGGGTTGAATGGGGTGCTGTCTGGAAGATAGACTGTCATTTGATCCTGGAGAACTGTAGTTGATGGGACACGCCTGAAGGTTGTAGCAAGTAGTCTCGTCAATCTTACATCTGACTTCCGGATCATACGGTCGCATTCTGGCAGAATATATCCGCCCATTCGGAACAGAGGTCTGGACCCAGGTACACTCTTGCCGGAGATGAATTGGGCGACAGAGACCGCTGTGCACTTCTCCGGGTCAAGGCAGGCGCTTCGGAGAAAGCTTCTTGATGGCAACATCCAGGAAATCTGTGCTGCCTTTCAGTTCTGCGCTAATAAGCCTTTAGGTCACAGGATCTGCATCCTTGTGAGCATCACAGTTAGGCAACAGTATAGCATCATCAACAGGTTACCGGGACTCGAGGTGTAAGGGTGGCCGTTGTGGCTTGGCATCTAGCAAGTGGGCTGTCCCATGGCGTCATTGGCAGGAAGAATTCAGAGTGAGGCACGAGGAGTGGGGATATTCGTGACCTTGTCTTGCGAGGAGACACACTAGGAGGCGTCGTGCGTTTCCTCTTCCCAGCGTCGGTATCCACTACCTGAGGGGGGGAGAAGGGATAAATTGGTGACGCTATGTTTATGGTCCGGTGGGAAGGCGATGGTGTCGATTACGTTACGGCGGAAGTGGCGGGAAGGTGTTGGCTTGTTTGGTAGCAGCAAAGTTCTTTCGGCTTATGAGATACAAACAAAATGGGAACATTGGTCAGGAAAGGTTTCAAGGGCTTGTTCTTTCTGTTCCTGCTTAGCTTTGGCGAAAATGGCTGCATAGTTGACTACTCCATATATACCGGATCTGGTGGTCAGTCAGGTGGCTTTCTCCAGCTTCCAGTAATTTATCAACCCCTTGCTGCATACTACCATTTGAACAATTTTGTACTCCTGGTCTGCTTTAGGGGCTGGTAATTTACTTACCAGATCTTCAAAATTCTCACGAAGCAACTCGTACGGTCTCGTGCAAAACAATCCTTTACGTTAATCGCGTAAGTGCTTTTGAAGGCAAACTCCTTGCCAGAGGAATCGCACACAATATGTATTGAGGACATTCCAGAGGGTAGAGCGATGATGGGGGGCTGCGAATAGCCAGTATGAGATTTGGCCCCTGTTGTCGAAAGGGTTATAGTATCCCTGGAGACTGATGTAGCCGCGGAAGCATTAGTTGTGGACGACGTGGAAGCTACTGCCTTCGAAATGAGGGCGCCCTAGGGAGTGCCGTCGTTGGTGATGGCCTTTGCTGCGATTGTGAGTTTGGGTACATAGGCGCGACCCGATCATGCTTCCCAGAACTCAACAAAATCTTTTCCATCGGTAGACAGTTAAAAAATCGCGCGTATACTTGTCGATATATGCGGGTTAAATTTGCGGCTTGCGCCAAGTCCGGACGTGTTGATAGTGGCGCACTGGTCGAAACCTCTGTTGCTAAGAGAAGGAAGCACGATGGAGCGCGAGACGGAAATAACATACACGAATGTAGCGCAAACTAGCGGAGACTAGAGGTGCTAAATGCGCAGATCCCTCATTTACGGGTAGATCTTAAACTTAGAGGTTAGAGAAAATGGAAACGAGGTTACAATGGTAGAACGGTTTTACTTTAGATTAGATTACAGCACGAGAAAGTCTAAATATATTCCAGGCGGTGATCGGAGAAAAACGAAGCAAAAAAGACGAGATCTATGAGTTTCAACAGGTACAATGGAAACTGTATCACTTAACCAATCGACCGAGTTTAAGCACTGATATTCACAGATAGTTGTTACAAGTTTACTGTTCGACAGCTTGAAGGTTAACTTTTGAGATATATCAGTATTATTTTTTTAATTGGTATGTATATGATTTAATATAAGTGGTCTATTATCTATTTTTGAAGTTTTTAATATCAACAAAGTGGTCAAAAAATTCTAACTCGGAGTAGGCTATGAATCGCCGTTTCTTAATTTGTTTTCATTTCTAAAACAAGATTCAAGAAGAAAAGCTTTAATATCTTTAGATAATATTTTTGGCAATATCTCGTGTCAAATTGTTAATGATTTAAAAAAAATTAAATTGACCTACGTGTCTTTCTTAATAGTTTCCTCCGAGTTAAAAGTTTTTTAACAGACTGTATTTATTTTAGTTGTCAATTGGTTGTTAAACATAACATGTATCACATTCCATCTGTTTTAGTACTTTAAACTTGACGAAAGGACTTGGGTGAAATAAAGCTCAACGGATATAAAAAAAAGTGTGAGAAGTGAACTCTGCTTTTACAAAAAGAAAATAAAAGTATAATAATAAATTACAAAACTCGACACATTAAAAATTGTATTGTTAGTAGGGTTACTGCAGTGGGGGAAGGGGAGGAAGTTTAGGGCGAATAACTGGGTGATAATTGATACAGTCCCACAAAAGGCTAAACCCTCAAATAAAAAGGCTATAAAAATTAACAAACCTCCGAGAGACAAAACTAACTTTCCCTAAAAAACGCAAAAACCAAAATCTGCATAACATAACACCTATGAAAAGTAAAGAGTTTAAAACACTGTATGAATTATGGAAAGGTAAAAGCCATCCGTCAGACATCTTCGTATTTATAGATGTTTAGCATATTATAAAATAAATAAACCAACAAGATCCAAATTGGAACCAAAAGCGTAAAAGGGGATATTTATAGGACATTCTGGAGAAAGAAGGGCTTATAGAATTTACGATGAAGAAGAGCAATAAGTACATGAAACGTCAGATGTTCAGTTTGTCGAATCAAAGAAAGGAATAAGATTCAGTAGAGCAGAAGAAAAAGAAAGAGAAGAAAATAATAATAATTCAAACTATATTTTTTGCATTATGAAGAGAACAAAAATGAACGAGAAAATCAAATAACAAGAAATGAAAGGACACACGAAGATGACCAGATAAAAATCAAGAAGAATCAGAAAATTACCAGAAAAGCTGAAAGATTATGTAATAAATGCTACAGAAGAAGAAGACCGAATTCATTTAACGCTGCAATAGAGTCATCACACAGAAATGAATGGAAGAAAGCCATGAATGCAGAGATAGATAATATGGTGCAATATAACGTATGGGAGAAAATAAAACCACCAAAGAACGCCAGAGTAATAAATTGTAGTATTTAAAATTGAAGCTAATCCAGGCAACAATGAAAAAATATTTAAAGCAAGGTTGGTAGCAATGGGAGCTGGATAGAGAATGGGTGTGGATTATTTCGATTCCTACAATCCATTAATAAAATGGGAATCAGTATGAACTCTTTTGACCTTATCAACCATAAAGAAAAGCGTTAGAGGATGTTACAACGTGAAAGTTGCATATTTAAATGGAAATCTGCAAGAAACCGTATACATGGAATTACCCCCCGGCTACGATGATGGAAAGGACAATGTTTACTGGTTTAAGAAAAGTCTTTACGGTCTGCCACGATCTGGAAGATGTTGGAATATTAAATTGAATGAATTAATGAAAAATTCTGGATTTACACAATTAAAAAACGATCCTTGTGTTTTTACCAAGAAAGAAGAAAGATAATATGTAATTATCGGCGTATACGTAGATGACATCTTAGCAACTGGAGATAGTGGCGGTACAATTAAAGAATTTATGAAAAAGGTAAAGGAAGAAATAAAAATAAAAGAAACTACAGATAAAAATAATTCCTTGGAATCGAAATTAAGATGAAAGTAATATTTATTTATGGCAGGAAAATTATATAAACAAAATCCTACATAAATTTGAGATGACTGACAGTAAACTGTCAAAACACCAGGAGTGATTGAACAAAAACTTGATGATTATCAACATTCAAAGACATTCAACTAAGAGAAATATCAAGAAGCAGTAGGATCGCTTATGTATCTGACAAGAGGCACAAGACCAGATATTGCATACTCTGTGAGTAAGTTATCGCAATATTGTAAAGATCCAAGAGAAATACATTGGACAGCAATAAAAAGTGTAATGGGGTATTTACAAGGAACAAAACAGAAATATTAAAAAAAATCATCGGACAATGAAAAAGTGAAAATATACACATACTCAGGATGGTGTACGACCAAAGATTGAAAATCTTACAGCGGATTTATTACCAAACTAGGTAGAAACATAATAAACTGGAAAAGCGCAAAACAGAAGTTAGTAACTTTGTCAACAATGGAAGCTGAGCTATTTGCCGTTTATGATTGCATTAAAAAACCAGTAGAAATTTATATAGATAGTACGGCAGTAATTGATTGGATAACAAATTCAGGACAAAATTCGAGAACAAAACATATAAATCGAAAATACCAATTTGTAAGAGATGAAGTAGAAAATAAAAATATTACGGGTAATTATATAAATACTGAAGACCAGCCAGCGGACATAATGACAAAAGACGTAAACGAAGAAAAATTCTGTAAACATTTGGAGCAATTGGAAGTAGTGAAAAAAATAATTTAATTAAAGGGGGGAATTGAAGTAGGCTAATAAAATTATTTTTATAAAATAAAAATCAAGCAATTATAGAATACGTTTATCTCGACGTTTAAAGTCGCTTGAATTTAGTAAATCCCTATTCAATCTTCGAAATAAACGATCGAGATTAATATTTGAAGCCGCTTGATTTCTGTGGAAATAAACAGCGAAGCTTCAAATAATGTAACTACGCATGCGCACATCCGCAATATATTGCAGTGTTACTAAATTCATATTTGTTGGTTGTTTGCATTTTACCTCATTTAATAAAAGTCGCGACATAAAATTGTCGAAAAGCGAAATATTTGGAGTGATGAAGAAATAAATGTTGCTGAAAGAGAAGATAAATAACAACATGACAATTTTTAGATTTTAGGGTTTTATATCCAGGATGAAATTAAATCATATACCTCTCCCTGTCTGTCTGCATAATCGAGTATTTAACTATCTTTTTTTAGTCGATAGGAATTTAAAGAAGATGAGATAAACAAATGGGATTTTTTAAGTCATATTATACTTGAAGCCGCTTGGAGCATGCCGTCGCGACGAATTAGTTAGGATGACTGTAGTTAATATAGAGGATAATGGGTCCATTTTAATTGTGAAGATTCCAGACTCAAAAACTAATGTGCATTGAACATTTATTGCTGATGATCATAATCTTTTGTCAATGTACAGAAGATATGTTGCTCTTCGACCCTCTAACATATCATCTCGGCGATTATTCATAAATTATAAGCATGGCAAATGTACCGCACAAGTTGTTGGAATGAACACTATAGGAAAAATTCCATTTAACATTGCACAATATCTGAATTTACCTGATTCGAAATCATTTACAGGCCATTGTTTCCGCAGATCCTCTGCTACATTACTAGCTAATTCCGGAGCTGACATTATGACTCTGAAACGTCATGGTGGCTGGCGTTCATCAGCTGTTGCAGAAGGTTATATTGATGAAAGTTTAAAAAATAAAATTGATACAGCGCATAAAATTTTAACAAACAAGGAGATTCAAACTTCTACCACTGCCACACTAACTGAATATTCTAGTGAGAATGTCACAGTCACAGAATCTAATTTATCCTCGTCAGCTGTTTCAAGCTCTGGAATAAATATACAAAACTGCCAAAACAGCACATTCAATTTTAACATTGTCGGTCAATGATTAAATCCACTAAGTTTGTTAATTATGAAATATATTTATACTTGTAATTAAATGTACATTCACCAACATAATAAAGTTGTAACTTAATTAAATAAATAAGTTGGTAGCGTAGCTAATTTCGTATTGTTTGTAGCACATTTGTAGTGTTAAACTGAACCTAACGTATATTTTAGATTTCGTAAGTATTGTTTTAATAAATTAAAATTTCAACAATAATATGTATTTATCTAAGCGAGCAAATTAAGTACTTTACCGCGCGTTGCTATGGGAGACGCGCCGTAAAGTATTTTTTTGCTCGTTCCTTAGTAATCATTAACTTTACGATGACAAAAGAGAGCTTAAATATCAATAAATGACAGGTTTTTAAGTTTGCTTTAAATACAATATGTTTCTGCTCAAGATTTATTTAACATGATAATAATATATCTTTTATCAAACACGAGATTCCTTATACAAGAATTACTGGATTTGCAGCTGATAACGCCAGTGTCATGATGGGAAAAAACAGTGGTGTACAGGGCTTTATTAAAAAAAATAATCTAAGTGTTGAAGTAATATTTAAATGTTGTATGAGGGAACCATGTTGATAATGTGCAATAAATAAAAGGCCTTCAAGTTCCAATATTCCTTATTTAATAATATTGCGGACGTTTCGTGCTAAATCCGCTCATCATCAGCAACTAACAAATTTTCAAGTTGAGTATTACAAATAAATACATAAATGTTTATAATATTGAAGCAGAATTACATTGTTGTACATTATCCAAAATTGTGAAATTACATGTAAATTATATTCAACGTAGTCAGGTGGAGCATGGGCCCCCAACTCAACAATGCAAAACGCCGCTGACACGGCCCATTAACAACTGCGCCAGTTGTTAATGGGCCGTGTCAGCGGCATGTTGTTAGTTTTTTTTATTATTTTTTTTAAAAAACCTCTCAACAGGATTAATTCCAATTACAGAGAGGTTTACAAATACAAACATCCATGCCTTAGTGGGATTCGAACCCAGGACCCCTAGCATACTCATGACAGAGAGCCGTGGCTCTAACCATTGAGCCACCGGAGCCGACAAAAGTTGCTGATGATGAGCGGATTTAGCTCGAAACGTCCTCAATATTATTAAATAAGGAATATTGGAACTTGAAGGCCTTTTATTTATTGCACATGTTGAAGTAATAGGATGTACATCACACTCTCTTTATTTGTGTGCATCGCAAGTGGTTAAAATTACTAAACAGTAATTGAGTAGTTTGCTCGAGATATTTAGAGTTACTTCGCTCACAGCAGTAAAAGTGTAGAAGAACATAAGGGTGTCAGATTTTACAACTGAGAAACCGAGTAAGCTTTTATATCCATGTCAAGTACGATGATTGTCACTACGAGTAAGTACAGGGTTTAAATCGAAAAGTAAAATATTGACGTTTAACACGGGAAATCAGTTTTTCTTTGCGGAAACGTTACCTAATTATTTAATACAAAAGTACTCCAAATAAAAGTTATAGAGATTAAAATTCTGCATGGGGCCTCGCGGCCGCGTGCCTGCGTGTCAGGTCGCAAATCTGGGGTACTGGGTTCAATCCCGACTGACGCCAAATATTTCCAATTTTAAATGGCACAAAATTGACCCCTGCGGTGCACTCTCCACGCCAGCAAGGAGTGCCCGCGAGGTGACGCCTAGTAAGCGCCCGCACGGTGCAAATATTTCATCATAATCCATATTTGTGTACAAAGCAGATTGGCACACCCAGCAATGGGTAATAAGCCGTGATGATATATTTATATAGTGAAACAATATTTTACCACTTCATATAAACGTAAAAGTTGATTATAAAATTACAGTTTTTATGAGCTTTTAGTCTAGGCAGCCATGAATTTATGATAAAAAATAAACGAATGCGTTGTTTTTAACTGTCAATAGAAGTAAAACAGTTTACCTTTTGTTTTGTGTTAATTTAGTACTGTAATCTCAATTTAGTTCTAATAAGAGCCTTTGCACAATATTTCTCCCGATAGGTTTGCTAGTCAACTAGTTATATTTTAACCATCAAAAGACTTTAAAACGTTAAACGAGCGACAAACATAACCATTAATTAAAATTAAAATCAAATATATTTAGACTACGTATTTATTAAAAACGTTTGTTTTATTGTACCTATTCCACATTATTCTATAATTTGTGTTCATACAATTACTACGTTTACATGCAGTTTTAAAAATGGTTTCAGTTTTCAGTCAAAATTATGCAAAACTGTTTACATGCAGTTTTCAAAACAAGTTTAGAAATTGATTTGAAATCGGTTTTGGCGCATGCGCATTTAGCTGATGTAAGTGACTGATCCTCCACTCCAAATACATCGTTTTGCTATTATTCCAATTATTTTTTATACTTCGTACCACTACGCACTAAAACTACACAACTGTCAGTTTATTTGAAGGTTAGTAACACAAAGCGACAGAAACGTTATGCTCTGTACGCATGCGCAGTTTCGAAACTGAATTTTAAGTGTTTACATGAGTAGTTTTGAAACTTGTTTTCAAGTCTAACTCATGAATTTTAGTTTTGGTTTGAGATAATTCAAAACCGTTTTGACACTATACATGGCGTTTTCAAAACTAGAAACGTTTTAAAAACGGTTTCAAAACTGCATGTAAACTCAGTAAGTGTGCCAAAACCATGAAATGTCATGATTACACTCAATAATATCTGTGTATTTTTACAAAAGCTTGTATATTGTAATACGTACTTAGGAGAATAGCCGCCTGCTGCCATTTATGCTTAGCTTTTCGTTAAGGGTTCCATTCACAGTTAAAAATAACGCATTTGTTTATTTTTTGTCATAAATATTTGGCTGTCTGGACTAAAAGCTCTTAAAAACTGTAATTTTATAATTAATTATTACGTTTATATGAAGAGCTAAAATAATCGTTTCACATGATTTCTATGCAGAATTTAAATATGTATAACTTTTATTTGAAGTATTTTAGCACAAAATAATTAGGTAACGTTTGCGCCAAGAAAATCTGATACCTGGACGACATTCCTGTGTGTGGTCATGGTACTGTTGGTCTAGTGACCCACTCGCCTCAAGGTAGGGTTAATGAATTCTCTCGAAACTTTTTAGGAAGCGTTCTTCGGTCCCGTTTGTCTAATGTTCCTTCATTATTGTGCATATCATATTTCAAACCTACGGGTTATTTTAAATTGTATTACTATTCTCATGTGATTATTTTTGTTTGTACTTACCAGCCAAACAATTTATATATGTATGTTGTTGAATATAAACGGCGGGAACCTCTCACTGGCCAATCACCCCGCCCAAGTGTGATTTCAGACCATTCATTGTTAATGCATATTGTTTAAAAACGCCGCGAACTGCGCTACGCTATATTTTGTACTACGTACGATACTTAATTGTTTGTTATCGTTAATCTCCAGATTTCTATTTGTCGCATACCCTTACGTCCATTACCGTTGACGCCCTAATAAATAAAAATATACATACCTGCCCCTATTTCTCCACTGGGCTAAGCCGCTCTCAAAACCAATTGCACGGGCCTATACAGTTGGGCATTGCAACAAAGTCACAACAAGTCGAATTCAAATTCTCTATTAACTGCCTTGGATAATCCAATATTTAAAGTCTATTTTCTACTTCTTTCATATGTTTTAGAGTTAATCACAAAAATAAATTTAGAATTTCAATCTGAAAATCCAGTTACCACTTTTATTAAATAAAGAAGCAGCGCTTTATAAAGCTCTTTTAAAGTCGTTTATC
Source organism: Harpalus rubripes (assembly GCA_963082715.1). Taxonomy (NCBI): domain Eukaryota; kingdom Metazoa; phylum Arthropoda; class Insecta; order Coleoptera; family Carabidae; genus Harpalus; species Harpalus rubripes. The sequence continues at coordinate 19,131,982 of OY720455.1, forward strand.
AACAAAGAAATACTTAATACTTATTTAAATGATTTGTGCAAATAGATATTAAAAACCGTCACAATTACGAAAGAATTGAAGATTATGTACTTCGGAGCAAAAGATGATTTATTTTTAAGTGACACTCAAACAAATTATGATCTGAACGAGTCAAATAATTTTAAGTTTAAAGCAATTGATTTCTATATTGAATTATGCAAGGAAATTGCGAAGAGATTTAATTTCAATAATCCATATCTTAAATATACCTGACTTTTTGTACCTCAGACTGCTTTGTCTGGCGATATTTTGTCAATAACTACATATACTAATTTATTTTTAAATATAGACGCAGATAGTGAATTAGTTAATAGTAAATGGCACTTACAGAGTGAATAAGAAAATTAAAAAATCTGATGTGGCCAGCACATTACCTTCCGTCAGTTCTATGTATTTTGTATAAATTTCATACGGAAAGTTCCTTGCTAAATTAAATATTCTATTTCTTGTACATTACCTTCCGGCAGTTGCACGTATTTTATGCAAATTTCATACAGAAAATTATTATTTTGTGACGTTTTCTATATACAGTGTAATGTATCTGCAGAAATAAAAGATTTATTATTATTATTATTATTGTTATTTCTTGTACATTACCTTAAAGCAGTTGTATGTATTTTATACAAATTCCATACAGAAAGCAAAAGATCCTATATTTCCAGTAAAAATTATAAGACAAACACACTATGTCAATTTCACTTGACACTGACATCTTTCACTCAGAATTTTCTTAATATAGTAGCTGTTTCCATATCTATGGCTACTTTATGAAATTTAATTTCTTTATAATTTTTGAACTCTATATCCATTTAATATTAAGTATAAAATGCAGTCAAATCGTATAGAGAATAAAATATTCTTTAATATTTATAATAACATCAAATGTGAAAAATTATATTTAACATAGTTTATTCAAGAAAAACTGTTAAAATCTTCAAATGATGGTACTTCCGGTTGACCAATTGTAACCAAAATCTAATCAGCTCTTCAAATGGATGTAACGAAGAAGTACACGAAAAAATTATAATTTTTGTAACTGTAGTATTAGAGTTATCGTAGACGAAAATTTTGTTACACACACACACATCCACACACACACACACACACACACACACACACACACACACACACACACACACACACACACACACACACACACACACACACACACACACACATACAGACATCATCGTAAAAATAGTAAATTCGTATTCTAGGGACCCTAAAACGTGCTTATTGATTAAAAACTCGTCATCGAATTTTTTGACCAAAGACAATACCTTCCTTGCCTAAAGGTGACGGAAGGTAAAAAATAATAATTCAGAATTAACTGAATTTTGGTGTATTGTTTGCAAAGAAAAAAACTCGTTTCCAAACTTACTAAAAGTAGTAAGGTATGTTTTAAATCTACTACATGTTTTCAACAAAGGAACCAATCTGAAGCATTCAAGATGGCTGAAAGTGATAATGTGAAAAATTTATGTGCTCTAACTTTGTTAGAAAATCAGTGCAAAAGATGTCACAAAGTTGCCCAATCGGGTCCAAAGTGCATTAAATGTAACGTAGTGTCACACACAAGTTGTGCAACAATTTTAAAACTACCTATAGTGGGTGAAAATATGATAAATTGTTGTGCTGAAGATGACGATGATATTGACTCATCCTTTTCGAGTGCTAATAATAATGATACAGACTCTAATATTATACACGTATTAAAATGTAAAATTTATTACTTAAAACAAATTATAAAAAACAAAGACAGTTTAATTCAAAATCAATCACAAACTATCGATATATTAAATGACCATGTGTCTCTATTAAAAAATAAAAATAAAACAGAACACGGTGAGCCATCTATTATCTTACCATCAAAAACTGACGATAAAAATCCTAGCAATTTAAACTTGAATACAAATAATACTTCTTCAATTCTATCGACTGAGCCACACACGTTTAATTCACAAGATCAAAATGGCAGCAAAGGTAAACACGAAAATAAACGTAAAATTAATGAGAAAAAAACCCATAATGTTTTGGACAATAAAAATAAAACAAATACAAATAAAGTAGACAATAATACTGACAATAATAAAAGTGAAAGTGTAAGTATAATTAATGGTGAAATTAAACACGTAAAAGAACACATAAAAAGACCTAATAAGACACTTATTGGAAATATGGACACAAACATATCTGTAACAACATTAAAAGCTGCACCTCGTTTTTCTTCACTTCATGTTTTTAGATTAGCTCCAAGGACTAGTGAAAATGACATTGAAAATTATCTAAAAACAATGTTTCCTGAGGTCATTGTACTGAAACTAGACTCAAAGTATCCGGATATGTATTCATCCTTCAAAATATCAGTTCACCATACAAATAAGGACAAAGCTATGGACCCTTCTATATGGCCAGCAGGAGTTCATATTAAACCGTTTTTTCAGAAAAAACAGCAGATAGTCAAAAACAAATAACCTCTAGTGACTCTGTTTATGATTTTATAAATAAATGTAAAGATTTTAGTGTGAGTATATTTCATGTCAATATTCAGTCAATAGGCAATAAAGTAGATCAACTCTCCATATTTTTAAAAGATTACCCTTTCGATATTATTTGTATAACGGAGCATTGGCTCCATAAAGAATCACTAAATACTATTAATTTTTATTCTTATGAACTAATTTCATTTGTTTGTAGAAATCCAACTAAACATGGAGGTGTAGGCATTTTTGTGAAAAACAATATTGCATATAAAATATTAGATTTAAACAGGTACAACATATTGTTTAATATAGAAGTATGTGGCGCAGAATTAATCGACTTCAATATTATTCTTATTGCTGTATACAGAACTGGCAAAGGTAATATATCTTTATTCATGGAAAATTTTGAAAAAATGTTAGAAGATCTTGAATGTCATCATAAAAAAATAATAATTACAGGAGATTTCAATATTGAACTTTCAAATTTTAATCCCAATAATGATTCATATGATTTCTTAAATTTAATTAATTCTTATGGACTCAGGGCTACTATTGCGGAGCCTACTAGAGTTACTGAAACTTCGAGCAGCTGTATTGATAACTTTATTACAAATCTTCATTCAGAAAAATTCAAAGCGGGAGTTCTTGATCCTTGCCTCTCAGACCATTTTGGCCAATATTTTGTACTTCTAAACGTAAACAACTCACAGAAACAAAAAATTAGAAGTTTGAGGAGTTTCACTGAAAAAAATATCGAATGTTTTAAGTATGCTTTAAATATTACTGACTTTAATAATATTTTCGTTGATTGTTCTTTACCAGCTGAAGAACACGCACAAATTTTAATAAATTGGTTAGTCTATTTGATCGATATATTCTTTCCTCTAAAACAATATACAGTAAAATCAGATCAACCACCTGTAAATTGGTTTAACTTTAAACTAAAGAAAATGAGAGAAGAGTTAGAATCTATTAGTATTTGTTTTAATAGTACGAAAAGTGTATGCTTTAAGAATCTATATAAAACAAAACTTAAATATTATAGAGATGAAATTAAACATGCAAAATTAACAGCGTATAGTAATTTTCTTTATGAATCAACCAACAAATGTAAAGATAGTTGGCGTCTTATAAATTCTGAGCGTAATAAGGTCGTTTCTAAAACTGTACACCAAGATTTATCGCCAGATGATTTTAATGATTACTTTACAACTGTAGCAATCGACATAATTAAAAGTATTGCAGATTGTCAGTATAAAGCAGAAGATATTTTGATAAGTGTTAACGACTCTACCACTTCTAATTTTGTCCTTCAACCTACCGATGTAGTAGAAGTTTACAATGCCATAAAATCCTTAAATAATTCAAATTGTTTGGATTTGTATAATATGAGCAATAATTTTTTAAAAAAGATTATTGATTTTATTACTGAACCTTTAACATCTTTGATAAATAAATGCTTCGAGTCAGGCATTTATCCGGATATTTTTAAAAAAACTAAAGTAATTCCGTTCTTCAAGAAAGGAGATCACAATAAAGTTGAGAACTACAGACCCATTTCCATAATTCCAACTCTATCTAAAGTATTTGAACAAATTCTAAAAAATAGACTGTTAGAGTTCTTTGATGACAATAACGTTCTAAATAGTCAACAATTTGGTTTCCGAAGAGGACGTTCGACAAGTCAAGCTGTTTTGAATATCATAGAAAAAGTAATAGAAGATCTTGAAAAAGGAAAACATACGGCTGTTACTTTATGCGACCTTTCTAAAGCATTTGATTGTGTATCCCACCAAATACTTTTAACGAAACTTAAACACTATGGTATAGACGGGACACCGTTGAATTTATTAAGTTCTTACTTACACAATCGGGAACAAATTGTTATTATTGAAGGGACATCATCCAAGTGTAAAGGTATAGAGTATGGTATACCGCAGGGCTCTATTTTAGGCCCTTTATTTTTTCTAATTTATATAAATGATTTCAGTAACTATATGAGGCCCTGCAATAGTGTCCTTTTCGCTGACGATACCACACTTATTAATAGTGCTAATGATTATGAATCATTATTGAGAGTAAGAGATGCTAGCACTCAAAAAGCTGAAAAATGGTTTTCCGCGAATAATTTACTTTTAAATAAAGAAAAAACTCAACAGATGATTATCTCTAACGATAGAAAGTTGAATAAAGATTCCGCTGTTTCAGTTCTTGGATTGCTTATTGAACCCTCACTAAATGGGTTATCTCATGTAACATATATAAGTAAAAAATTATCTAGTGTTTTATTTTTATTGAGACGATTAAAATTTATAGTCGATAATGTCACTTTGAAAACCGTGTACTTCTCATTGTTTCACTCGGTGATTTCCTACGGAATTTTACTGTGGGGAAATTCTTGACATTCAATTAAAATTTTTAGATTGCAAAAGACGGCAATCAGAATTTTATCTGGTC
>OY720455.1:19139460-19371960 GCA_963082715.1 Harpalus rubripes
TAAAAATAAAAATAAAAATAAAAATAAAAATAAAAATAAAAATAAAAATAAAAATAGAAATAGAAATAGAAATAGAAATAGAAATAGAAATAGAAATAGAAATAAAAATAAAAGTAAAAGTAAAAATAAAAATAAAAATAAAAATAAAAATAAAGATAGATAGCTTAAGGCAAAAACACTTGACAATCCTAAACACAATAACAACAACCTCCGACCCTTGAATGGTTAGGGCTAGCTAGTTGTTGTGTACTAGCAGTCATATGCGGACGTGGGTGAAACTGTGAATAGTGTCAATAAAGAAAAGACGAGATGTTTGCAGTAATTATAGGTGAGTGGTAGAACTCGCTGTCATTCTAATTATTATACAAGTATAGTGTGGTGTGGATCACCAGATGCATGATTGATATGTTATACACTGATTGTGTATTTGATATGCATGGTATATGTGAGATATAAATTTGTATTATTAGGTTGTGGCCGCAAATGTATGTAGTAGTTTCCTAATTATCCGAAGAGTTATCTGGGACAACTCTGGGTCCATGAAGTTCTATGCTCCGAGGTGTGAGAAATACCAACTGAGAGGTTGAGATACACGAGAACGTAAAAGATAAACCTGTGGTTTATCATGATAGGCCTGGGACCTACACATATGTGATCGTAAGCTAAACTCTCATAATGGATTTGGGACCCATTGACCTCTGGGAGGTCGAGTTCTGAGAACTCAACATAACTGGGACATGCGTATGTGGCTACGGTATCGCTAGTGGCTCAGAAATGACTATTCACGAGAGCCGTATTCCAGCAATTCGTCCATGCACTGGGTGTATACTTTTGCGGATAGGGGTACTGGAATCCACGAGGTGTTAGGCCGTATTCAATATGCGGGGCGCCTGCCCAATTCTGCGACTTGGGAGCAACCTTATTCTCCCCCCCCCCCCTACTGTCTATCTTATTATATGATAATGCACGCCTGTGATAATTGTTGTAAATTGGAATGACAATGTGTATTTTATCCCACTTAGAAGAACGCGTCGTAGAGGGCCAGTCTGTCGCTAATAAAGTTGCGTGCGTAGAAAAGGACGCCGATAACAGGTCAAAAAGGAATGTGAATTGTATATATTAGATTAATGCATGTATTATCGCCCATATATTCTAGTTAATTAATAAGTGGAAAAAAATAATAAAATCTATATCTTTTAATTAAAAACAATAATAATAATAATTATAATAATAATTAAAAAATTAAAATAATTATAATAATAATAATAATAATACTACTACTGTGCATGTGTGTATATGTGTACATGTGTACGTGTGTATATGTGTGTATGTGTGCAAGTGTGTATGTGTGCATGTGTGTCTGTGTATGTATGTGTGTGTGTTTATATGTGTGTATGCGTGTAAATGTGTGTGCGTGTATTTGTGTATGTGTATATGCGTATGTGTGTATGTTTGTATGTGTGTGAATGTGTATGTTTGTAAGTGTGTATGTGTATGTAATGTGTGTATGTTTGTGTATATGTGTTTGTATGTGTCTGTATATGTGTGTGGGTATGTGTGTGTATGGGTGTGTATGTGTGTGTATGTTTGTGTATTTATTTGTTTATTTATTCATTCATTCATTCATTTATTTATTTATTTACTTACTTACCTACTATGTGTGAGTGTATATGTATGTATGTGTGTGTGTTTATATGTGTGTATGCGTGTAATTTGTGTATGCGTGTCCATGTGTGTGCGTGTATGTGTATATGCGTATGTGTGTGTATGTTTGTAAGTGTGTATGTGTATGTTTGTGTATATGTGTGTGTACTCGTATGTGCGTGTGTGTACTCATGTGTGTATGAGTGTGTATGTTTGTGTATATGTGTGTATTTATTTATTTATTTATTTATTATTTATTTATTTAATTATTTACTTATTTATTTATTTATTTATTTATTATTTATTTATTATTTATTTATTTAATTATTTACTTATTTACTTATTTATTTATTTATTTATTTATTTATTTATATATTTATTTATATATTTATTTATTTATATATTTATTTATTTATTTATTTATTTATTTATTTATTTATTTATTTATTTATTTATTTATTTATTTATTTATTTATTTATTTATTTATTTATTTATTTATTTATTTATTTATTTATTTATTTATTTATTTATTTATTTATTTATTTATTTATTTATTTATTTATTTATTTATTTATTTATTTATTTGTTTATTTATTTATTTATTTATTTATTGTACAGGGCGAATCCCAATAACAGAATAAATATAAATATAATACAATTGTGTAGACAAAAAATATAACCCATAGATGCAAAAAATAAGATAATTATTATACACACTCTGCAATTCACTTAACAAATAGTAAATTTAGAGTATACCATAGAACATAGAAAAACAAATATAATATTATTATTTCATCTCTTTTACTCAGTAGTTCGGTCAGTTTCCTTTTAAACTCCAAGTTCATAGAAAGATCAAGTTCATCTGAATAACAGTTGTTATAACTAATACATAATTAATGAATGAATTGGTGAATTTAAAAAGAACTTCTTGTATTACAAGGCCGTACATAAAAATTCAATTGAAATAGGATATTGGCATCATAAATTAAATTATTTACTATTTTATACACGAATAATATCTGCTGTTGAATTCGACGAGATTTTAGTGTGTCCAACTCAAACAAAATTAACAAATAGCTGTAATCAAAGTCAGGCAGCAGCGTTTACAAAACTTTTTCTGAACATTTTCAATATTTGAAATTTGATACGAATAACATGGATTCCATATAATGCTACAATGTTCGAGTTTATTGCGAACTAATGTCATGTATAAATTTTTTGCACACTGTATGTTACGAAAATCAAAGGCAACACGCATAATAAAACCTAAATTTTTGCATGCAGAACTTATTACCATATTTATATTAGGGTTGAATGTTAGTTTTACATCGAAAATATTACCTAGATCTTTTTTTGTGTTGACTCATCTGAGTAAATATCAACAAAAAAATAGTTAAATTGTAAAGTATTAATTTTTCTTGAAAATGATAACACCTCACATTTATCTCTATTAAAATATAGTCTGTTACTAAGCGACCATTCATAAATATTATTTAAATCTTCTTGTAATTTAATACAATCATCAATATTTGATATAGTTTTAAAAAGTTTGAAATCCTCAGCGAAAAGGAGGCATTTAGAGTGAGAAACTACATTGACGATATCGTTGACAAAAAACAGGAAAAGCAAAGGGCCAAGGATTGAACCCTGTGGAACACCGGACGAAGCACAAAAATTACTAGATCTGAAGCCATTAACAAAAACATATTGCACTCTGTTTTGCAAGTAGGATGAAATAAGATTTAATAGGCTATCCCCAAAACCATTAAGTTTTAATTTATTTAATAGTAAACCATGTGACACTGTGTCAAATGCTTTAGAGATATCCGTATAAATACACTTTACGTGTTTCCTTGCATCTAAAGCTTCTGCAGTTTAAAGTGAAGTAAATTGGTAACGGTGGAACGACCTGGGACAAACCCATGCTGTAGACTGTAGAGTACTAATTAAATGTTTACTTTGATTTTGCATGTTTTTAAATATAACTGATTTAATTTTTTTAACAAATACAGATAAACATGAAACTGGTCTACAGTTACGTATAAGAGTCCTATCTCCTGATTTGAAAATAGGCTATTTTCCACATTTAAGGAAATGTTTGCATTTTAATACTTAAATTATATAAATCACAGAGAGCCTGTATTAGTAGATCCGACCATCCTTTAACAATGTAAATCGGTATATCATCAGGTCCCACTGATTTAGAATTACTTTGGGACTTAATTGCTTCAGATACATCTGCATAAGTAACAATAGGTAAATAAACAAAATTATTGACTGCGGAGGTGTCAGAGACCATATAGTTTTGACCAGTTTCACCATCTAATGTAAAAACACTTTTAAAAAATTCAGCGAAACCTTGTGAAACTTGTGTTCCTCCTTCAAAAGTCTCATTATCCATATACATGGTAGTAGGTATCCCAAAATTAGACTTTTTACTATTAACATAATACCAAAAATCACTGGTGTTATTATTATTATAATTATTATAATTATTCAACTAAAACTATTATAATTACCCCTTAACCTTAAAACTAATTTTAACAAAAACTAAATACGTATTTCGAGAACTAAGTTCTCATCATCAGTAATACAACAAGTGAAAGTTAAACAGAGTAGTCAAGATTACTCAACATGTCAACCATGCCAGAGGTCCTAACAACTCTGAAAAACAAGGGAGAGAACTGGGATTATATAGGGATGGGAGTCACAGGTGAATGATTACCTATAAACTAAGATAATTTTCGTCCAATAATGAGTCATTAAATTTAAATCATCCAATAAAATTTAACTTTGTAATAAATTGAAAAGTTTTGAGTTTAGTATGGGACCGAGATCTGCGTTCATCAAATAATTTTTATATTTATTTATTATTAAACTCTCGTATGCATCTAAATATCTATCATTATTAATATGTTTTAAAAGTTTAATATTAGAATTGTTAACTTTGTGATTATTAATGAACATATGTTGAGCTACGCTAGATTTTTCTGGATTACCGCTTTTTAGATGATAAAGATGTTCTTTAATCCGAGTGTCAATTTGTCTGTTAGTTTTACCGATGTAAACTTTATTACAATCATTACAACTAATTTTATAAATACCGGATTTTTTGTTAGTATCTGTTTTATCTTTAGGGTTACCTAATAACGATTTAATGGTATTATTTGATTTGTAAGTTACGGTTAAATTATCATTTTTAAAAATTTTGTTTGAACTTTTGGAGGCTTTATCGTACGGTAGGGTTATGTATTTATTATTATTTTTATTATTAGATGGCGTTAATGTTGTAAAATTAGGAATGAATTGGCGATTTTTAAATTTATGAACTAATTTATCGATAGTTTTAACCGAGAAGCCGTTATACTTAGCTATTTCTTTAATATAGTTTAGTTCAGTTTTAAATCGTTTTTTGTTTAAAGGAAACTTAGTTAATCTGTTTATTAAGAAATTAAACGAAGCTAGTTTATGTTTATATTTAGAATATTTGAAAACTAGAATTTATCACGAAACTAAAATGTTTTCGCACAAGCAAGATTTTATAAGGAATATATATAAATAAATTTAAGGTAATTCCTTCCTTGACTAAAAGCGACGGAAGGTATAAATAGTATTGCAAATCCTTCTGTATTTAATAAAATGTAATATTTTAATTAGTCCCCATTGTATTTTTTTACATAATATAACATATGAATGTTTTTACACTATTGTATAGCAAATTGTATGTACGTTTCAAATTTATATAAATATATGGTGTGTTCCATTTGAAAATATAAAGCTACATATCATAGCGTAAAAAATTTAACTAGTGTTGCCGCAAGACCAAGACCAGTCTTGGTCTTGTCTCGTCTCGTCTTGGTCTTGTCGAGACAAGACCATCATTTTGGTCTCGACTAAAAAGTCAAGACGAGACGAGACCAGTATCGAGTCTTGTCGAGAAAGTCTTGAAGTCTCGACAAGACTTTCGACTTCAGTTCGTCGGTATTTTTTCAAAATATTTTCTAAAAGTGCTTCAAAAGTTAAGAGCAATGCTATTAAAGCAGTTTGAAAATTCATAAAATAATAAACATATTAATTTTTAATCTTATGTTCCTGAAACATTAATTTATCTAAATATAAAAATTCAAACACTATTAGAAATTCGCAAATTAGACTGGAAGTTTGGCTTAAATTTCCAAAAATTGTAAACATTACACAATAGGCATAATACTCGTATTCTTGTAACATCTACACAAATAATGCAATAAAAGCATATTTACTGCATAGATATTAATATAATAGATAAATTCAAAAACCAATAAACCGTTAAATTACAATGTATACGTAAGATAAAAACTAACCGAATATTTAAAAATTTGTAATTTTATTTATATCGTATGATATGTCGTAACAAAATTGAATTTTCAAGTTGACTAAAATTTTTTCAATTTCCTAACAGCACAAATGTTATACCTACCTACAATGTAAAATATCATATTTGAAAGAAAAAATAAACTCAATTACAATATTTTATTTTCTTGTAATTATTGTAATTATTTTATTTTATTTTTTTTATATAATTTAATACTGTTCCTACTGTATTTGCGACCTAGTGCTGCTGTATTGAAACATGTAATGTTCACTTTAAATATAAAGTATTTTTCATATATTTACAAAAAAAAAATCTGTTGTAATTCTTAGAATTATGTGATAATGGAAAAGGCCGACAAAGATTTTACGACCTTAAGTCCTTAAGCAAACCAGTTTTTTTTAAACATATTGTATATTTTCAACAGAAGTGCTCCTTATTTCACCTAAATAATTCATTTGAAATTGAAAATAATTATTATTTTATTATACAAAACGCAAGGATTCTTAGAAATGTAACCCATAATATAGCCAATTGCGCATACGTTTCGCTTTATATTTTCAATTTTCACCAATGCTTTATTTAAAAGTTTAACCTTGAGTTAACTGTTCTGATGCGTAAGACCATAGTGTCCATAAAACTAAAGCGGAAGGGATGGAGGACAAAGCAATGGATATTTCCAAGAATTTCATTTATGCCTACTTAAACTTTCTTCTCTAATCTTTACATTTTGAATCTCTCAGATCTATAATAAGTATAAGAATGAATATTCCTCACTTTATTTTATTACAATTCGTAACATAATTTTCTTAATTTTCATGTGGTAATATTATAACTTCACATCGAAACACGCATAAAATAACATGAAAATAATGAATAATGTATTTCCAAATAATGTAATATCAACTTTTTGAGTGATCGACGACAGTCATAAAATACTTTTAAAATTAATATCTCAAACATTTTTTGGAATTTTTTAATCGCGATTGAACGATTTTTCTTAGATATTCATGCACCATTGTATACAATTATAATAAACCATTTGTTAATATACGCAAAGTCGAGAGTCTTGTCGAGACTCGAGACAAGACGAGACTGACTTCAAGTCTCGTCTCGACAAGATCAAGACAAGACCAATGTAGTCGAGACTAAGTCAAGACCAAGACAAGACCGACCTCAAGTCTTGTCTCGTCTCGTCTTGTGGCAACACTAAATTCAACATTCTGTAGAAAAACCTATACTAGAGATTTATAGATATTTTAATATAAAATGAACTTTTTCTTCGAGCGCATTATAATATTCATATTATGCTACTGTACACACACCATAGAAGATATTCATTGTCTTACTAGTACAAAAATGTTATTGTATTAATAAAAAAAATAGTTTCTTAGTTCACCGCTGGCGGCGGTAGTCGCTACACCAACACAGGGTTGGCAATGTTTAAAACATTTGTTTAAAACACTGGAAAAAATACATACCTGTTTAAACACATTTTAAAACATTTTGTTTTAAACACGTTTTTAACATATATAAAAAACATTATGTTTTATTTAATTAATTACACTCATTCATAAATTTTGTATAGCAACATTATAATTTTGAGGTAAATTGTAAATTCTGTTGGCAACTCTTAGTTTTGAATTCGGGGAATCCCCTAGACTCAACCTGATCTGGCTGGCGGGGATTCCCCAGCCTAGCAGACTACAATAAGTACTAAGTGAGTGAACGGATAAGGTATATTCTATTCTATTGTGTTGCGGCTGCGGGTAACGGTAAATGGAAAAGGAATAAGGATGAAGATAGTTCGCTCAGCTTGTACTGCGTGCGTGCGGTGTTTTTTTGCTTATTGTTCGATTGTTCAGTGTAGAGTGTAGACTATAGCGAAGCGAGTGAGTGGTTGACAATCCGATTTAGTTTTATTAATTGTTTATAATCACTCTGCAACAAAACAAAGAATATCTACAGGACGAAAAAAGGATTCGCTTTGGCAGTATTTCACAGAACTTCCTGAATCTGCAACAGGGGGTCGTGGAAAAACACTCAGGGTGAAGTGCAGGTATTGTAGGAAGGACTTGATAGGGTTAATCGCCCGTAGGAGGTCACATCTGGCAAATTGTTCAGATTATGTGGCTAAAAATTCAAGCGCATCGACTTCGACAACAAGAATCCAAATCCACAGTGATTATTCAAGTAAGGATGGTAAGTAAATACCTTGTATTGTTTTATTGTGTTTGTGATAATTATTAGGTAGATATCTAATACCTACTTAAACTTTGTATTTATTTTATTTAAGTATACAGAGTTACTGGTGACTAACGCTAAACCTCTTACGGGCGGGTTTGGTACATTAAGACAAGACAAACAACTTTTTTTCAACGACTTTTGTATATTTACGAAAAAAAAATCAGCTTTTCCATACATTTTGTTGCGGGTCAACGAACTTTTTGTACGGAATAGCTGATTTTATTTTCCGCAAGTTTTCAAAAGTCGTAGAACAAAATTTGTTTGTCTTGATGTACCAAAGCTGCCCTTAAAAGGTTTTGCGTTAATGACCATACCAGTAACCCTGTCCTGTATCCTGTATCTGTATAATATATTGATGATGTATGTAAGTATGTATATCGTTGAAATGAAATGTACACATAGATAGGTGCAAATAAATCTTAATTAAAATTGAATGTGTCCGGTATTTATTTTTTGCCTAGTTACAATTTTATCGTGTGTAAAGAAAAGTACCTACATAGTTTTTTTTCTACAGACAGTAATGCAACAACTGATGCAGAAGGAATCCAGACCAATGTTGAGCTCATTACAAAAAAATCGAGGCAGGTTTCATCAGCGTCGTCGAGTCGCTCAATAATGTCAATGTCACAGTATGTTAATGACCATACCAGTAACCCTGTTCTGTATCCTGTATCTGTATAATATATTGATAATGTATGTAAGTATATTGTTAAAATGAAATGTATCCATAGATAGGTGCAAATAAATCTTAATTAAAATTGATTGTGTCCGGTATTTATTTTTTGCCTAGTTACAATTTTATCGTGTGTAAAGAAAAGTACCTACATAGTTTTTTTTTCTACAGACAGTGATGCAACAACTGATGCAGAAGGAATCCAGACCAATGTTGAGCTCATTACAATAAAATCTGATGTGGCCAGCACATTACCTTCCGTCAGTTCTTTGTATTTTGTATAAATGTCATACAGAAAGTTCCTTGCAAAAGATTATATTTCTTGTACTTTACCTTAAGGCAGTTGTATGTTTTATACAAATTCCATACAGAAAGCAAAAGATCCTATATTTCCAGTAAAATTATAACACATACATACTGTCAACTGCACTAGACACTGACACCTTTCAATCAGAATTTTCTTAATATAGCAGCTGTTTCCACAGTTATAGCATAGCGTGCTAATATATGTCATATTTAATTTCTTTATAATTTTTTAAGTCTATATCCATTTAATATAAAATGCATTCAAATCGTATAGAGAATAAAATATTCTTTAATATTTATAATAACATTAAATGTGAAAAAATTAACATCGTTTTTTCAAGAAAAACTGTTAAAATCTTCAAATGGGGGTACTTCCGGTTGACCAATTCTAACCAAAATCTAATCAGCTCTTCACATGGATGTAACGAAGAAGAATACGAAAGAATTATAATTTTTTAAATTATAGTTTTAGAGTTATCGTAAACGAAAATTTTGTTACACACACACACACACACACACACACACATCCACACACACACACACACACACACACACACACACACACACATCATCGTAAAAATAGTAAAATCGTATTTTAGGGACCCTAAAACGTGCTTATTCATCAAAAACTCACTACCGAATTTTTTGACCAAAGACAATACCTTCCTTACCTAAAGGTGACGGAAGGTAAAAATCGAGGCAGGTTTCATCAGCGTCGTCAAGTCGCTTAATAATGTCAATGTCACAGTATGTAGTGAAAACATCAGACACTGAAAAGCATAAAATAGATACAAAAGTTGCCAGATACTTTTATGCAACACTCCATTTCGACACTCTGAGCATCCAGAATTTATCAGTTTGATGCAATTAGCTCGACCAGGCTATGTACCACCAAATAGAAAAAAAAATTGGCGGAAGCTTGCTAGATGAAGTGTATGGTACCGTGAAATCTAATACGGAAAACAATTTGAAAGAAAAATTAGTTTGTATTGCACTCGATGGTTGGAGTAATATACGCAATGAGCCTATTGTGTGTGTTAGTGCAACCACTACAGAGGATGATGGTAAGGTTTTTCTCATAGATACTACAGATACTACTGACAAAAGTCACACTGGTGATTATCTTCTGACTCTGGCCGTCGACAGCATTAAAAAGTGTTAAAGTTTTGGTTCCCATGTGCGTAGCTTTGTAACAGATAATGCTGCTAATATGGCAAAAATGAGAAAACAATTGACGGGATTTGGAAGATAGTGAGATTGGTGATATTAGCACATATGGTTACTCTGCTCATTTATTGAATTTATATGCCAAAGACATTGAACAAGTAGACATTAAAAGTAAGGTAAAAAAATATAAAATACTTGAAGTATCATCATTTTCCCGGAGCAAAGTACAGGGAAGCCGGTGGAAAGGCGCTTATACTACCTCAAGATGTGCGCTGAAATACATTAGCATACTGTCTGCAGTCATATGTCAGTAATTGGCATTGTCTTGCTAAAGTATGCAGCGAACACAGGTCTGTATTAGACAACTATCGTAAGAGATATTCAAGATGTTGAGCTTAAAAAAAAAGTTGAGAACTATCTTAGAAAACTTAAAAAAATATAAATTGCTCTTGATCTTGTGCGGAAGCAAATGTGCGTCTTTAGCGATTGTACACATATATGGAAAGGCCTTCTCTCATCGGACTGGTTGCCAGAAGAAGCCAACAAGTTGAAAGCAAGATTTGACGCTGCAAAGACACCTGCCCATTTCGCCGCTCATATATTAGACCCCAAATATAAAGCTGAAGGACTATCCGAAGAAGAAGACACAATGGGTATGGAGTTCATAGATTCGAGCCATCCGCAAGCGATGAAATTTAAGGACTACATGTTTAAGGAAGATCTTTTAAAAAGAACTCATGTGTCCGTGTGGTGGAGATCACTGGGGAGCAAAATAGATTCAGAGATGATAGAGCTCATAAATCAGCTATATACAGCCACTGCTTCTTCTGCTGGAATCGAAAGATTACTTTCAACTTTTTGATTGGTGCACTCTAAATTACGCAACAGACTTGGCACCGAGAAACCAGCAAAATTGGTTACAATAATGAGTGCGCTCAATCCAGGCAAAGGTTCATCAATCTCATCATCATCATACATGGAAGAGGACGAGGACTGAACAATTTTATCATTATCATTATCACACAATATACTCAATCAAAAATACGTAATGTCTATGTCTGTTTTACAATAAAGAACTTCTTTCTTTCTTAATCATTTGTTTTAATTTAAGTAAGGAGAAGGTAGGCATTTTCCTTAGTTACTTACCCAATCACAAAATAATTCATTTATTAAAATTGTTTAAAACATGTTTTAAACATGTTTAAAACAAATCAATTAAAACATTTCTGAAAAATTGATTTTTGTTTGTTAAATTATACATGATGTTTTGTTCTTTTTTTAAAAAACGCTGTTTTTTCCAACCCTGCACCAACACCATATGCGGATTAGGGTACGTTCAGTAATTTGATCCATCGAGCGCTCCGAGCTCTAAGATCACGTGATCAAATATCAGTCGAGCGGTGATCTATGTGTGCATTTACCGAACGCGTCAGATTCACGTCAGATCGTTTGTCAAGCACGAGCTATGAATAAGAGACAAATAATCGCGATATGCCAAATGGCAAATGAATTTTTCTTTAATGACAGTAGTGATGAAGAAAAAGAATCAACCCCCAAAATGGAAAATTACGCGGAAACTTTATTATAAATGCCATATCCCTATTCTGCAGACTGCATATTGGGCATTTATAAATATTTGTTTCTCCAGTCATTTTATTTTTGTCCTAAACAAATTAACATTTGTAATAAAGTGAAAAATATATCTTATTTACCTCTAACCTCAATTTGCGTCCCGCGTAAATAAACGTAAAAACACAATAAGGCTCGAAGTGCTCGATTGTAAACGGTCGAGCTAATCGAGCTCGATCTGAGTATACGCTGACACAATTACCGAACGCGGAGCACGAGCTCGGTTCGCTCCAGATCCATTTAACGAACGTGCTCGAGCCAATCGAGCGAGCTCCGAGCGCTCAGATTCTAATACCGAACGTACCCTTAGAAATATACAGCTAAGAGTGCACTCTAGTCGTTCTAAAACACAGAGTGAAGTTAGACGGGTAACATTACATCGTATTTGTGAACGATGTAGTGTACACTCCGAGTGTCCTTTTCTTTCCTCACTCAGTCAGTGCGGTTATTTTTACCCGTCATGCGCAGTAGCAATGTTTATTGAAATCCACATGTTTTCAAGTTTCAAATTAATTTAATACGATCTATTTTATGTTGTGTAGGCCATTTTATAATATTTTCTGCTATTGAATTGAATTTTAAACCTTCAATATTCTAAAAAAAGTAGACGATAATGATTATTTCCCATGTCAAATATTTCGCCAGTAAATCTAAAAATAATTGAAACATAATTTTTTGCTTAATATATAAAAAATACTGCTAATAATTGTATTTTTCAAATCCATTTTGAACTGATAAAAGGAGTATACTCTTTTCACACTGCATCGTTCTAAATGAACAAGAGAAGAGAAATCACGTGATACTACATTCACTCTACCTTTTCACTAAGTTTTAAAACGTACCCCAGATGTAAACTGCTCAGCATGGTCGATATCAGAGTGCAGATATATGTTTCTATCTCAACTTGTCCCCTTTTGCAATTTGCGCAAGCTCGAACTCTGAATATTCTATTGGTTAAAACAAAACCTTCAATTCTAATAAAATATCGCGAATGTTTGAATCTATTTTTGTTCTCAATATTACATTTAAAATTATATTCGCAAAACATTTTAAATTATATTTATTTTTCATATTATCTATTTCGTTTATTAAAATAGAATATCTTCAATAAAGTTTTAATTAGAATTTAAATACTAGAGTGAAATTACTTTAAATTTAAGGAAAATATATAAATAATAAAACCAGTATGCGTACATTATTTTAAAGAGGGAGTTCTCAATGATAATGATATATTTTTTTAATCCATACTTTAAAACTGCTATTGTTTGTATTTATAACATATATTCAACTTAACATTTCATTAACAACAAAGAATAACAATTTTAATTTGATTTATTATTAAACAATCAGTCTAATAGAAATAATTGTTCCAATTAAAGGGTTATACAAATACGTAAATATAAAAAATACGAAAATACCTTGGAAATACTGGTTATAAACAACGAATATACGTATAACGAAAGAGTAAATATTTTTTTAGAGGAAGTTTGCTTACACGTAGGTTGCAGCTGTCAATAACACTGTTCAATATTTCATACAGAAATAAAAAAGATTGTATTTTTCGTCATTTACATTTATAATTTAATAAAATGAGTATATATTTACAGATTTTCAAATGTAACTAGTCTATTATATTTATTTCTTATAAAATCTTGCTTGTGCGAAAACATTTTAGTTTCGTTATAAATTCTAATTTTCTTCAAGTTGCCGCCAGACATACCGTTCAAACACACAGCCAATAGAAGTGAGATGTCCCTGTATGCGCACATTTGAAAAGGGAGCAAAACGAGATAGAGTTATCGATATTGCTGTCTTTATTTGTTGACCATGCCCACCGCTTATTGTCAGAATACGAGCATTGGCGGTATATTTCTAATACGTATATGATAGAGAATACAACACGCACACACAATAAAATACAATTTCTTCAATTCAACAATTGATTTATTCAAAATCAAGATACACCTTTTGAAATATTGACGGTAGCCCGTTTACTGCTCAAATAATAATGAGTAGCGCTGCGGCAACGCGTCTAGTTTTTAACAGTCCTTATATAACAATGGTGAAATTTAGTAAATAAGGACGTTTTAGGATCCCTGGAATACGATTTCACTATTTTAAGAATGATATCGGTATGAGTGTGTGACGATTTTTTTCCGATTACTGCAAAACTACTATTCTAAAGAATATATAGGTATATATATATATATATATATATATATATATATATATATATATATATATATATATATATACAGGCTGTTTCCTTTAAAACAACCAGCGCTTTTTTGAGCGACATAATGACTTTAGAAAAAAAATGTTATATACAGGAAATGATCAAGAATAAGAAACTAATTTATTAATAATAACAAATCAAAAATTCGACCAGTGGTTCTCAAACGGCAGAACAAAATTATATTTTGTCAATGGTATCCTATATAATTTTAGCCTATTAGATAGAGATTTGTTTTCCGATTTCAACGATATAAATATGGTATAGTGTTGTATAACAATTATTTAGAGAAAAATGGTATTAAAAATAATAGGCGCTTTCTTTTTAGGGGGAAAATGAACTGATCTTACCTCGTACTGAACTGAACTGAACTACTCTTAAAAAGAACAGTATATTTTTTTTAAATAAGAGGGAGAAGATAAAAATATATATAGCATTATATTTATAATATAATAATATGCTGAATTTTCTTGTGGTTATAGTCTATTGTATATGTGATCTGATTTTGACATATTAAATTCTTTTACGTTTGAGTATTTAAATATGGATGTATTTCTGATGGTAATGAAACATGATATAACGTTTCAAACTAATTAATTTCTTCTATTTATGCCATTTTAATACTTACAAAAAAGACAAAATACATAGCAGTCAGTCATATTGACGTGGCATTCACATACGGGATCAGTTCAGGATCTATTTGATCCTGTTTCAAAGGTGGTGCTTCACGGGGGCAGGAACGAAGAAAATGGGTAATACAAGATCATTTATCCTCTTTTAAAAAGAACGATTTAGAGTAGATGCGTGCTACTCGGAGTTGATCTTCTTGATAAAAAGAAAGCGGCTAATGTTATAATATTATAATTGGATATGAAATACGTCTGTTGCCTAGTTACGCTACATTATTTCTAGTTTTTAATACCATTTTTCTCTAAATAATTGTTATACAGCCCTATACTATATTTATATCGTTGAAATCAGAAAATAATATTCTATTTAAAGCGCTAAAAAGTTATATAGGGTGCCATTTAAAAAAATATAATTTCATTCTACCGTTTGAGAACCACTGGTTAAATATTCAGTTTGTTACTATTGATACATTACCCCTTATTCTTGATAATTTTTGGTATAAAACATTTTTCTCTAAAGTTATTAGTTTGCCCAAAAAAGCGCTGGTTGTTTTAATGAAAACAGCCTATATATAACAGAATGCGAGGTACAATTTTGAATATAACTCTTTCCTGTTACCCGTTTAAAACGGTTTGTTTCAATATTTGACTCACAAGTGAAACACTAATTTAATCAATGTAAAACTTAATTTGGATCAAGGGTATCACTGCCACCACAATCCGTGTTTTAAAAGTCCTCGGATAGCAGGACTCACTACAAAGAGTATAAAAAAGATTAATTTATAAAATAAACAATATTCACACAGAATACTTACTCTTCCGCAATAACTGAAAATACTTGGGAGAACTTAAACAAATAAAACTGAGAACTGGTAGATGAACTTATTTATTTACACAATAATAAATGGTAAACAACAATACAAGAACTAATGACTAATGATCGTGACGACTACAGTTTAAAAGACGGTACCATAAAAGTAATTAAATTTTTAAAAGGGGCGACCTCAAAATAAGCTGTAAGCTTACTGAATTTCTATCAGCGCTAGGTATTCAACACCAACTACTAAGAATCAAGTAATCTATCAGGCTACTTACTTTTCATCACAGGTCAGCCTCGAATGAAGCACTTTATTATTAAACTAACACACTACAATATTTACAGTTAATTTGAAGAAACAAAGAAAAATTAAATTTAAACTAACACTTTAAACAACTTGGGAGAACGCAGACTTCAACAATAACTTTAGTCACAAGAACAATAAAAATTTATGTCACTAAGACATTTAAAAACAGTCGAATGGAAAGAGAACAACGTCACAATCAACAGTCAGATCAAGACTCCCCGAGATGAGTTCATCTCAAAACCATCTTTACTAGATTTTATTGGCCAACTTAAAAATTAACACAATATAATTGGTCAAGTAACTGTAAACATTTCGGGTGTTGGAGGGCAGAAGAGAATTCCTAACGGCGTTTCACATCTGGCTTATGTGACAAAAGTTACTCAACCAAATTACTGAAATTGCTTTTCCCCTGCTGAGATACATCCGTCTTTTCTAGCACTTTTCTTTTGTAATATTATACTTTTAAAAATACTTTTACAACACCCAATAATTTTCACAAAATGTCACCTCACGGGCACTCATTTCTGGCGTAACACACATAACTACGTAAAGACGTAGCTACCAATTGATTCGAAACGGATCAAGTAACATATTTACACAAAATGTAAATCTGAGCTCGAATCTGTAAATTTACTAGTTACGAGTTTAACGTAAAAGTATAAAAATACTTTTCCGTAATACCATACTGTTAATATGATTTAACAAAACTAAACACGTAAGTATGAATGGGTCCATAACGGCCGGTCAAACGATTGTAATGAACAATCAAGTCCTCAAGTGTTTCTGGTGTTTCTAATAAAAATCACTGCATCATGATCAAAATTCGAGCCTTTGTACTCTTTAAATTTAAAATATAACAATATATTTAATTACTCAATATAACCTTCACACAGATAATCTATTTCATTCCATGTTTCTTTACACATTACAGCTGTTAGGGAAATTTGATAATTTGTAAACATACAAAACACAAAAATGTTCAATATGTCAGGAGAAGAATTTCTGTTAAAATAGAAAAAACTTCTGCGATACGTATAAATCTGCCAAACGAATGAAAGGTCTTTATGCAGTGGCACAAAACCAGAAACGAGAACATGTTAAATGAAACTGTATTAGCATATGCAAGCAGTTGTCTTTATACTTTTCTCCTACGTCTTTATGGACAAAATTTTTTATGGTAAAACTTGCTTCGAAGGTTTACGACAACATTAACATTTCAAGGTTAGTATTTTATAATAGATCAATTCATAACAAATTAATTAAGCAGGAGGTAGCTGTCAAAAATAAATTGCTACATATTTTAGTCGATGATGGTGCCATGGAACAAATTATGGTTTAATTTTATGAATTAATAGTATTAAAATCAAAATTTCTCGACATCTATCATACGATATATAATTAAATAATTTTAAAAAATATTCAAAAGTTAGGATAAAATCACACCTGCCTCTGCTTATGACATCATGTTGGCTTGCCTTATTTTATAACCCCATAATAGTCTATTTTAAACACACGTCTTTTGCAGATATGGCAAATCATTTTGTTATTACGAAAAATTTTGAACGCCGTACGGTCGATATGCAAATAATGGACTCGGTTTTCGGTTTACAAACTTTAGCCGTAACGATTGAAGAACAAAATATATAAGTATTATATTAATTTACGTTATAAGTCTGGTAAATGTGTTTTTACGGTATGAATAAGATGTTTCTGAACGAGGCGACGAAGGAACAGGAATTTTGAAATGAGTACCGTGAAAATTAATTTAAAGACGTATTTGCAATAATGCCTCCTTTCTTTCGTTCTTAAATAGATCATGACGCTTGGTCTTAAGAAGCCTAGGCCGGATAGTACATAAGTACAAACACCCAGACGACTGCCAGTAGGCATTTCAAAATTCACATTATAAAATTTGTAAATTAGAACTTGACAAAGCATCACAGCACACTTGTTCAAAACAAAAACGGCGCTTTTGATCAAATAATAATTATACTAAAAAAATTCCGCTGGTGGACTAGAAATTTCTATACATATTTCATCTATTACCCCTAACACACCTCTCACGCCTCATTTTTCATAGAAACTAATATGTAACAGTAATTTTATTAGAATTGATTATGTAAACAAAATATAATATTGTTTTTTTTTTGTCGGGTTTTTATAATTTTTTCATCTCGCTCTGCGGTAAATTTTGCACATCTGCTACAAAAGAACATATATGGATATGAATGACAGACTTAAATAGCCAACAGTTGCAACGTATAAAATATTGAAATGACCCTAACGCATTTGACATTTCGTTTAGATACGACAGTGTCAATTTAAGGGACGCTTAAAATTCAAGCGTCAGCGATGTAATTTGGCATTAGACACAAGTAATAATTGACAGTAAATATTTACGAGAAATTTGTTGTTGCAGCATAAGTTAAGGCGAATTCATAGAGTCATTTACAAATGCACTAATTTATGACGAAACAGATCTTATTAAAAGTAAGGACGCAAGAAGAAATGTTTGGAATTGCATAGGAGTAGAAATCCAAAAAACTGGTAGGGTTATCATATGTAATACCACTAGTGACTAGAATTTTACCGGCAGTTTTTGCCGTCATGATCAGGATTGCTTGTTGCGACGAACATATGAGGTATGAATAATTCTGCTTTGGAAAGATTCATATGAATAAATTATTATTACCTGATCGCACTAATATTAATAATAAACAGTTTTATTTAATGGCTAATACAAACTACTGTCCATTTTTGCAATTGTTTCTTATTAAAAACATAATTTCCATAGTATACTGGAATTAATTTAAAAATTTAGAGAAAAATGGTGGTCTTTTTTTTTTAGAATAAATTAAGTCCTAAACTGTCGTTTCATTTTTAAAAATTAACCTTACAAATAGAACTTGTTAATGTCTCAAATATTGTAATATGCACATGCATTCATTTTTCATTTAATTTATGTTTGCATGTCTGCCTGAACGACACATTTAAAAAAAGTTAAATGAGAATTAAATGAAACAGAAAATTGAATAGCAACGTTAATGCGCATTGACCATGGTACAATAAATTTGAAAAGTCACATGGACAAATGTGAATACTGATTATATATTGCTTTATGGTTTTGATGTTTAAAGTATTACTCACCAATAAGTAACGCGTATTCTTTAAATTTAAATTTCCTGCATAAAACTTGATATTCATTGACGACAAACGTAAAATTATTTAATAGTATTCCAACCTATATAATAAAAACTCAAAAAAGATTGCATATTGCCAGAAATATTATAACACAAACGTACTATGTAAACAGGACTGCAATCTGATATATGTCAATCAGAATCATTTAAATATTTTAGCAGTATCTATGGTTGTAGCATACCTGGCTGATTTATGAAACTATTGAATATTATTTTACGAAATTTGGATTCTAATGGTTTTCTGACGGCATGCATTTTCAGAATAATAGCACTTCCGGTTTAAACGGAAGTAGACCCTAACTTTCTTATTTTAAATGGAATACTATTTTTTATTTTGCCATTGAATTCAGCGAAAAGTTTTACATACGAAACAATTAAAATATTTTAATCATGATCAACCACTTCGGGCGTATATAAACTTTTTTTGATTTTTCTGCAAGAACGGCCACTTCTTTATCACTCGATATCTCGAGAATGGAATAGAGTTTCTATAATCTATAAAAACAGTTTTATAAAGAAAGCTTTTGTAATTTGTACATCAACGTGAAGTTGAAAAAATTCAAAAAACTCAAGTTTTTTAAATAAAACACCCCATTTTTTATTATTTAAATTAATTCTTCGTTGAAAAATACAGATAGTTTGTGTAGCATGTCTTACGTTGAAAGTTAATAGATTTTTAGTAAAATGGAAAATATATAAATTGCATTTATTTACATTTGTTACTAAATTTAATTTAAGTGGGCCATGGTGGAAAAAGAAGAAAATTATGTTTAGTAGGTACCTATTTATTAATTTTGATATTAATGAATTTTTATGAATTAATATCATATTCAATGCAAAATACGAAGTAAATAGAAATAGAATATATAACATGAAGCTAAAACAAAATGTTTTTTTTTACTAAAAATGTATCGACTTTCAACATAGGACATCCTGCACAAACTACCCATATATTTTACCAAAGAATTCATTTAAATAATAAAAAAATGAGTGTTCCATTTTAAAAAATTAAGTTTTTTTGAATTTTTTCAACTTGAAATATACATTGACGTAGAAATTACAATTTTCAAAAATAGGCGATTATTAATTTGTATTATTGTAAACAAAAGCTTTCTTTATATAACTGTTTTCACAGATTGTAGAAATTTGATTCTGATTCGACTGATAAACAAATGACCGTTTTTATAGAAAAAAAATCAAAAAAGTTGAATTTCGCCGGAAGTGGTTGAGAATGAATATTTTTTTATAGTTTCATAAAATTTTCTGCTGAATTCAACGGTAAAATAAAAAATATAGCATTCCGTTTAAAATAAGAAAGTTAGGCAGGGTCTACTTTCGGAAGGGGGCGTTTGAGTCGTGCAAATTGCTTAAGCAAAAAAATATATTTTTGGGAACGATTTTTCAGTTTTCTGTTTGAAGAAGAGGCAATAAAACTAAGAACAATTCAATTATATTGTTGTCTTTACTTCCTGAATGTGTTTTGGTTGACGAAATGCAACGCACATAAGAGAAAATATTCGAAATGTGACTTAAGACTTGATATTATAAAACAGAAACACATTCAGGAAATAGCCAACACAAAAATATAGAGTAATATACGATTTCCATAGTAGATATTTTTGTATATTAGCTAAAAATCGCTACAAAAAATCACACAAAAACCATCGGTATTTAATGGCAAATCCTCAAGAAATAGTTCAACGTTCCTGTCATAGATGTCAACAGCGTAGTAGTGTCGGTAAAGTAGTTTAAATATTTAAAAATTGGCGTTCAAGGTTTTGCCTATCTACCTGGCTTCCCCTATTTAATATTTCCATTGTATGTATATTCATAAACTCCAATAAAATGTTGACCTATTTCTTAATTTAAAATATTTAAATGTTTCACTCAGTTGGCATTTTAAACATAGATTTCATCTTAAAGGCATCATCATTGTGAATATGCGAAAGGAAATAATTTGACAGAAAGTAATTATACTTATTGAGTAATAAAAAATAATTTATGTTTTATTTCGCTCTATTAATTGTTTTGTTTCAGTAATGTAATCGGGATCTTTACATTTTGATTTTTAAATCTGTCATTTACTTACTATAGATATTGCAAATCCTATGTTTCGCGTTAAAAAATACGATATATATATATATATATATATATATATATATATATATATATATATATATATATAATTTTCTTCCAATTTATTTTCTGTCGATCGCCAAATAACTTGGTATGCGAAAGTAGGTCGCTTATGTACAAAAGATTGAACACCTCTGGTATATATTTTTCATTTTTATACTCATATATGCGGAAATAAGATATATATTTTTTTGTGTTATGATAACATTAAATTAAATTAGACAATCGGGCCTATTTTGTAACGAACGGTAAAAAAAAATTACCCCATATATTTAGATATGAAATCTGAAAATCCATGTTCTTGTTAAACATATAGCAACATACTTTATTGGTCCAAATTCTTAACCAGTTTGTTGATAAAGGAATTAACTTAATCGGAATTCTTTAGTAATAAATACAACTAACTCAATACGGTCTGCAAATCATTGTTTCATAAATCTTAATTTTTGTGCTTACAGTACACGATACCTCTAATACTATTATTACTTACCGGAAGATAAACCGAAATAATAATTATGCTTGTGCATTATATACAGCACACCATAATATCTTTGATTACTTTTCCTCGGAGATTATAACAATTTTTTCGCGAAGCATAGTATATAGTGTATAATACTATTCTCCAGTCACTGTTTTGCATTACTTTTTAATGCATATATTATTTTACATTGGCTCGCATTATGGCCAACAATCACAATATAAAAAGATTCGGTCTCATGTTTATTAGCTATAAAATTTGGTAACTTCCTAATTATGACGCAAATCGTTTGATATCGTAGAAAAACTACATACATTCTTAGTTACCTAAATAATAAAATTAAAATGAAAAATTTTAATATACGTTTCCCAGCATTGTAATATTGTACAAGGATAAATTTTATATTTTGTGTTAAATTCCCAAGTAGCACAGTTTGGAAAAACTGGCAAATACAGCTAAAGGAAGACTGGGAAAACGTTGTGACTAAGCTACTTGGCTTGAAATAAAAAAGCTTGGCTTGGCTTGAAACTTCAAGCTTTTTTAATGTTAGGCTTGGCTTGGCTTGGGCTTGATGAAGACAAAGCTTGGCTTGGCTTGAAAACTTCAAGCTTTAAATATTTTAGGCTTGGCTTGATTTTCAAGCTTTATCAAGCTTTTTCAAGCTTTTTCAAGCTATTTCAAGCTTTCAAGCTTTATAAATGCTCATACGCACAGTAGGTATATGGGTCTTGAAAACTCTTAGTAGCTGTTCGGTATCAAGATTTTAATATAAATATTCGATGTGAATTAAATTAAATATATCGAAATATCGATAATCCGATATATATCGATGTATTGGAATATTGATGTATCAATATATTGATATGTTATGTCGATGTTTCATTGTATCGTAACGATGTATAAATCACGTTTTGTTTTACATAAATTTATTGTGGTACAATTGAAAAATATCTTCTTATGCGCAAAGATAAACAAAACGATGAAATAAAATTTATGCAACTTACACCAAGTGTTTTTTTCTTTGTAATTATTAAAATATAAAAATATTGAAATGTATATTTCAATCATTTATTTTATTTTTGAGAGTATACAATAAACATAAATTTATTATTTTTTATTAAATATTTACCCTTCAATTATTATGTTTCTTTTATTATTTTCGTTGAGTGCATTCATTCAAGTAGGCATATGCATTAGTTAGACTTTATTGTATTTTAATAATTAAAATGAATAGGACTTAAGTTCATAATGTTATTTTTACTCGAAATGACCTTCCAACAAACTGTTAGAGTTTCTCATACTATATAGTTCATATTCACCTGTATAAATAAACAATTCAAGTCTCCAAACACGTAAGAACAGTGTTCAAATAAATACATAAATATTTTGGAATGTACAATGGGATGAAAATTACCTGAGACTGATCTTTTATTCTTTTATACCTACTTCAAATACATCTGGAAATCATAAAATCCTACAGACGGAAATTTCCCCGAAATTTTGTTTGTTCGTGACATAAATACCTACTCGCCTCTTCTTATGAAATTTTTACTGATTTTTGAGTACAGAATCATGTAAGTTAAATACATAAATATAATTACAATAATTATGTCCAAATTCAAATAGCACAAAAGTAAACACCCTCAACGATAAAAGAAAATTAAGAACCCCCAGAACTAGGTAATAAGCCGTGATTATCAAGGTAATATTTAAAAGAGAATGCTCTCTTTGTCGGTACATTGATATTGTCTATTATACCTGTCACAGACAAGAGCGGTTTATTAGGGATACATTAGGGGTAGAGCTAAAATAGCATTGAAAATATTTGAATATAAATATACATATCCACAAACAGAAATTGTCTCGTCTCTATGATTCGGAAATACCAGAATAACAAAACATTGTATATAATGCAACTTTAAAATGCAATAATTATTATTGCAATTACCCAATCAAACAACAAGACCAAACTATACCTATCTCCCCACCACTCTATAGTTAAAACAGATAGAGTGTAGGTTTATGCGAAATGTAATCAGATAAATTTAATAATTTTTTTTTGTTTGATAATCAAATCTAATTTCTTGAAGCTTTGAGCTTATAATTAAATAAAATAAATAAATATATCATCACGGATTATTACCCATTGCTGGGTGTGCCAATCTGCACGGTCACTTATTGCTGGTGTGGAGAGTGCACCGCAGGGGTTAATTTTGTGCCATTTAAAATTAGAAATATTTGGCGTCGGTCGGGAACGAACCTGGTTACCCAGATTCGCGACCTGACACTCAGGCACGTGGCCACGAGACCTCATAACTTATAATTAATTCCAGTTACTTAAAAATTTAAGTATTTAATTAATTAATTTTTATACAAAATACGTTTAACTTGACAATAATAAGTATTTAAAAAATATTAAATAGTTCTATATGTAATGATTGACATTTGCAATAAATTTTGTATTATCATTTTTCATCATACATTTTATATTAATGTAGGTAAAGGATAAAACAATAAAATTATATTATCATTTATCATTATGTATTTAAAACTTTTTCAACATTTTATTTATTTTGTATACTTGATTGTGTGCGCGAACTACAATGTGCGATTTCTTGGTTCAGATGGAGAAAGTAAGTGGTCTTTGCATAATAAGAATGATGAAGGGTATAGTTTCCTATTTACAAATTTTTGAGGCTTACTAGCCTGACAGGTAATGAAGGCTGGTCCTACTGGGAACTCCAATTCTTAGAAGTTCGCAAAAATGTGCCGAAGCAATTAGAAAGTACGTTACCACCATAAAATTACGGTTTTGTCGGCCTCGAAAACATTTCTTAAGAAAAGCTTGAAAAAGCTTGTTTTCAACCAAGCTACTTGACAGTCGAAGGCTTGGTTTGGCTTGAAAATTCAAGCTTTTTTAAATGTTAGGCTTGGTTTGGCTTGGGCTTGGTGGAACAGAAGCTTGGCTTGGCTTGAAAAGTCAAGCTTTTTTGAACGACAGGCTTGGCTTGATTTTTCAAGCTTTTTCAAACCAAGCCAAGCCAAGCTTTCAAGCTTCAAGCCAAGCCCGTGAATCTCTAGTTGTGACAGCCTTGTTTTTGCTGTATATTAGCTATTATTGAAGCTTTATTTTGTCTGATTTTTTTGGCTATATAAGTGTTATCGCAAATACTGTTTGCAACCATATTGGCCACCCAGCCATTTTTCTGACTGTAAAATTTCTTCTTTAGTTGATAAAAATGCCGAGTTACAGCCCCAGCTTCGTGGTATACTATTTTAGCTATATAGTAAATTTTACATTTAAGAATAAGTGAATGATAACAGCTAAAGCTTTGTCTCTTTAATATGAGCTATTAAATTTATTTTACAGCTACAATTATACAGCACATAACAGCTGTCATCATTTGTCTATTATTTTTGTTATAATGTATATTTTGTAGTTCAATATGAATACCAAATAACAGCTATAAAATTTAGTTTATAATTTTGGTTATAAAATGCTTACTGCAGTTTTTAAAAACTGCTAAATAGCTGTATTACAATTTTGACTGTAATCTTTGCTGTAAAATAACTATTATGGGTAATTAAATGTCAAATATGTTTTTATGTGAAATGTTTTCATACATGTTCGCATGTTAACTTGTACAGAGTTTTATAAATTTGGTAAAAATGGAAAAAAAAACTCATTAGTGTTTGATCTGCAAAAAATAAAAAAATATAAATACAGTACGACATATTATCGTAAAATCCGAAATAGTCATCAAATCAGTTCAGTACCAAATGGTACAACAGAGTTGACCGGTGGGTTAGATTATACCATAAAGCAGTATAAATGGATGCTAACGCAGCGAAATAGCTGTAATCGAGGTAGATACACAGCTATATGGATATAGTGACTATTTTTACCATATGTTAGGATTTCATATATGTATATAAAATCAGCCAAATAGCTGCTTTTGGGTACATTACATGTAAATTGATGAGTATGTTAGAACCAAATAACTGTGCTCTCCAAATTGCTATTATTGAGTTTATTTCTCGTAATAATATGTTCGCACGAGCTATATCTCTGTATTTTGGACAAGCAGACATCTTTTGTAATCAAAGTAGTCGATAGCAATGGCAACCATATTGTAAAGTAGAAATGCTTACTTTTTTAAAATTTATTTTAGTCACTATTACGGTACTACATAAGACAGAAAATAATTTAAAACTTAATTTTTATACATTATAAGTACAAAATATATTTTTTAACCACATTATGTAAATAAATATTGTAAATTAAAATTTCCGTATTTATTAATGAAAATGGAAATTTTTGATATTTTTGCAGGGCGTTTCGTATTTGAAGGTATCATGTGTATATTTGACAGAATAAATAGCGTTGTTATTAGATTTTAAGTCATAGACAGCGAAATTTTTATTTTACAAATATCTCGATTGTATTATATCGCCATAAAAACACAGACGAAAAATAGCTATTATTTCTAAAGCGTACATCCAAATAGTTATTTTTGAGTCAAACAACTTTAGCAGTACAGCAAAATTACTTATAAAATGTCTTAAAAATAGCACAGGTATATTGCTTTTATATGTGCCTTCGAAGCTATATTGCTAATTTACAGCGTAAAAAGTAGACAACTAAATGACTGTATTTTAGTTAAATTCATAGCAAATTGACTGCAGCCAAATCGCTGTAACAACACTTTCAAAGCAAAAAAATGTTTTACCACTATTGCTGTGACAGCTCTATAACAACTTTATTAAAACGTTGCCATGCTAGCTTTGGTAGCCAAATTGCTAATATGATTTACTGCAGCAACGTCATTGCAGCTTTTTTCCAGCTTCGTGTGCTATTTGGGTTATATGTCATTATAATAAATTTTAATACAAACTCATTTAATTTGTTACAAATTACGCAAAGTTATGAAATATGAAAAGGTAAATTGTTCGAAAATTCTAACAGGATTATTGTAACTGTGATTAGTCCTATCATTACCCGCCCGTAGTGCAGGAGAAACCGAAATAACGATGCCTGTGGTTTATCTTCTTGTGTTGCCGAAATACTACAATATCAATACACGACAGATGCCTTGCTTACAGAAATATCACATTATATGATGCCGCTAGACTATAATTTTTTTTTATAATCTTGGTTGGTCAGTTTTTCTTCAGAGATAATGTCTATATTTAAATTTACATCTAGCTGTTATAAATTAAAATTTAATAAATATGATATGTATTTTTCACATAATTATTATTAGTTTTTAAAAGAAAAAAATACTTTATTTGTATATGAATAAAAAAGCATGAAATCAAATTACATATAAAAGTTTTATACATATATTATGAAATCATACATTAAAAGTGAAATGCTACAGAAATGAATAGTTTGCTGTTGCTACGTCGCTGGTTATAAAAGCTTTTATTTGCCAGTTATAAAACCCCAGGCGCTGGGTAAAAGTTGACCTGAAGAGTCTCTTATCTTTTTGTTTACGTTCATTCCTTCATCTCAGGCACGAACCTTAGTACAGACGAGAACCATCCAATTGCCCTCTGTTGGTTCATTTTATAAGAAAAAATATAATAGTTCAAAGTCTGGCCGCTATTACTTCATGTCGCTTTTTCGAAACCCCCCTTAAACCAGAAATGCTACTGCTTTGAAAATATATTAGTTGAACGGGTATGTCGGAAAACCCCTAGATACCAAATAACAATAGCGTAAGCTCTTCCTGGGATACCCTATATATATATATATATATATATATATATATATATATATATATATATATATATATATATATATATATATATATATGTATACCGACTGGCACTCGAAATCCATTACGTAGGCATTTAACATTGCCAATAGGAATAATTTGAATATTTGCCTCCCATTAAAACTTATTGTAGTAAAACCTTATACATATATTTGGGATCAATTATTGCATCATATTAATAGCAAATTGTTTAAAAGTAATAAAGAATAATTAGGTAAATTAAGAAAATATGTTACAGCAACTTTAATGCAGTAATTATTATTTCATAAAAAAGAAAGATTAATATTGAAGTGATCGTAGCATAATGGTAACGTCTTATGACCGTTTGCTCCGATGTAAACTTAAGTTTTACTTGAAGTTAGCGTTCACCTTAAATTTAAATCTGGTGTACATGTAAATTTAAATTCTATTTATCTAAGAATAGGATTTGGTAAAAAGTCAACGTTTTTGATTTAGTTTGACGTATATTACTAAATGTAACGAGTGATAACATTATCTTGATTTATTATGGTAATAATATTAATGAATAATAATTGAAATATAAAATAAAAATCCCAAACAAATGAGGCGATTATATGCCAGGACTTTTGAAAAAATCTGATGTGGCCAGCACATTACTTTTCGTCAGTTCTACGTATTTTTTATAAATTTCATACAGAAAGTTCCTTGCAAAAGATCCCATATTTCTTGTACACCTTTTGGCAGTTCTATGTATTTTATACAAAAATATGTCAATTACACTTGAAACTGACATCTTTCAATCAGTATTTGCATAGTCTCCATAGTTTATGAAATTCAATATCTTTATAATTTTTTAACTCGATATCCATTTAATTGAAGTATAAAATTCAGTATACAGTATTCTTTAATATTTATAATAACATTAAATGTAAAAAAAATGATACTCAACATCGTTTTTTCAAGAAAAACTTTTAAAATATTTAAATGAGGGTACTTCAGGTTGACCAGTTATAACCAAAATATAATTAGCTCTTAATATGGATGTAACGAAGAGGAATACGAAAGAATTATGGTTTTTGGAACAGTAGTAGGTTATCGAAGACAAAAATTTTGTTGCACACTACGCACACATACACACACACACACACACACACACACACACAAGTACTTTCGCACGTACACGCACACCACGGACGCGTACACCGCGCACACGCACACCACTCACACGCACAGCACGCACACACACACATGCACACTCACACACACATGCACACTCACACACACATACACACTCACACGCTCTCTCTCTCTCTCTCTCACACACACACACACACACACATCATCGTAAAAGTAGTAAAATCGTATTCTAGTGACCTTAAAACGTGCTTATTCATCAAAAACTCACCACCGATTTTTTTCACCAAAGACAATTACTTCCTTACCTAAAGGTGAAGGAAGGTAAAAACCACCATAAGATTACTACATGAGAAACTGGCATCTACAATTTCTATAAAACGTATAGAAAATGTGAGAGATCAGAATTCGTAGAATAAACGGTGAAAACTAATGTTATTTTACAGTATGCAATTTAACAAAAAAAATATACTGTTCTTGTTATCTTGTTAGTGCTAAACTAGAGTTAATAAAACTTTAAAGGTTAAGCCACAAAAAACCGAGGCTTAAATTAAATGTGTTGCTTAAGTATAAAGTTATACTTAAGTAAAAGAGGTGCAAACGGGTATTAGCACTTTGTTCCAGGGGTACGAAGTTCAAACCTACCACACTTATTAAACTTTTGATAATTTTATTTGTTCTAATATTAGATGCAAACAGTTTTAATATTATACATTTTATTTGTTTATACATTATTTTTTAATTTAATTATTAATTAAAAAAATTGCGTTATCATTTTCTTATTTTACTTAATTGTTCTTTATTAATTTTAAACAATTTGCTATTAATATGATGCAATAAGTGTTCCCAAACATGTGTATAAAGTTTTACTACAATAAGTTTTAATGTGAATATTCAAATTATTCTTATTTCCCATGTTCAATGTATATATATATATATATATATATATATATATATATATATATATATATATATATATATATATATATATATATAAGCAGTAGCATTCCGGTTTAACCGAAAGTAGACCCTAACTTTCTTATTTTAAATGGAATGCTATATTTTTTATTTTATCGTTGAATTCAGCAGAAAATTTTACATATGAAACTATAAAAAAAAATATTCATGCTCAACTACTTCCGGCGAAATTCAACTTTTTTGATTTTTTTCTCTAAAAACGGTCATTTGTTTATCAGTCGAATCAGAATTGAATTTCTACAATCTGTGAAAACAGTTTTATAAAGAAAGCTTTTGTTTACAATAATACAAATTAATAATTGCCTATTTTTGAAAATTATAATTTCTACGTCAATGTACATTTGAAGTTGAAAATTTTTTTAAAAAAACTCATTTTTTTAAAATGGAGCACCCAATTTTTTATTATTTAAATGAATTCTTCGGTAAAAAATATAGGGAGTTTGTGCAGCATGTCCTATGTTGAAAGTTGATACATTTTTTATTAAAAAAAACATTTTGTTTTAGCTTTATATTATATATTCTATTTCTGTTTTTCATCTAATATGATAGTAATTCATAAAAATTCATTAATATCAAAATTAATAAATAGGTCCCTAATAAACATAATTATCTTCTTTCTCCACCATGGCCCACTTAAATTAAATTTAATAATTAATGTAAATAAATGCAATTTACATATTTTCCATTTTAATAAAAATCCATTAACTTTCAACATAAGATATGCTACACGAAGTATCTCTATTTTTCAACGAAGAATTAATTTAAATAATAAAAGATGGGGTGTTTTATTTGAAAAACCTGAGTTTTTTGAATTTTTTCAACTTCACGTTGATGTACAAATTACAAAAGCTTTCTTTATAAAACTGTTTTAACAGATTATAGAAACTCTATTCCATTCTCGAGATACCGAGTGATAAAGAAGTGGCCGTTCTTGCAGAAAAATCAAAAAAGTTGAAATACACCGGAAGTAGTTGATCATGAATAAAATATTTTAATTGTTTCGTATGTAAAATTTTCCGTTGAATTCAATGGCAAAATAAAAAATATAGTATTCCATTTAAAATAAGAAAGTTAGGGTCTACTTTCTGGTTAAACCTGAAGTGCTATTGTTCTGAAAATATTTTAGTTGAAACAGGTATGCCGTCGGAAAATCCCTAGAAACCAAATTTCGTAAAATAATATTCAATAGTTTCCTAAATCAGCAAGGTATACTATAACCATGGATACTGCTAAAATATTTAAATGATTCTGATTGACAGATATCAGATTACAACCCAATTTACATAGTACGTTTGTGTTATAATTTTACTGGCAATATACAATCTTTTCCAAGAAACTTTCTATATGGCATTTGTGTAAAATATATCCGGAAGGTAATATGCTGGCCACATCAGATTTTTTAAATTAGATATTTGATAATTTTAAATAAAAGGTATAATAATGAAATTCTGGACTGAAATAGATGAAATATTTAATTAATTTTTAAATTTGAAAACAGACGCGAAATTGTTTCCCGACAAATCTACAAGCACTTTCAAAAAATACTGTATAATAAAACTTTCAAAAACCGATACCATGGGCTGTCAAAGAGGTTTAACAGCCCATGGTATCGGTTTTCCATTGTTGAAAGTTTTTTACTCCATGTCGGCTCCAGTTCCAGTGGCTCAATGGTTAGAGAAAAGGCTCTTAATCATTATTACGCTAGGGGTCCCGCGTTCTAATTCCGCTATGGCATAGATGTTTGTAATGGGAACCAACTCTGTAAGTGGGATTTAAATCTGTTGATGGTTTTTAAAAAAAATACATAGTAGAACGAAAACACATATTTTAAGAGTTTAAAGAGGATATTCAAAAACTTCAGCATCGTTGACAGAGTGCTTTGAGGTAAGAGGTGATTATATACTCGTAGAAGAGTAAAAAAAATGTCCAAAATATTGTTTCATTGCTACATGCGAGCTACTTACCATCATACTGCCGTACTAATAATTGTTTGTATCTTTTTTTACACTTAAGATGTCTTATAGATTTTGTACGACAGATTTGCGAGCCCATGTCTGACAAATCCTTTGAACAGGCAAATTTATAGTCTGTTTTGTGAATTGAACACCAGCACATAAAAACAGAATGGATCTTACAGAAATGGATAATAAACTGATGATCTATTATTCTTTTCCGCATTATTTTTTAAAATATTTATCGAAATATTAATATAATTACTTTTCTGAAATCAATACAGAAATATGTCAACGTAATCAGTAAGTAATAACATTATATGAATTACGGTAACTAGTGTATATTAGAATGTCCGATGGCTCTTAAAATCTGTACTGTTATAAATAGTAAATACGTGCATATTTTAAATTTTATACAGAAATTTATTGATAAGAACGAGTACAATCTGTTTGCTCAATATTTGAAGTTGGTTTTGAGTTTTAATTATGTAGGTGGAGTACTATTATATAATGTTACTTTTGTCGACAATGAATATCATGCAGGAAATTTAAATTTAAAGAATACGCGTTACTTATTGGTGAGTAATACTTTAAATACCAAAACCATAAAGCGATATATAATCAGTATTCACATTTGTCCATGTGACTTATAAAATTTATTGTACCATGATTAAGGTGCATTCATGCAGCCATTTAATTTTCGTTTTCAATTAATTCTCATTTACCTTTTTTACTTCCTTGTACAAAGTGAAGGAAGTATTGTATTCGCAAAAAATTTCGGTTTTCAGATTTCAACGGAAATATCCATTTTGACCATCCCTGAATCCATTCTGACTAATTTCGTCGTGACGTCTGTACGTACGTACGTACGTATCTCGCATAACTCAAAAACGGTAAGCCGTGGAAAGTTGAAATTTTGTACTTATAGGACTTCTATAACATCTAGTTGTGCACCTCCCTTTTTGGTCATTACATAATTTTCAGAATTGGTACTTTATTTGAAGCCTATAATAGATTTGAATGAAAAACTATATTAAAATATAATCCAAAACTTTTCAAATTTGGTATATAAGACTTTTATATTAATTGGAATAACATAGCAGATTTTGGTTAAAACAGGCTAACCGGAAGTGATATATTACCTGAAGTTGTTAACAGTTTTTCATGAATAAAATGGTTTCATTTTGATTTTAGAAATAAATGTTTCAAATAAGAGTTTTAGAGAATTAAATTTTGCGCCTAGCACATCAAGTATTTTTAAATTAGTCCTTTGTATAAGCGAGATATATAAATTTAAAACTTATATACTTTTTGGTTTTTGTAATGAAGCTTGCTATGGATTAGGACAAAAAATAACAAAAAATAAAAAATAGATGTCAAATTACGTCAAATACGTACAATTTTATAATTGAGTCTATACTTCATATTAGTCTTGCGTACAAGGAAGTCGTGTGGTGTCCATATCAGATTTTTTAAATGTGTCGTTCAGGCAGACATGCAAACATAAATCAAATGAAAAATGAATGCATGTGCATATTACAATATTTGACACATTAACAATTTCTATATGTAAGGTTAATTTCGAAAAATGAAACGGCAGTTTAGGACTTATTTATTCTAAAAAAAGAAAAAAAAAACAGAAAGAAGCGACAACAGAGATTTGCGATGGCTACGTCAAATAAATAGGTGCCACCAAAAAATTAGGTTTTATAATAATTTGCTGAAATTCATGATAATATGAAATGACCTTTTTCAATATTTGCCTTGTCGTTAGAATACAGCATAAATTTATAACGGAATTTATTCGTCTACTCGAGGAGCATAACGTAAAATTATATTCACATGTACAGACTGCTACATTACGGCTCGGCGAGATTTGTTTGTCTTTTCAATGGAACACCCTATATATGTTCATGTATTTTGAACTATATTTCATTCATCTTTACGTACATATATTTTTATTAGTTTTCCTCAGCATTTCCAAGTTACTCCGTTTTTTCTCGAAAAAAGACCTATTACACGCATTGCTCTATGAAGGCGTACTGAAGTTATTTTAAATGTAAACATTTAGAAATTTCGTTTGTATGTAACTATAACTATACTTTGTTCTCATTAAATTTTTATAAAAAATAATTATACAGGCTGTTCAATAAAGCGAATCAAATTTATTCAATTTCATATGAATCTAACTCATCATTTTCAAATGGAAGAGCCTATATTTTATTTTTCAGTTGTATTTCTTTTTTTTGTATCCTATGCCTAAAATCAATCATTTCGGATTTTACACTATTTTTCTCTAAATTTATTTAAATTAAATTTAGTGTACTATGGATATTATCTTTTTAATAAGAAACAATTGCTAAAATGGACAGTAGTTTGCATTAGCCAATAAATAAAACTGTTTATTATTAATATTAGTGCGATCAGGTAATAATAATTTATTCATATGAATCTTTCCCAAGAAGAATTATTCATACCGCATATGTTCGTCGCAACAAACAATCGTGATCATGACGACAAAAATTGCCGGTAAAATTCTAGTCACTATTGGTATTACATATGATAACCCTACCAGTTCTTTGGATTTCTACTCCTATGCAATTCCAAACATTTCTTCTTAAACCCGTACTTTTAATAAGATCTGTTTTGTCATGAATTAGTGCATTTGCAAATAGCTCTATGAATTCGCCTTAACTTATGCTGCAACATCAAATTTCTCGTTAATATTTACTGTCAATTAATACTTGTGTCTAATACCGGATACATCACTGACGCTTGAATTTTAAGCGTCCCTTGAATTGACACTGTCGTATCAAAACGAAACATCAAATGCTTTAGGGTCATTTCAATATTTTATACGTTGCAACTGTTGGATATTTAAGTCAGTCATCCATATCCCCATATGTTCTTTTGTGATAGATGTTACATATTAGTATCTATGAAAAATGAGGCGTGAGAGGTGTGTTAGGGGTAATAGATGAAATATGTGTAGAAATTTTTAGTCCACCAGCGGAAATTTTTTAGAATAATTATTATTTAATCAAAAGCGCAGTGTTTGTTTTGTACAAGTGTGCTGTGATGCTTTGTTAAGTTCTAATTTACAAATTTTGTAATGCCAATTTTTGAATACCTACCGGACGTCATCTGGGTGTTTCTATGTACTATCCGGCCTAGGCCGTAAAAACGTACCTACCGGAATCGTAGCGAAGAAGGTAGATAGTAGAAATGTAAAAAATCGTTGTTCAGAAACATCTTATTCATACCGTAAAAACACATTTACCAGACTTATAACGTAAATTAATATGATACTTATTAATTTTGTTCTTCAATCGTTACGGCTTAAGTTTGTAAACCGAGAACCGAGGTGACAGCCAATGTTTATAATTAGCCGAGTCCGTTATTTGCATATCGGCCGTATGGCGTTAAAAATTTTTGGTAATAACAAAATGATTCGCCATTCTGCAAAAGACGTGTTTAAAATAGACTATTATGAGGTTACAAAATTAGGCAATCCAACATGACGTCATAAGCAGAGGCAGGTGTGATTTTAACCTGACTTTTGAATATTTTTTAAAATTATTAATTATATGTCTTATGATAGATGTCGAGAAATTTTGATTTTGATACTATTAATTCATAAAATTTAAACCATAATTTGTTCCATGGCACCATCATCGACTAAAATATGTAGCAATTTATTTTTGACAGCTAACCTCTGCTTAATTCATTTATTCATTTATTCATCTATTACAAAATACTAACCTTGAAATGTTAATGTTGTCGTAAACCTTTGACTTTTTACTATAAAAATTTTTATCCATGAAGACGTAGGAGAAAAGGATAAAGATAACTGCTTGCATATGCCAATACAGTTTCACTTAACATGTTCTCGTTTCTGGTTTTGTGCCACTGCATAAGGTACCTTTTTTTCGTTTTGCAGATTTACACGTATCGCAGAAGTTTTTTCTATTTCAGCAGGAATTCTTCTTCTGACATATTGAACAGTTTTGTGTTTGAGTAATTAAATATATTGTTATATTTTAAATTTAAAGAGTACAAAGGCTCGAATTTTGATCATGATGCAGTAATTTTTATTAGAAACACCAGAAACATTTGAGGACTTGATTGTCCATTGCAATCGTTTGACCGGCCATTATGGACCCATTCATACTTACGTGTTTAGTTTTGCTAAATCATATTAACAGTATGGTATTACGGAAAAGTATTTTTTTCTTCAAGCGTATTATAATATTCATATTATGCTACTGTACACACACTATAGAAGACATGCATTGTCTTACTAGTACAAAAATGTTTTTATTGTTGTACTAGTAAAAAAATGTTAGTGTCTTTGTTAACCGCTAGCGGCGGCATTCGTCACAGCAACACAGATTATATTGAAAATTGTTATTTGACAGTTGTATCGTTTTTGTTTTGTAGTGTTCACAGCCAGCTTTGGCTGAAACTGCAAACACTACAATTAAAAAATTCTAAAAAAAGTGTCAAAAAAATCTTTGAAACACTTGAAGAAAAAATAGTATATGGCATTCGGAGTAGAACGCCCTTTTTGTGTTTTACCCAGCTTGCACAGCCTCGGCTAGCGCCTCGGCCGCAATAGCTGGGTTCAACACAAAAAGAACGCTTTCTACTCCTAATAACATAATATACTATTATACTTTTACGTTAAACTCGTAACTAGTAAATTTACAGATTCGAGCTCAGATTTACATTTTGTGTAAATATGTAACTTGATCCGTTTTGAGTCAATTGGTAGCTACGTCTTTACGTAGTTATGTGTTTCCGATCGATGTATACCGAATTGCCGCTCTGTTTCCAGCTTCCAGAATTCCCATAAAGCCAATTACTGATCCAGACAATAGTTTCCCAATTTTAGTTACCGTAAAAGTTGAATCTTCTTACAGCTGATGGTCGTATTCTGCAGAAAACTGTAAGTAAAAATGTAAAATAATTACAAAAACACATTTATTTTTGTTGTGAAAATTTATATGAGTGACAACTTTTGTTGCATTTCTCATTATTTACCGCACAGATGTACAGATTTGTAAGACTTACAGAGAGTTTTGTACAGAATGCGGACGTAAAGCTGGCCATTCGCATGTATTGTGTTCCGAAGTTTCTTTATCTACTTCGCGTAGTAGGCAGATATGGTTTTCAGCTTTGTCAATTTTATACAGACGGTATTTCAGAGGACAAGGATCAATAAGGATACTGTCGTAGGTAGTTCTAAAGTTCTTTTTGCGGAGAGATAATTGTACCTGGGCATTTTTCATCGAGGACAAAGTGAACTGACTTAATTAGCGTCTTTCCAATATGAGGATATGGCTGACTCCTTCCAGTTTTTAATTTTTTAATGTAATAAAACGTTTGAATATCTGTCATGTAGAAGTTTTTTTATTCCAGCTTGAAAATGAAAAGAAAACCGGCGCTCATTAAATGATCTGAAGTTTTATTCCATATACGTACACAGTAAAAAAATCTGATGTGGCCAGCACATTACCTTCCGTCAATTCTATGTATTTTGTATAAATGCCATACAAAAAGTTCCTTGCAAAAGATTCTATTTCTTGTACATTACCTTAAGGCAGTTAAGTTAAACAAATTTTAGCAAAAGATCCCATATTTCCAGTAAAATTATAATATAAACATACTGTCAACTGCATTTGACACTGACACCTTTTAATCAGAATTTTCTTAATATAGCAGCTGTTTCCCGAGTTATAGCATAGCAGACTAATATACATATGATATTTAATTTCTTTATCATTTTTTAACTCCATATCCATTTAATATAAAGTATAAAATGCGTTCAAACCGTATAGAGAATATTTTTTTTAAAAATATTTATTATAACATTTAATAAGAAAAAATGATATTTAGCATTGTTTTTTCAAGAAAAACTGTTAAAATTTTCAAATTCGGGTATTTCCGGTTGACCAATTATAACCAAAATCTAATCAGCTCTTTACATGGATGTAACGAAGAGGTATACGAAAGAATTATAATTTTTGGAATTGTAGTATTAGAGTTGTCGCATTAGAAAATTTTGTTACACGCAGACACACACACACACACACACACACACACACGCACACACACACACGCACGCACGCACGCACGCACGCACGCACGCACACGCACACACACACACACATACACACATACACGCATACACACATACACACATACACGCATACACACTTACACACATACAGACATCATCATAAAAATAATAAAATCGTATTCTAGGGACCCTAAAACGTGCTTATTCATCAAAAACTCACCACCGAATTTTTTGACCAAAGACAATACCTTCCTTACCTAAAGGTGAAGGAAAGTCAAAAAAATTCAAGTTCAATTTATTTTTTTGAAAGGTGACTGATCAAGGTCACCTGTATTATGAACGAATTAACAAGTTGGAGTACGTTTATCTCTCTCATATTGGGATTGACAAGAATGTCGTGCAACAAGGAAGGATGGTGTCATAGAAACATGATTCTCAAAAGTATTTTTTTTGCCAATTGACATTAAAAGTGTGATTTTTTTGACATGCAACAGTAAATGTCAATTTTACTGCCAATACAAACAATAGGCAGTAAAAATATGTCTACGGCCTATTGTTTGTTTTTACGTAGCAAATGCTCAACACGCTTATCAACCTTCAACCAACGCGTAGCGACATAATTTAATGGTGATATCTTTCTAAATAAGTACATATATATATATATGTTTATAGAGATACTGCATATAATGTGTCCCAGTTAGAGCTGCAACTATTGGGATCTCGAGAAATATATCAAATACAACTATAAAAAAAAAATCTGGTGTGGCCAATACAATACCTCCCGCCGTTTACAGCCCGAGTCACAAAAAAGATTAAGTTTTTTTTTGGATTAGCGAATTTTACTCTAAT
Source organism: Harpalus rubripes (assembly GCA_963082715.1). NCBI lineage: Eukaryota > Metazoa > Arthropoda > Insecta > Coleoptera > Carabidae > Harpalus > Harpalus rubripes. The sequence goes on from OY720455.1 coordinate 19,178,012, forward strand.
CTTGACAGTTTATTTCTTAAAATATGGTCTAATCTAATCCAAGTAACTACTTTTTTTAAACCCCTCAACAGGATTAAATCCCAATTACAGAGTGGGTTCACATTCACACACATCCATGCCTTAGTGGGATTCGAACCCAGAGCCCCGAGGGCACTCATGACTTGAGGCGTTGCTCTAACCATTGAGCCACCGGAACTATAATAAAATGAAGATTAACTTTTAAATACCGGGATAGAATAGAATTCATTAATTCAAAAATGAGGATTAGCTTAAACATTTTTGTGAATCGTTAATTTTTATTAATCTAAATACATACCTACATATTTACTTATGCTGGAAACTGTAATGAATTCCTTTTCTATTGTTCTATTTACTTTTTCCTTTTTAAAACGTTACTAATATTATTTTGAAATGATTAGTTTTTTGATAGTGACATTTATCTGTCAGTTACATACATTTGAATAACTGCGTTTTGTTTGTTTAAAGCGAAGGTTCTAGGATTAAATTATAGATAATTTTATAAATTTATCCGTAAAATGTATAGAAAAAGTATTAATGCAAATCTATAGAAAATTTAATAATCTTTAATTTTTATAATAACATTAATCTCAAAAAAATAACGTTTAAAGGTATTTTTCGAAGAAAAACTATTTTGAGCTTCTAGTAAAGTGCCATTTCCGGTTATCCGATTTTTAACAAAATCTAATGGGCTCCTTCCAATTCAGAAAAAGTTCGAAATACAACTGTTTAAAATTAATAAAATTTGTAATTAAATATTTTCTACGGTTGCACAAAAAATATTGTGTACACCTTGTCCGCGAAATCCTTTAGCGCCCTCGAGATTGTCTTGCCTCTGCCGCAAGCGTCCTCGGCGACAATTTTTCTCTCGGTACGCTAAAGAGTGATTTCGCGGCCTTGATATACAAATAACTATTTTATCAAATAGCCCTTAACATGTTATAGTGAGTAAATTGTAAGTTAAAAGTTTACAATCAAAAATTATTGAGCTAGAAAGTCATAGAATAAATTGTATCTATCACATAGAATATAATAATGGTTTCATTTAGAACAATACAGCAATAAATAGCACAAAATGAGCACAAAATTATAGCTATAAAAAATTTAAATTTTTCACTATGAATACGCATGTGTGAAGTTGGCGTATTCATTTTTTTTTGTCTATAACATTTGAAGGAGATGAGCACAAAATTTGAGTAATACAGCAATAAATAGCACAAAATGAGCACAAAATTATAGCTATTATAAAAAATCCACTATGAATACGCAAGCGTGAAGTCGGCGTATTAATTTTATTTTATTTATAACAATTTTGTTCATAACAATTGAAGGAGATGAGCACAAAATTTGGGCAATACAGCAATAAATAGCACAAAATTATAGCTATAAATAAAAATTAATTTTTCACAATGAATACGCAAGCGTGAAGTTGGCGTATTCATTTTATTTTATTTATAACAATTGAAGGAGAAGAGCACAAAATTTTGGCAATATAGCAATAAATAACACAAAATGAGCACAAAATTAAAGCTATTAAAAAAATCATTTTTTCACTATGAATACGCAAGCGTGAAGTTGGCATATTCATTTTATTTTGTTTATAATAATTGAAGGAGATGAGCACAAAATTTTGGGCAATACAGCAATAAATAGCACAAAATTATAGCTCTAAATAAAAATTAATTTTTTACTATGAATACGCAAGCGTGAAGTTGGCGTATTCATTTTATTTTGTTTATAACAATTAAAGGAGATGAGCACAAAATTAGAACAATACAGCAATAAATAGCACAAAATGAGCACAAAATTATAGATATAAAAAACATTTATTGTTTTACTATGAATACGCTAACTTCACGGACCTCAGAAAAAGCAAATAGGTTGAACAAACTTAAATTTAATTTCGAAAAATATTTAAGTAATGAAACACCCGATGAAAAAGCAAATAGGTTAGAAAAGCAGAAAGAAATCAATTCAAGTAGTATAATACGCGAAACACTTGAAGAAATAGCTTGCAGGTTAAAGAAACTTAAATTTAACTTTAAAGAATATATAAAGAATGAAACACCTGAGCAAAAAGCAAAGCGAAAGATATTTGACTAACAACGAAACTAATGAACAAAAACAAAACAGATTATTAAAAAATAATCATTTAAACAAAACTAAAGCAGTTACAAAGATATACAAAAACAAAATTTCAGAAACGTACATGTTAGCAAGTAAAGGCTTAGAGTTACAAATAGAGACTCACAGTTTGGGTCCTATGACAGTTTTATGCAAAGATTGTTCATCCAAAAACTTTGCTTTTCAAAAGCCTCAAGATAGCAAGTTCACCCATTGCTGTCGTAAGGGTAAGTTACACCCGGATCAGTTAGCTAATTTTCCTGATTACATCAAGAATCTGATGATTAGTAATAATTCAGATAGTAAAATTTTTAAAGAAAATATTAGAAAATTCAACAGTGCTTTGGCTTTTGCTTCCATAGGAGCAAATATTTCACCACCACTAGGACAAGGTTCATATTGTTTTCGTATTCATGGACAAATTTACCATGATACAAACGCTTCATTGTATCCTGCAAATGGTAAAACCGAAAAATATGCCCAGTTATACGTTATTAATTCAGCTGATGCGTTACAGAAACGCATGAGTCTAGAATATAATAAACAATGCAAACCAGAAATAATGAAACAATTAGATAGTATAATAACAGAGGTTAGTCCATATTGCAAAGCATATTTAATGTTACAAGAAGTAGAGCAAAGAGAAATTGCTAAAGCTAATCTAACTAATCAAACCATGCCTGAAATTAACTTGTGGATAGTTAATGATAGAACAAAAGATAAACGTAGGTACAATGTACCAACGAGTAATGAGGTAGCTGATGTTTTCACATCAAATGACGGTGCACCACCAATAAATAGAGACATTTGTATTCACCCTAGGGCCGGTGGTCAAGTCAGAATACATCAGTTTAGTGAAAATTGCGATCCTATGATTTATCCATTATTATTTCCTCATGGCCAAGGTGGTTGGAACATGAATTTGAAACAAAAGGATGGTGTTAAAAAACAAAGTATGTTACAATTTTACATGAATAGATTATCGGTCCGGGATCATTTCAACCCCTGTTTAGAAGCTGGGAAACTTACTCAGCAATATATTGTAGACGCGTACGTCAAAGTCGAAGCCGAACGACTAACTTACATTCGTTTAAATCAGCCTACACTCAGAGTAGAGCTGTATAGTGGTTTAATGGACCATGTCAACAATATAGCCGCAACCGAAGGCGGTAAAGCCGGCACGATGGTTATTTTGCCATCAACATTTCAGGGCGGCAGTAGATTTATGCTTAAAATGTACCAAAATGCTATGTCAATTGTACAAGAATTTGGCAAGCCAGACTTGTTCATCACAGTAACATGCAATCCAAAATGGCCGGAAATATACAACAATTACGCGAAGGTCAAACCACTAGCGACAGGCCAGATATTGCAGCAAGAGTGTTTTGTGGTAAAATAAAGCAAATGATGCATGAATTTCTACACGATGATATTTTTGGTAAAGTTGTAGCGTTCATATATGTAATTGAATTTTAAAAACGGTTTTTGTCACACATGCGTTTGCTATTAACATTAGCTGAGTGTAGCAAAATTCGAAATAGAGACGATATTAATTCTGTTGTAAGCGCCGAGATTCCGGACGAGGACACTGAGCCGGAATTATATCTATTAGTTCCATCACATATGGTACACGGTCCATACGGTAAATTTAACAAAAATTCACCATGTATGAGTGACAATAAGTGTTCCAAAAATACCCCAAAGAATTTAGAAATGAAACGCATGAAAATATAAACGGTTACCCACTGTATAGAAGACCGAATAATGGCGCGACAATACATATTTTGTGGAGAAATAGAGTACCTAAATATACAATTGACAATCGCTGGATAATCCCATATAATCCATATTTATTAAAAAAATTTAGAGCTCACATAAATATAGAAATATGCTCATCAGTTAAGAGTATTACATACATTGGCGATTATTTATGTAAAGGCCACGATTGCGCCTCCATAAAATTAGGTCAAATTGATAAAACAAATACTGTTCAATGGGATGAAATTAACGGTTATTTAGATGCCAGATATGTATCTGCACCAGAATGTTGTTGGAGACTGTTAGAATATCATTCACATGACAAGTCTCACGCTATTTTCGAACTTGCTGTTCATTTAAAATATCAACAGAGCGTTTGTTTTGTAACCGGTCAAGAGAAACAAGCTTTAGAACGCGCAGCCAAAAAAAAAAAAATACTACGCTAACTGCGTGGTTCATGTTAAATCAAACAGATGTCAATGCTCGAAAATATCGCTACATGGAAATTCCAAAATATTATGTTTTCACAAATAACATGTGGAAAGATAGACAAACAGAGAAAAAACCACCAATAGGTCGTATGATTTCAGTAAGCCCAAAAGACATTGAACGGTTTCACTTACACTTAATATTGGTTCATGCCACTGGTGCCGCAAGTTTTGAAGACTTACGCACGGTTAATGGAATATTGTACAATACATATCAGGAAGCCGTCCGCGCTTTAGGTCTTTTGAAAAATGACAAAGAATCCGAAAATTGTTTAAGTGAGGCTGTTTTAAGTAAATTTCCAAAACAACTGCGAGAGTTATTTGCATATTTAATTTCTTTTCATACAACAACAAATGCAGTTGAATTATGAGGAAAAATTCAAAGAGTATTTAAGGGAAGATTATTTATTACATCATTCCAAAGAAACTGCATAAAATAAATGTTTAAGAAATATTCAAGAAATATTAATCATTCATAGATATGATCTTAGTGATTTCGGTTTGCCACAACCGAATGAAATCGATGATGTAAGTAATGAAAACGATTTTATAGATATAAATGCAGAAAAATTAGAGGGCGAGAAGAATGTCTCTTTATTCAATAGTGAACAAAGGGATATTTTACAAAACATTTTAAATGCAGTAAACGATGCAAATTGTAAAAACAGATATTTCTTTGTAGACGGGCCAGGTGGCACTGGCAAAACCTTTTTATACAACACACTAATCAGTGTCTTAAGATGACAAGGGCAAAAAGTTATAGCTGTTGCTTGGACAGGTATCGCAGCTATGTTGTTGAAAGGGGGTCAAACGCTTCATTCAATTTTTAAATTGCCAGTCCCAGTAACTGACGGTTGTAAGTGTAATGTCAAGGGTAATAGTCTTTCAGGGAAACTAATTACAAATGCAACAGTAATAATTTTTGATGAGGTCACAATGATCCCACAATATGCCCTAAATGCAATTGATTTATTATTAAAAGATTTAATGAACAATAAATTACCATTTGGTGGTAAAATTGTTATACTAGGAGGTGATTTTCGACAGTGCTTACCTGTTGTAAACTACACCAATCACAGAACTGTTATAATAGAAACTTCGATATTAAAATATCCATCATGGCCGTTATTCAAGAAATTTTCCTTGAAACAAAATATGCGAGTGAATAAAGAGGAAATTGAATTTTTAGAATACCTGTTAAAAGTAGGCAATGGTGACAATGACATTGTTACAATGCCGCCAACGTGCATTTCAAAAATTTCATTGGCAGACGAAATATTCGGAACTAATGAAATATCACCTAATAATATTTATCAGTTCACAAATAGAGCTATCTTAACACCAAAAAACGATGACACAATGATCATCAATAAAATTGTTTTAAACAAAATTTCGGGGCCATCACGAGTGTATTTCAGTGCTGACTCGTGCGAGTGTGAAGATAACAATAAAATAAATTATCCCGTAGAGGTATTAAATAAACAACTTCCTACCGGCATGCCCCCATATAAACTAACATTAAAAATAGGCGCGATTGTTATGTTGCTAAGAAACACACTTGTTCATTCATAATATTAAAAAAAATACAATTCAGTGTAAAATTAAAAAGCCAATTTTAAATACAAACACATAACGAAAGTAGCATTCATTTATATTTAAATTGAAAATTATAATATTGTTATTGTTATACGCATTACGAATTGTATTATTCAATAAAATTTAAGAAAGCTTTAATTTTGATTCACTGAAAAGGTCGCAAGGTTGCGTTAAATAAAACGCAACATGCCGAACTTTAAACGAGGGAATCTAAAATTTATGTAACAGAAATTACGGAAATAATTTTCCAATGAAACGAAACCGCAAGGTGCATCAAGAATTTCAAATATTATTGGTGGGTTTGGGACTATTATGTTTTAAGTCATTGTCCCTGTTACATAAATTTTAGAAAAAACGGTCTAAAATGAAGGAAAATAAATATCAGTTCTACATGAATGAAGTATAATCCTATTTTATATAAAAGCGAATGCAACTGATTTTAAATTTAAGAAATAAATCTTCCTCATATTATCCTCAATTCATAAATTAGAGAGGAAGACTTGTCTAAATTTGATTAAAATAAGAAAGAGACCAAATCCCCTCATAAAAATGAGAGCTATACAAAAAACTGATTTACTTGGTAATTAAATTTGTTTCAAGTAATATATAGAAAACTAAAAAATATTTTAAATTACTAAATAGAAATAACTCATTTCTACGGTAACTTAATTATAATTAATTTTTTAGCATAATTTTCTATGTACTTTGCAAATTAATTATTTAAGTAATCAGTTATAACCCAGCTCTTGACAATGACTTGGAACATAATAGTTCTGGGCCCGATACCAATAATATTTGGAATTCTTGTTGTACTTTGCAATAAACAAAACAAAAGTGTGGTTCCACATTGAAACAATATCGCTAGAGCATAAATTTATAACATAAACTCGCGTCCGAGATATGTTTCATAAATAAATCCACACCGCGATATATACCAATAAATAAACAAAAAAGAGTATAAAATCGCAATAGTATGAATGTGTGTGTGTGTGTGTGTGTGTGTGTGTGTGTGTGTGTGTGTGTGTGTGTGTGTTTGTGTGCGTGTGTTTATGTGTGTGTGTGTGTGTGTGTGTGTGTGTTTGTGTGTGTGTGTGTGTGTTTGTGTGTGTAAATGTATGTGTTTTTTATTAAAAAATCGAGTTGCCAGCTTTTGGAGTTCCACCGTCCTTTTATTGTAAATTTAATTTAAAGTACACCACATTTTTAAATATATCCATTCATTTTTCAAAATAGTACAAATCTACAATAGTTTATTTGGCATAAAAATCTAAACATTTTGAATTAATATAAATCTTTTTATAATTGTGTAGTATTTAAGGCAACTCGAATCATTGTAAATTTCTAAGGAATAATAAACTTTAAATTAAAATTCATGATATAATTTACTTAAAAAACATAATTGGTTGAAAACTTCAAAAAAAAAATTATAACCATTATGGTATATTATCCATTGTTGGGTGTGCCAATCTCCTGTGTAGACATCTCTATTTAAATTTCAAAGAAATGAAAATTTATATTTTAAAGTAAAATTCAAAATTATTTTTAGAAAAATTTCTATAAGAGGTAATAATTACAAGAAATTTTTGTTACAATTAATATAATTTATTTTACTACAGTATAATTTAGAAAATTATATTCAAGAAATCTGAAGTCTCAGCGAAAATACGCGCAAACAATCGCATTTATAAATCATCTTGTGCGTCTACGCTGAAGAACATTCAGACTTACCAGATTAGTCTGCAGATCAACTTATCTAATACGTGTTTAGGGGAAATAATAAAAATTTAATTTTTGGCGGATGGAAGATGTTATTTCGAAATAAAAATATATGGTATGTAATTTGTCAATGTTATTGTATTTTTATTAATTCAATTCTTTTCCTGTCTTATAGAAGTATTGTAAAAAGATGCTTTACTGAAACAAGAAATTCGTCACACATTGGCGATATCAAAAAATCACACTGGATAATCGTATTACTCTAGGTTTTGAACAAGAAAATTCAAAATTTAAAATGGTGCAATATTTACTATTTAATTGCAAATAATTTTCTTACTTTATATTTCAAATTATTTCAGGTTTAACAAATCTATCCAAGTTAGTTGTTTTTTACATGGATCGAAGAACATTGATATCTGTTTCGAATTGGAATTTTTACTGTTTCTCGACAAATATCAAGGCAGAAATCGTCATTCATTGGAGACACGAAAAATCCTTCCGGAAAATCGTGTTTCTCATAGTTTGCAACAAGAATAATCCAATACCTTAAAAATGGTACTGTTTTAATCTATTTTTTTTCATCTAATTTTCTTACATTTAATATTATTTCGATTTATTCAAATTCTATCCAAGTTAGTTGTTTTTTTCATCGATATAAGAACATTGATATCTGTATTGGATTGGAAATCTGACTGTTTATCGACAAATGTCCAGGCAAAAATTCGTCACTTATTAGAGGCACAAAAAATTCTACTCGAAAGTCATGTTGTTCAATACCTTAAAATGGTAGTTTAAATCTGTTTTTTTTTCAATTAGTTTTCTTACATTTTATCATTTCAGTTGAAACAAATTCCATCCAAGTTAGTTGTTTTTTATGGATCGAAGAACATTGGTATATGTTTTGGATTGAAATTCTTGCTGTTTTTTGACAAATGTCCAGGCAGAAATTCATCAATTATTAGACACGAAAAATCCAGCCGGGAATTCATATTTTTCAAAGTTTGCAAAAAGAATAATACAATACCTTAGAAATGGTACTGTTTTAATGTTCTTTTCATGGAATATTCTTACATTGAAAATTATTTCAATTTAAACAAATTCCATCCGTTAGTTATTTTTTTTTCATGGATCGAAGAACATTGGTATCTATTTTGGATTGGAATTCTTATTGTTTTTTGAAAAATATCCAGACATAAATTCATCAATCATTAGAGGCATGAGAAATCCAGTCCGTATTCATATTTTTTATATTTTGCAACAAGAATCCAATACCTTAAAAATGGTACTGTTTAATTTGTTTATAATTTTATTTTCTAACATTTTATTGTTTCAGTTTAAACAAATTCAATCCAAATTAATTGTTTTTTTCTTGGATCGAAGAACATTTGTATCAGTTTTGGATTGGAATTCTTACTATTTTTAGACAAATGTCCAGGTAGAAATTCAACTATCATTAGAGACACGAAAAATCCAGCCGGGAATTCATGTTTTTCATAGTTTGCAACAAGAATAATCCAATAACTTGAAAATGATACTGTTTTAATCTGTTGTTCTCACTTAATTCTTACATTTTATTATTTCAGTTGAAACAAACTCAATCCAAATTAGTTGTTTTTTACATGGATCGAAGAACATTAATTATCTGTTTTGGATTGAAATTCTAACCGGTTTTTGACAAATGTTCAGGCAGAGATTTATCAATCATTAGAGAAACGAAACATCCAGCCCGAAATTCATGTTTTTCATATTTTGCAACAAGAAGAATCCAATACCTTAAAAACAGTACGGTTTTAAACTGTTTTTTTCCATTAAAATTTCTAACATTGTATTATTTCAGAAAAATCCAGTCGGTGTTCATGTTTTTTATATTTTGCAACAAGAAGAATCCAATACCTTAAAAATGGTACGGTTTTAAACTTTTTTTTTTCATTAAATTTTCTAACATCATATTATTTCAGTTGAAACAAATTCAATCCAAGTAAGTTGTATTTTACATGGAACGAAGAACATTAATGTCTGCTTTGGATTGGAATTCTGACTGTTTTTTGACAAATGTCCAGGCATAAATTCATCAATCATTAGAGACACGAAAAATCCAGTCGGTGTTCATGTTTTTTATATTTTGCAACAAGAAGAATCCAATACTTTAAAAATGGTACGGTTTTAAACTGTTTTTTTTTTCATTAAATTTTCTAACATTATATTATTTCAGTTGAAACAAATTGAATCCAAATAAGATTTATTTTACATGGATCAAAGAACATTAATTTCTGCTTTGGATTGGAATTCTTACTGTTTTTTGTCAAATGTCCAGGCATAAATTCATCAATCATTAGAGACACGAAAAATCCAGCCGGGAATTATTGTTTTTTATAGTTTGCAACAAGAATAATCCAATACCTTAAAATTGGTACTGTTTTAATCTGTTTTTTAAAAATAAATTTTCTTGCATTTTATTATTTCAGTTGAAACAAATTCAGTCCAAGTTAGTTGTTTTTTACGTGAATCGAAGAACATTAATATCTGTTTTGGATTGGAATTCTTACTGATTTTTGACTAATGTTCAGGCATAAATTCATCAATCATTAGACACGAAAAATCCAGCCGGGAATTCCTGTTTTTCATAGTTTGCAACAAGAATAATCCAATACCTTAAAAATGGTACTGTTTTAATCTGCTTTTTTTACATAATTCGACACCTATCTTAAAATGGTACAGATTTTAACCTGGAATTCAAATTCTACTATCTATTTAAAAAAAATTGTTGCCAACTCTTTTATCTAATAAACAATTTTTGAATAGCATAATCAAACGGCATAAACCAGTAAAGAATTTTTTTATATGACCTATACATTATTTCCCCTTAATAACAATTCAAACTGCATTCATATATTTTCAAATTCGTTGTATATGTTTAAATATAACTACTTATTTTTCTACAGTATGTAACTAATTATTTACTCTAGAATTAAAGTATCATATTTGTGTGTTTTGTTTGATTGATTTTTATCTTTAAATTTAGTATTGTGTACTCATACACATGTTAATAATATTATGTATATATTTATCCTGTATTGAAATACTTTGTCTAGTTTGATTGAATCTATAAATAATTACTTTCAATTTTTTCAGGTTATTTAAATAATTATTTCTCGCATAAAACACGTAGTATTTGTTCATTTCATTGTATGTTCCTATTATCTGTTCCTACTAACCACTTTGTATATTAAGTATTAAAAATAAAATTGTAAATTTAAGATATAATTTCATATTGATATAAATAAAAGTAGACTTAAATACTATGAATGGTTGATATAATTAAATCATAATGAAACTTATGAATCTGGGTATATTTCACATTTTATGAGCAAATATAATAAATGTAGCTGTTTCATAAAACTATCCAATTGTTTCTATATTTTTATTTTAAATACGTATAATGAGAAATATGAATTCGGAAATTTCAATTTTTACATAGCTAGCAAAGATTTAGACCATCAAGGAATGTGACGTAAATTTAATTGGATGTAAAGATAAGTGAAATTTATTGTTATTTTCGTAAATAATTAACTAAAAAGATTGGCGTCAGAAATAGTCATGACAACAGTCCCCCACTCCTGTGACGTCGGAGTACATACAGTACGTCATTCATAGCCAATAGAAAAACAGGTTACGTTATTTATATAAATTTAAAGTAGGCGATAGTTAGTCATATGTTAAACAGTATGTGCTCTGACGTCACATTCCATTTTAGATCACGTGAATTTGTGGGCAGGTTGGGTGAATAGATTGCGTGGGCATGTTGCGTGGGTAGTTTGGGCGGGCATGTTTCGTGAGCAGTTCGGGTGGGAATATTGCATAAGCAGCACAGAATTCAAACACTTTTAAAGTCTTTTAGCGTTAGCACTTTGGGCTTAAAGTTTGCCTAGAGGGTTCGAATGTACGTATAGACTATCATAAAACATTATCGGCGGAGAACGAGAGTGTCTTTATATATAAAGGTTATCAATTAGAGCAAAATAGAAGTGCTAATGCAAGCATTTACAGTATCTCATATAAATAATATAAAAATTTATGAAAAATATATAATATCGATGGCTTAAAGCAGGGATCGGCAATATTTTATATTTTAAAGGCGGTATTTAATATCAATTTTTTTGGCGGACCTTATTTTGTATCCTATAGTATACAGGCTGACCAGGAAACTTGTCCAATATGGGGATTTCGAGAACTATAAGAGATTCGAAGTTTTCACATTTTTATGGGTGTATTCTGCACAGCAGCCGTTAAAAATTAAAGGCCGTTAAATTTTTAGAAGCCGTTAAAATGATTTTTCTATTCTGTAACTACATTTCCATTAAAATTTGATATATTTTCTGTTAATTTCGACATTAAATTAACGGCAGCTAAAATTATTATTTTCCTATTCTGTACTATATTTCCATTAAAATTTGAAGGGTTTCTGTTAAAATAACCCGTTAAATATTGAGTTTTTAACAGCTTGTCCTGAGTACATGTTAATTATTTTAATTTCGATATTTGAAGATTAAACGAACATGAATTAAATAATTAATTCAAATAAAATTAATTAGAGATTTAGAACATGAATAGCTGCAGTAAGTATATATTAATTTCTAGTTTTTATATGCGATTGTAAAATATATTTATATTTTTCAAAGGAGAGATTTACGAGAAAATCAACGACAACTCAGAGATTTTACTGTGTGATCCTTTCTCTTTTCCAGTAACATTTAATTCAAATTTATTTTCTCTGCTTTCACGCTTTAATTTTAATTTCTGAGGAAACCAGCTCAGTATATAGGATATTCCATTTCAGTGCTACACTATTGCTATCTAGAGAAGTATAAGAGATACGAAGTCGGTTAAATTAGCAAACAATTTCTATTTTATAAGACTACTTTAATCAGAGAAACAAGAATTTTTTTAGACCAGTGGTTCTCAAAATACGGGCTGCTACTTTCTTATTTTGAATGGCAACCTATTTTTTTATTTGCTTATTCGATTCAGTATTTTTTTCTGAATTCAACGATATCGATTATGTAATACTCTATTTACAAAATATTTGAGAAGAATGCAAAATTAATAATGTATCATTTTTATTTAAATATGACTATACAAAAAGCGCTATGGAAAAAAAACAAATAAATCAATAAAACAATTGTTGATATTATTTATGTATTTTATCTTGTTTAAATAATAATTACTCACAACTTAAGGAAAATTATAAAAGTTTTTGTAATTATTTCTTCATTTGATTTACTTGTTTTTTCCATAGCACTCTTTGTATAGACATATTTAAATAAAAATGATACATTATTACTTTTACATTTTTCTCAAAGATTTTGTAATAATAGAGTATTACATATGGATATCGTTGAATTCAGAAAAAAACAATGAATCGAATAAGTTAATAAAAAGGTAGGTTATATTTTAAAATAAAAAAGTTGGGCCCCATATTCTGAGAACCACTAGTTAAGAAAAAAATTTGTTTTGTTCATTTTAATAGTCATATAATTTAGAAATTGTTTGCTAATTTAACGAACTTCGTACCTCTTATACTTCTCGAGATAGCAATAGTGTAGCACTTACACTTAAATGGAACACCGTGTATATGTACAAATTAGTAGAAATATGGTGTTTTTGTTTATATCTTACTTTGTGCTATTTTGAAGTTTGTTCTAATATTACTAGTATTTAACAAATTTATTAGTTGTGCCCATTTTTTTGAAAAAAATCTTTTTTCGGGCTTTAAATTTTACTGTCAACTAAAGATCTATTTTGTTCCATAAACTCAATCAATAATTAAATTACTATTTAATAAATACTGATTACCACGACTGCAGCTCCAATTATTTCTCATCATCCCTACAATCAATCAATAATGTTTTTTATTGTTTGGTTATACTTTGTAACTAGCTGCTGGATATTATTATAGACACGTTTGGATTTCAAGAATGTATTAAATTTTAATTTTAATTTAAAAATCTCTGATAAATTGATCAAAGACAAGCGTTTTTGGTTAATCTGTTTCTCACGTCACATCACTTTTTAACAGACCCGTTAAAAATATAAAAATAAACAGACCGCTAAATTTTTCTATTGCAGAATAGTAAATGACAACAAAAATTTCAACGGACCGTTGAAATTTAAATTATAACGTCATCTAAATTTTAACGGAATCGTTACAGAATACACACATTATTGTGTTAAAAAATGTATGCTTTAGGAAAACATTTTAATGAAAATAGTGTACATTTTTAACGGACGTAAAAATTAAAGTATGTATGCATATAATTTTAAAGTAGTTAGTTATGAAATATAGTAAATGTTGCTAATATACAGGGTGACCAGGATGACTTGTCCAACCTGGGGATCTCGAGAACAACTTATACGAGATAAGTTATGAATTCTCGCCTATTTTTAGGGTGCTCATAACATCATTTCGCCTTATCTGTTTGGATTCTGTAAAAATAAAACTATTGAACATACATTATATTTTAGTCTCTGTAGCATTCTTCAATACATTGACAGTAAACATTGCAGTGCTGGAGTTTACTTCGATTTAGCCAAGGCTTTCGATACCATAAGTCATGAAATACTTAAAGTAAATTCCTCTGCCATCTATCGAGAATGACTAAGAGTAACAGTTTCGGGGGTAGTCGGCGATACTTCGGGGTGCGTGGTCTGGCAGCGAGTGCGTGCCAGTCGTTAGTAGGGGAGTTAGGGCGGTTCTGGAACAGATAACGATCTAAGATTGACGTCACAGATAAGAGATTTTAAAGATAAGGATTGATGACGTCATAGATAAGAGTGACGTTAGTGATAAGCCATAACCTAGGTTAGTGAATCATAACCTAGGTTAATGAACCATAACCTAGGTTAAGATTGACGTCACAGATAAGAGATTTAAAAGATAAGGATTGCATGACGTCATAGACAAAATGGCGTCTAAGATTGACGTCACAGATAAGAGATTTAGCAAGCAAGCATATTAAGAGTTGATGAAGACGTCTTGAAACATGACGTAAGCATAGCAAGCAAGCAAGCAAGCAAGCAAGCAAGCAAGCATATTAAGAGTTGATGAAGACGTCTTGAAACATCTTGAGGGTTTGATAAGAAACATTTTAAGATTCGATAAGAACGTGTTGAAACACTGTGACGTCCTTATATGGCAAGTAAGGTGTCTTTTCCCACTAAATTAAACACGTAGAATACAATGGCGGCATTATTTTTACGATTTATTTAATATTTATAAATATTAATTTTATATTATTACAAAAAAGATAACACATCCTGGTAGAGATAAAAGTTTTTCTTACAAAGTAATTTAATGATGTTATATGATGCAGGTATATGGCAAGTAAGGTGTCTTTTCCCACTAAATTAAACACGTAGAATACAATGGCGATACTATTTTTATGATTTATTTAATATTTATAAATATTAATTTTATAATATTACAAAAAAGATAACACATCCTGTTGTGAAGTGCATACGAACTTGTTATCATAAAGCTATTTCCGCATTTGTTGATATAACACTTCCTGTTACAGATAATACATAATTACTTTACATGTTTAAAAACTTTAAAAATTTTAATAAGTGCAACAAGGATAGATTTAACCAATATAAATTGGCCAATAGTATTTAAGTAACTTATAGCTATAAATAGTGAAGTTTGTTATTAATTTTTATTATATTTATTTTATTTGTGAAACTGTAAACACTAATTATGAAGGTAAGATAATGAAAATTTAAATTTTTAATGTTATTGTTTTATTTATATTTATAAATAAATTTTAGCAAGCAAAAAAAGGTGATCGGAAGCCATATCCAGCAAATACAACTCGTTCTAGAAAAAAAATTGTTCAACAATCCATAGATACCATTTTGAACGAAGAAAATAAGGAAAATATATCACAAATAGAAAATAAGGAATCTATTCCACAAACAGAAAATAAGGAAAATATTCCACAAATAGAAAATAAAAATACAGAAGAAGAATTAATAATAATTAAAAGTGATCAAATACAAAATGATAGAAAACTGATTATGGAACATAAATTTTGTTTGGATAATTTTAAATGGATATCTGTTGGTATAGACCCATTAAGTAACTATAAAATTGTTATTAATTTGTATAGTAATCAATTGGGAAAGTGTGTTGCTTTTGAACCCAAAGAGTGGTCTGAATTTCTTTTATGTCAAAATGCAATACTTTCACATTTTAATTTTGATACTAACATTCAATCATACAAATTTCATGATATTGAAATAATATTTGACACAGTAGATTCTTTTAAGGTAATACAATTAAAATCAAAGTATGGTGCATTAAATTTGGGGAGCTTATCTATGAATTATTTGTTTCAATTATCTGATTTAATAAATCGTACAATAAATTATCTTGAATCTTTAAATTTTTCTAAATATTATTACAATATTATAAAAGAATCTACTAAATATGATGGAGAAATTATTAATAATATATATAATTTATGTAATAATAATGATGTATATAATTTAGCAATAAGAGAAATAATTATGTTTTATTTTGATGTATTAATGGAAAATATTTTTAATGTAAATTTATTTTGATGTATTAATGAAAAATATTTTTTAATGTAAAATATTTATAATAAAATATTGTAAACATAAATTGAATTATTTTAATACATGTACAATATTTACAATAAAATAATGTAAAAATAATCATGATTTTATTTTAACCTTAAATATTTGTATGGATATTGGGTTTGTAAAAACATACATACGGGTATATTATATACAATTATTTATTAAAAACATTTCATTAATTCCATATATATATTTTTTAAAATATTTACATCATTCTTCTTATTATAACTACACATTATACTATTTTGTATATTATTTAAAAGTTTAACAATATCAATCATAATATTTGTATTTATTTCATTAATTGGAATATTATTAGTTGTTTTTCCAATAATAAATGGGCATAGCGGAGACCAACGAAAATGTTCAAAAACTGGAATATCCCCTTCTTCAAAATTACATATTTCAATATCACAAAATGGACATATTACTTTATCGTTCATTTTTGAATAATAAAATCCAGCTCGTGCTAAGTCTTCTATGTTGATAAAGTTTTTTGGCCACTTATTGTTTTGGTCTTGAAAAGTGGATAGTCGATTGCGCTCACTTTCATATGTGTTATTTCTAAAAATATAAAAAATATTATAAAATATTGAAAATAAATTAACTAAATATTAATTTATACCTTTCAATATAATTTATTTTATTTTTGTTGCATAAACAACACTGTTCAATATTTGGAGCTGATCCATCAATATGTGTTTTATGCGTTGGTAAATTCCAATGTTCCACACATGGTAGTTTTTTTATAATATTATAATTATTTTTATATTTTAGTGGAAGTTTCCCCCAAATATTTAATAATGTGTTTCCAGTAAATAAATTTAATATATTTTCAAATTTTTCTTCATTAATTTTTTGACAAATATATGCTAATGGCGCGATTTTTCCAATTATTAAAAGCATACTATTATTATCACAATTATTTATTTTTATTTTATATATATTATATATATTTTCTGATATTAAATTTGTATTAAAATAAATGTTTAACAAATCCTGTGCTATTATTTTTAATGATATTTCCATAATTAATTATATAACAAGTTTAATTAATTATTTTAAAAATTATTATAAGTGAAAGTATAACTTTAATTATTTACTTCAAAATACTAACGATTGCTTAACAAAATTTTGTTTATATATGCCTAAATAAGTAAAGGTGGAGGGGGTAAGAAAAACATATTTTAAACATTTATTAATTTTGATAATACTATTTTTAGTTGTTCATATATACCAATGTTAGGACAATCAATATTAAATAATGAAAGATTAAATTTTTCTGCTTTTACTAACATATTTGAAAATTCATCAAATTCATAATAATAATTATTTAGAAAAAAATATATTCGACCATTTGTATATTTAAAAACTGAATTTATATTATTAGGAATACCGGGAAATTGTGAATCAATAAATCCATATTCTGCAGTATTAAATTCACATTCATTAATTAATACATAAGAATTATTATTGTAAAATATAAATGTTTTTCCCATGTTTGTAAAAACAGCTCCAATAATATTTTGTATAAAATCTGCATATGGATTCACTGTGTTTTCTAATTTTAAAGATGGAAATTTTATATTATATGTGACATCATCAATTATAAGTACAATGTTTCCATTTGGTCTCAAATAAACAGCATTTAATTTATTAAAATTTTTAGGTAAAAAAGGTAGCCATTTGGTTATAAGTAATGGTTGAGAATTAAAATTTTTTTCATTTAATTTTTTATTCCACACCCATTTATCATAAAATATATATAATTTATTTTTTAAAACTAAAAATGTAGTTACATTTTTTAATTCACATAAATTTGGATGAGAAATTGTTTTATTATTTTTTGCTTTATTAAGTATAGCAGTTTTAGTTCTTAAATTTTCTTTTGTTGTTGAACTATTTTCTGTTTTAACTCCATATAATGTTTGAATAGCTAATATATCATCCAAATGTAAATCATAAAAAGTTTTGTTTTTAAATACATTATTATAACAGGTTGGAAACATTATTGCGTAAGGATTAGTACTATGTTCAATACCTAATGAATGACCAATTTCATGGACTATTACATCAAAAAAACTTATTTCATTCGCAAAATTAGGTTTAGTTAAATCAAAAAACCAATTTTCTGTCTCATCCAAATGAATTTCTACAGGATAATTATTTGGTGAAAACGCATGACCTAGTACATTACCCGGTTCATCAAAATAATAATTACAAAATAAATTTTTAGTTATTTGAGAATGGCGAACACCTCCAAATGATATTAAAATATCAACATTGTTTATTGATGATGCTTGTAAAAAACTAAATTTGTATATTTTGACCATAAATTAAAAGCTTTTTGTGTAATATTTTTAATATAATCATTTGTGTCATAAAGAAACCAATAAATTGGGTTTTTATTCCATTTTTCTTTAGAAACTTGAAAATTAATATCTTTTACACCACATCTTGGAGTTTTTATAAAATTTATAATATTAAAATTTTCATTTTTTTTATATTTTTGTTCAAATAAATTTAAAGCATTTACATAATTTGTATTATTGTTTGTTAATAACATAAATTCATTTTCACCTACATTTAAATATCCATAATTATATAAATATTTTGAAATTAATTTAAAATCGCTGATATTTAAATTAGCATTTACATTTAAAATTAATATAAAAAATAAAAAAAACATTATCTGTTAGTTTAAAATAAAGTTATAATAATATATAAACTTTAAATATTTATTTATGTTTAAGTAATTGTCACTAACACGATTATATTTAAACTAATTTTTATTTGTATTATAACATCAAATATATAGCAAAAATAATAATGTATTTTTATATGTTATCATTTAAATAATTTTTTATTTTATATACATTACTTATTGCACAATTATTAAAATGATTAAAACATGTTTTACGTGAAATAAAATGTTGGAGTGATTTACAATCTTCTATTGATATAACATTGCAATTTAAATTGAAAGATTCAAGAAAAGATTTTTTTATTTCGCCTTTAACATAAATTTTTGACCCCCTCTCTAAAATTGGTAAAATAATATCGCATAATTTATTATATGGTATATGGCCATCATCCCATTTTAATCCGTGATGATTATAATAAAGCCATGTACATTGTTTTTTGTATTTATATTCTAATTTATTCCATGGAAATGGTGCTTCAAATAAAAAATGATTAAACACACTGCCATCTCTTGATATAATAGCAATTTCTTTCGGTACTATTATAAAATTTTTTGAATTGAAGCCCTGAATATCAACAATTAACTCCATTTTTAAACTTTTATAACCTCTTCTTAACAAATACAAATTATAACTAAATATTAAAACGTAAAAAAATTATTTATATATTTTAAAAAAATAATTTAAATACTTAATCTAACTTCACCAGTTAATGGATTATATTGAATGATAGAATCATGTATAATAAGACAATAAACAGATGTGTCTGCAGGAAATGGATCACTAGATTCAAAATCTAATCGAATATCTACAGAACTATTTTTAACTGTTTCATTTTGGTTGGAACAATCAATAACAGTTAATGGAGCAATTTTATTAAAATTTGTTTTAGTTAAAATAGGGCCATAATAAGCACTATTGTTATTATAATAAGAATTTGGAAATTTTGCATACATATCATATAAAAGTGCAAACTGATTATTTTTAAAATCAAGATTTAAATCACTATATGGATAACAAACTGAATTTAAAAGTAATTTAATATTAATTAAATTACAAGAATCAAAATGACTACTATCTTTAGTAATTGAATATTTACGAGCAGTTTGAAAACCAACAATAACAAATCTGGGTTTTTTCTAATTGTCTAACATTTACTAATATATTTTTAAAATCTTCAAAAACCCCAATAAAATTTTTAAAGGAATAGATACATTAAAATTGCCAATATTATCTAAAATATTAATATCAAGTCCCCATCCAGCATTTTCAAGTATATCACTTTCAATTTTATTTAAAGAAGCATAAGCTTTTAGTGTAGAAGTAGCTCCAACATTTTTTGTTTTATCAATTTCCACACTATTAATTAAAAATTTAATTTCATCAAATAAATATGCAATTCCATTATTTGTTATTTTTGTACCAACAGGAGGTGCAGAATTATCTTCCTTTAATAACTTTCCTTCAATATACAAAGAACTTTCATGTGGTAATGTATATAAATCATGTTGTTGAATTTGTATTCTAATTTCATCACTATTATTAAATACGGATATTAAAATTGGTTGTTGACTATGTACATCTTTTCGAGTTATATCATTGTTAAAGACAACGCTTGATGTAACATTTAATATATTATTCATTTTTTCTTTCTTTTACACGTACACGTAAACCAAGTGATTTTAAAAATGTAATATTTTCTCGTGTTAACACTTTCTTGGATGATGAAAAACTGATTTGGTTTGTTGTTTCTTGTGTTCTTTTATAATCTATACCCATTACAAGAAAAAATTAATTATTTCACTTTGTTAGTCAATAAAATACTAAAATGTATTTTTGTTATCCTTCTTTTTTATATCATTTTTTTTTCTTAGATGTAACCGAATAGTTATTTCTTCTTCTTGAAAATTTATAAGTTTTCCTTTTTGATCATTAATATTTATACTAAGGTTGCGTATTAGCTGCGTATTTACAGGTAAGTAAATAACATTTGTTG
The DNA here is from genome assembly GCA_963082715.1 of Harpalus rubripes. Lineage (NCBI taxonomy): Eukaryota > Metazoa > Arthropoda > Insecta > Coleoptera > Carabidae > Harpalus > Harpalus rubripes. The sequence goes on from OY720455.1 coordinate 19,199,068, forward strand.
GTGTTTCATTAATTTTATATCCAGGTTCAACTGCTGGATAAAATTCATATAAAATATGCACAGGAGATCCATTCTTATAAGATCCTTTTATAATATTACATTCTATTTCAATTATAGTTACTTTCATTATATTTACAGGTAAATCACTCTCATATAATGATTCACTTTCTAATATTTTTTCTTTGAAGCCTAATAAAGATCCAATGCAATTTTTTTTGGTAAAATCAATAGTAACACTACTTATGAGTTCACATTTTAGTGTATTATTATTTGCTTTTAAACTTATAAAAAAAAATTCATTATTTTTTTCTTTTATTATTTTATTAGTATAAAATTTGTTACTAGAAATATAAGTGGGATCACATAATTCTTTTTTTTAAAAAGCTTCTATGTCTTCAATTTCATATGATCCTGTTGGTATTGTAATTATTTGAAGTTCTTTATTTTCACTATTTTTATCTTGATAATAAAATTTATTATTAGTCTCATCTATATTTGGAATTGACATATATCCTTGCAAATTAATGAGACCTAATTCATATTCACTATTTTCTAAATCAATTGGAGGAAAATAATCAACACTTATTGCAGTGCTATTATTAACAAGTGATATCGTCATCGAATCCATGATTTAACTAAATTTAATAAAAAAAAAATTGTGTATTTATTTAAAAATTTTAAACATAAATGGCCACAATTGTAAGAATTAAAATTTTGATATCGTTTATAATTATATGTAATTTTATTAGCTTCTTTTAAATAATTTATTAGTTCTATTGGTGGTGGTAAATTCCCAAAACTATCAAAATATTTCACATTCTTATTTTGTTTAATGTATGCCACCCAATGTGTTCCAGAACCTTGTTTAGAGTCTAAATTTATAATAGCACACTCATTTTTTAATGGTTTTTTAGGTAACTTATCTCGCATATAAACACCACGAAAAAACTTTATATTATAAATGCGAGCATATCGAATTATATTTTCACTACTTAATGCTTTTTTCGGTAGTTTTTTGTTTTTTTCTGTGTTTTTTTTAATACCAGCACCACGTTTATATGGTTTTAAATATAAACCTTTACCCATAAGTTTTTTAACACCATATGATGCAGCAGAACTTGCAGCACCAGCTGCTAAACCTTTCAAAATGAACGGCGCAATTGCTGCTACTAATGGTAAAAACCCACCATGTTTAGGTGTTTTTATTATGCGTTGTTTTTTTTACATTTTTCTTTTTCTTAATACCCATTCCAAGTTTTCTTTTTGCTTTCATTGCGTTTGTTATTGTCCAAGCAGCAACTTTTTCACCAAATGATGCGTCTTTTGATTTTACTCTTTCCCAAGCTTTTTCCTGTAATATTTTATCAGCAATGTGTCTATCTTGTATATTATTATTTTTTAAATATGAAATATCGTGTTCACGACATGCAGCATCTAATTTATTTACACCTGTATCACCCCTTTTTAATCTTTTTTGTAATTTAGTTCCTGGACCGCAATATTGATAACCAGGTATATGTAATTCTATAGGTAATGAGTTAATTGCTTTATTTAATAATCCGCCACCATGCGTAATCATTGAAATTTTCTTTAAGACTAAGTATATATATATATATATATATATATATATATATATATATATATATATATAAAAGAGGTGTGTTTATATATTAAACCAGTCATCAATATGAAATTTGTGAAACAAAAACAACGTTTTCACATCGACAACTTTGATAATATACAATTAAATAAAGTAATAAAAAAAAACATGGTGAATTATTACCAAATAGTGTTAGGTGTATAATAGTTGGTCCTAGTAATTGTGGAAAAACAAATACTTTAATTAGTTTGCTTACACATGCAAATGGGTTAAAGTTTCGAAATATTTACTTATACTCTAAATCATTACAACAACCAAAATACAAATTTTTAGAAAAATGCATATCAAAAGTAAATGGTATGGGTTTTTTTTCTTATAACGAAAACAGCGATGTTATAAAACCTTCTGAAGCAAAACCATTTTCAGTTATAATTTTTGATGATGTAATATGTGATAAACAAGATAGTATGAGAGATTTTTTTTCAATGGGAAGACATAATTGTGTTGATTCATTTTATCTTGCTCAAACATATGCAAAAGTACCTAAACATTTAATTAGAGATAACGCCAATTTTATTATATTATTTAAACAAGATAAAACAAATTTACAACATATATATAATGATCATGTAAATACAGATATGTCGTTTAATAAATTTCAAAAATTTTGTATAAATTGTTGGAGACATAAGTATGGGTTTGCAGTTATAGATAAAGATAGTGAAAAAGAAGGTCGATATCGAAAAGGTTTGGATAAATTTCTTAAACTAACTTCTATTTAAAACAAGTTATAAAAAATCAATGCAATGAGTAATAAAGAAACTATTAAAGAAATAATTAAAGTAAGTAAAGTATTAAAAGAAAAATTTAATGCATTAAAACATAATAAAATGATTAGTGAAGCTGTATTACAAGATACTTTTAAACCTATAACAAACCCGCTTAAAGAATTAGTTAAAAATTCAAATAAAAATAATATAAAAAATAATAATGAAATAAAACATAAAAAGTATAATGAAGAAAAAAATAAAACCCCAATAAAAACAAAAAAAGATATAAGAAAAGTTTTAAATTATGATTTAGAAAGTCCGGAAAGTTCAAATATTAAAATAGAAAATTATGAAAATATAGAAGATATTTATGAAGCATCCCCAGATAATTCTCCTATTTAAAAAGCAAGAGAAGCTTTTAATACTCCCCAAGGACAAGAGGAAATGGAAAATTTAGAATTAAAATTAGGAAATTTGGGCAAAGAATATATTATAAAATTTATACTGAATGATAAAGATATAGATAAAGATTATGGTGTGACACGAACTAAGAATGGTGAATTTAAGTTAGGTAAAAAGAAAATAGAAATAGATAAAAATGATATATTAATTGATGGAAAAGAATATAAAGGTACAAAAGGTCTTTATGAATTAATTTTTAAAAAAAATCCTGTAAATTATGATGATATAGATAAAAATGAATATTTTAAAATTTTAGAGCAAACAGGTGCTCATAAAAATTCAACAAATAATTTAATTAAAATAACAGCTTCTCCCAAATATTTTAATATAATAAAACCACATTTTGTTGATGATATAAGTAGACGATCATCATTAAGAAAAGGAAAAAAACCGATAACATATTCTCCTTCAGGTACTGGTTTATTACCTACAACTTTAAACGTCTCAAATTATAAACGTGAATATATATATTGGGATGATCCTAATGAATTAGTTAGTAGATTGCAATTGTTATTAGCATCTAAACAAAGTGGGCATACGGGTCATGATAATGATATAATTTCAATTATTGAAGAATTAAAAGAAGCAAATATAATACATTAATTTTATATTTAATTTAAAAAATATGAGTGTTGACAAATTTGGACATTATTCATTAAAAAGAAAAAAAGGTGGGGATAATGAAATAATACAGCTTAATGAAGATAGTAGAATTAATTTCGATGGAAGACAAATTATAAATATTGGTAAACCACAAATTTCTACTGATATTATTACTAAAGAATATGTAGATGAAAGAATAAATGATAATGAAACTTTTATACATAATAATATTATACTTTTCAAAAAAAGTAAAAATGAATATATTTTCGATGCAAAAATGAAAAAAATTGGTAATGTACAAACACCAACTAGTTTTACTCAAGCAACAAATAAATATTATGTCGATGCTTTAGTAAATAATATTGAAAAAACAATTAGTACTAAAATGGAAACACTAAAAAATGATATAAATAAGATAATAGAGGAAAAGAAAAAGCAAACAAACATTAACATTGAAACTAAAAGTTTAGAATTAATGATAAATAAAATACTAGAAGAAAAAATTAAACCATTTAAGAAAAACTTTAAAACGGAGCAAGAATTATTAAGTGCAATAAATTCTTTACAAGGAAAAATTGAGAAATAAAATGACTAAGCAACAAGTTGTAAAAGAACTCCATAAACCAGCTCGAAAAAACTATCCAAGACGTAAAGTAATAACAAAAGGAATCGATAATTTGTGGCAAGCTGATCTTGTGGAAATGATACCATATAAGAATGAAAATAAAAATTATAAATATTTGTTAACAGTAATAGATACATTTTCTAAATATGCGTGGGCAAAACCAGTAAAAAATAAATCTGGTGATGTAATTACAAAAGCATTAGAAAATATACTTAAAGAAAAAAGAATCCCTAAAAATTTACAAACTGATAATGGAAAAGAATTTTATAATACCAACTTTAAAAATTTAATGTTAAAATATAAAATAAATCATTATTCAACTTTTAGCAATTTGAAAGCAAGTATTATCGAAAGATTTAATCGAACATTAAAAAATAAAATGTGTCAAGAATTTAGCTTACAGGGTTCATATAAATGGATTAATATTTTACCAAATTTAATTAAAACATATAATAATACTAAACATAGAACTATTAAAATGCGACCTATAGATGTAAATTATAAATATGAACAATTTTTATTAAAAACTGTATATAACAATATAAAAATTTGTGGTCGTGGAAAATTTAAAGTTGGTGATTTTGTTAGAATATCAAAAATGAAAAGTATTTTTGAAAAAGGTTATACTCCTAATTGGTCGACTGAAATATTTACTATTTCAAAAAAACAATTAACAAATCCAATAACTTATAAGTTAAAAGATTATCTAAACCTACCTGTGGCAGGAGGATTTTATGAATATGAATTACAAAAAACTAAATTTTCAGATATTTATTTAGTGGAAAAAAATTTAAAAAGGAAAGGACCAGACGTGTTCGTTAAATGGATTGGGTTCGATAACTCACATAACTCATGGATAAACAAAGAAAGTGTTATATAATAATTTTATTGTAATATTTACTATACAATATTTATATATTAAATGTAAAAATATGTCATTACAATAAAACATTTTTATTTAAAATTAATCTATAACTATAACATCATTATTTATAACAATTTTATTATTGATTGAATAATGGCCCCATGGTAAAGTATCTGTTGTTCCTTTCCATATGTGGCGTTTATCATCCTTATAATCCAGTACTACTTTATTAATTTGCACCGAAAAAATATTGTTTTTTTGATATAATATTGTTATGTGTTTTACATAATTTTTCTTTTTGAAAAAGTGCTCTTTTATAATGTTCTATATTTAGGTTTTTTGTAATTTGTTTTGATACTCCTTTAGCCTTAGAATAAGATTTTTCATCTTCTAAAGCAAACGAATACATTTTTGCTTTAAGACCAGCAAATTCAATCATTAATTTTCCCGCATTTTCATCTTTAAACAAACCCACAACTTTTTTATTCGCTTGTTGTATTTTATATCGATTATTAATTAAGTAATCCGAAGTATCAAAACGGTGAATATCTTCTTTAATTTTAATATATGGGTCTTGAAAAAATTGATAAATCAGTGAATCTGTATCTTGATACAGTAATTTTGAATTTTCAAAATTTTTTTTAACATAATTGTAGTGAAAATCATACATAAGTAATTTGCTAATATCAAGAATTGCCATTCCTACATATATGGGTTTATTAAAAGTAAAATTATTTTTATTTAATTCAATAGAAACTAAATTTTCATTAAAAATTGTAACTTTTTTAAAATTTGGTTTAGCTATTAATTTTCTGGCACCACCTCTTCCATCCCATTTTGTTATAAGTTTTATATCTTTTCGATTACGTATGTTCTCCATGGTTTTGCCAAAGACGGCATTATTATTTAATTTAAATCTATCTTTTTCAAAATCATTTTTTGCATTTTTTCGAAATTCTGTATTTATATCAATATAATTTTTTAGCCACAAAGATTGCTTGAATTTTAAAATTCTATGAATTTTAATTAATTTTAATCCGAATAGTATAGCTTGTTGTAAATTACGATAATGTAATACATATCTTTCTTTATTGTATAAAGTTGTCATTAATTTTTTAAATTTTGAATTTGGTGGTGTACGGTGTTCTGAACATAATGGAAAATCTTTATGAGAATCATGTAAATGTGGGGGATATTCTAAATCAACTTCTAAAAGATATCCAATAAAACTATATTCATCTATACTCATTATATCTAGTTTTAAAATATCTTCGTGTGTTAACCAATTAAAATCTCCATATGGTAAACATTGGGTCATTGCCCAACCATATAGATTACATGCATCATAATACATTATATAACTGTCTCGTTCTTCTGGATTGTATGATTTTTTATCCGGTTTTTTTGGATCGTATGATGGCATGTAATGATTGTTCGCAGAAGCATATCGATTACTGCATTGACATATCCATCCACGTACTCCTCGCTCGAAAAAAAGAATCATATCAATGTCTGTCAATAATTCTAAATTTACTTTAGTTAATTATAACATCGCATCCCATGCATATCCTAAAAACAAACATTTATTTTTTAATTAGTTAAAATATTTTTTTTGTTTTACCTGGAGTTGTGAAATAATGCACCGGATCGAGTTTATATGCATTAAGAGAGACATTTCTAAAATTTTCAAATATGTCTGCCAAAAGCAAAACATCTGTTTGAAGATATAATTCCACATAATCTCCAAAAGTTTCTATATTAAAAATATTCCAAACATTTTGTGCATGAGCATAATCTTCATTACTAATATGTTCATTTTTTAATTTAGAAAAAAATGCATTTTTTGGAGGTAATTTAATTTCTTCCATACACTCAAATGATTTTAAATGATCATATGGAAATACTCCCTTTCTTATTAACAAATCTCTTTTGGTTTTGTTTACATAAAATTTATTCATAATTTTAAACTCGCTTTTGTCTATATAACTCACTAATTTTTCTAGTGAGCTATTCATGAATCTAAAAAGAAAAATTATTCCAATACAAATATTTATCTATATATTAATTTAAAACTTACAATAATGAGTCCAAGAATCGGAGCTCCATTCCGTTCATTCTTATAGAAAATGAAATATACTTTTCATTGTTGTTTGGGATAATAGATATATTTTCCTCAAAAAATCCAAATTCTTTAATTAATAAATGGCTATCATAACCACTTAAATTGTGAAAAAAAAGGGAATGTATTTTGGGTTTTTTAAATTTAAATTACAACTATTATGAGCTGCTCCTCTATATTTACCTATTAAATATATAAATATAAATAACTTTATAATAAATTTATAATAAAATATAAGCATACCTGAAAGATGACAATGGTCTTTCACCTTATCATCCATATTTTTAATTTTTTTTTCACAAATGTGACAAATTATTATATTATTAAAGTTATTCCAATCATCTTCTGTCATAATAATGGGAACAATGTTTTCATAAATTGTTTTTATTAAATTTATTAACTCTTTCATTCGAGCAATAAACCATCTTGATGCTTCTGGTCCACGATAGGATTCATAAAAAGATAGTGAATCATTATGGGAACATTTTAAATAATATGCAACAGCACATGGTATATGTTGTTGATATGCGTTTGTATATGATGTATGTGCAAATATATTTTTTATGGTTATGTTTTGAAATTTGTGTTGACAATAGACGAGATAGTGATTTAATCCAACAATAGTGTGATCGGTCTTCATTGGTTAGAAAAAGTAAATTAATGTGTCGTTCTAATTTGTTTTTTGTGTAGTGTAGTGGTCCAACAACCACATGCTTTTTAATTTCTGCATTATATTCCAATCCATATACATTTATGGATATATTATTATTTTTTCAAATTTAGGTATATCACATAATGGTGTAGGAAATCTAATATTTACAAGATTAAAAATTTCTTCATGATTTTGTGGATATTTTGATGGTCTATGAGGATTCTCATCTGCGGGATACATGGCTGCCAGAAGCGACCATATGAAACACTTTTCATCGTCATTTTTAACGTTTATAATTGCCTTTCTGTTTTTAATATTTTCAGGAAGATTAATATACGACGACCCCCCAAAATTTGTTGCATCAAACTTATTAATGTTTACCTATAAATAAAAATAATTTAATAATTGAAAAAATATTTATTTGTTTTAACTCACCTGCAAATATAATATTTTATTTAGCGACTTTCCACTATCTCTTTCCTGGAACTCAGACATATTGTTTAATATAGGGTCCATTACGTTTACATTAAACCATTCAGTAAAGTCGTCACTTATTCTAATTGGTTTCATTTTTGAATTATGATATATTTCAAATGTTTGTAAATTATCATTTTTTTCTAATACATATTGACAACATAATTCACAATTAATTTTCACTGGTGATTTAAACTTATAAATAAATTCACCCACTTTCTCCAATAGTATAAACATACATTGGTTTAAAAAAACATTTGGTTCAATAATATTTTCATTATTATTAATTTTACCACAATATACTCGATTTTTAAACGAAGATGTAGTAGCTTCCCAAAGAACCATTTTTTATGTATATTATAAATCTGATTAGTTTATGAATAGCACGAAACGTTATGATTAAAAAATGTGTTTGCATTTATATATAAGCACTACGATATCAAAAATAATTGTTTATCTCACAAAAATATTAATATCTGCTTCCTGCTTTATCTATTATTCGACAAATATAATACTAATAAAAAATGTTGGTGATAATTTTTTTCCACGAATTTTTAAAGGAAGTAAATGTGATATTGTTATCTGCACGTGTGTTCAGCAATATTCTTTTATCAATAAAAACAGGATGTTTGCAACAATTTTAAATATCTAATCGTAATAAAACGGATGTTAATATCTGTTTAGGATGTTAATGTGATATTGTTATCTGCACATGTGTCCAACATTATTGTTTTATCAATAAAAATGTTTACAAAAAAATTAAGTATCTAATCTCAATAAAACAGAAAAAGCATTCTATTTTGTTATCACTATTTGTGACATATTTTTTATATAAATACATACACAACTTTTTATGGATCATTTAAAAGTTTGTATTTGTTAAAAGCAGTTCATATCTGAAAACAGCACTAAAAACTGTAAGTATTTTTAATTTTATTAACAATTAAGAACTTATATTTTTTATTTAGAAAAAAATGTCTTCTAATTTGAGCTTCTTCAACCAGTTGGGGTGTTCTAATTGCCAATTGCCAACAATACACATCAAAGAGCTAGAAGAAAACATTAAATTTAAAATTACGAATGCAAAAATTATAACTACGAAGTATGGATCAAGGCTTATAGTATCAACAAATGATTTTCAAGTTTTTTTCCCCAAAGTGTTTAACACACTGAATGATGAAAAATTAAAAGAATTAACAGCGTTATACTTTTATGTAGAAAAAAAGGGGATGTAATTGATGTTTGTTTTTCTGACTCAATTTAAATATGGTTTAAATTTAAATTATAATCGTACATTTAAATAAGATTAAATTTAAAATTACAATTATAAGAATTGTAAATACAATATATGAATTGTTTTTAAGTATTATATATATTTATATTAAAAATAAATTAAAATTTAAAATGAGTCCTGATGCTAGTTTTATATATACTGGTAATAATATTAAGTAAACAATTTGAATTTTTAAACTTACAAGCAAACTTTTTAAATGAAGAAGATTTAGCAGCAAATTTAAATGAAGAAATCGAATTGAGGTGGGAAATTTCATCATCATCATCGTCGTCATCAACAGAAGAAGAAAATAATGCTATACTTAACTATATTCAAAATTTAAATTTCAACAATGAAAACCATATAATTATAAAATATAGAAATTGGATGTTACCGCTAAATGAAAATCACTGGAACTTAACACGTATTTGTGAAAATTGTTCACAAATATTATTTAGTAGTAATGAAAATTTGTTGTTTTATAGTACATTAATAGCAATTAATTTTGTACAATCAAATTATTTGTACTATACAAATATAAAAGAAAGTCATTTTATTAAAAATAATAATGAAATGTATGATTTTTTGTGTAACGAAGATAATAACTATTGTTATAAATGTTTAAATCAATTATATTATTGGTATTCTCCTATAACATGTTCTAATTGTAACTATTAAAAAAATAATGTAATATTTATGTACTTTATTATAATTGTAATTATTATATAACAAATGTAAATTATAATATAATAATACATTTTATTTTATTAATTATTTACCTAAAAACACACAAATTACACATAAAAATAATGCAATATTTATTTACTTTATTATAATTGTAATTATTATATAACAAAAAATTTATCTCTAACAAAATGTGTTATCTTTTTTGCAATAATATAAAATTAATATTTATAAATATTAACATTAATACATATCTGCATTATATAACAAATAAGTAAAAATAGGCAACGCGCCTATTATTTATTATTAAAAAACAGTAAGTATTATTTATTTGTAAAAATAACTACATAAAAATTAACTCCTTTACCCCAAAATATTAATAAATAAGTAAAAATATTAAGTTATGCTGTCAGCATTACATTATTCTAACAATATAAAAAAGTTCACATAAACATAGCCGTAGACAATGAATGGATTTTGTGGTCGGATACGTCCTGGAGCGATTACCGGGCAGCTATGCGTTCTCTATCACACATATTTTAATTCTAATATGAAACTAAATGTCTACGCCTATGGGGTTTTTATTAGCAGTGAAAAAATTTAATCAAAACAAATGCGGAAATAGCTTTATGATAATAAGTTCGTATGCACTTCACAACAGGATGTGTTATCTTTTTTGTAATATTATAAAATTAATATTTATAAATATTAAATAAATCATAAAAATAGTATCGCCATTGTATTCTACGTGTTTAATTTAGTGGGAAAAGACACCTTACTTGCCATATACCTGCATCATATAACATCATTAAATTACTTTGTAAGAAAAACTTTTATCTCTACCAGGATGTGTTATCTTTTTTGTAATAATATAAAATTAATATTTATAAATATTAAATAAATCGTAAAAATAATGCCGCCATTGTATTCTACGTGTTTAATTTAGTGGGAAAAGACACCTTACTTGCCATATAAGGACGTCACAGTGTTTCAACACGTTCTTATCGAATCTTAAAATGTTTCTTATCAAACCCTCAAGATGTTTCAAGACATCTTCATCAACTCTTAATATGCTTGTTTGCTTGCTTGCTTGCTTGCTTGCTTGCTTGCTTGCTATGCTTACGTCATGTTTCAAGACGTCTTCATCAACTCTTAATATGCTTGCTTGCTTGCTTGCTTGCTAAATCTCTTATCTGTGACGTCAATCTTAAACGCCATTTTGTCTATGACGTCATGCAATCCTTATCTTTTAAATCTCTTATCTGTGACGTCAATCTTAACCTAGGTTATGGTTCATTAACCTAGGTTATGATTCACTAACCTAGGTTATGGCTTATCACTAACGTCACTCTTATCTATGACGTCATATGACGTCATCAATCCTTATCTTTAAAATCTCTTATCTGTGACGTCAATCTTAGATCGTTAACTGTTCCAGAACCGCCCTAACTCCCCTACTGTCGTTATAATCCGATAGTTACGAAATGCTACGCCCCACAAATGCTATTCCTCCCTAATGCTAGAAGTTATAAAGTTATCCCCACCACCAGACCCGAAGTTTCCCGACCACACAATGCTACCAGTGATAATGTGGGACGAATAGGGACAGGATGAAGAGTATGAACCATTCATTATAGATCGCTACATAACCGTACCCATGTCGCATTTCGCCTATTAAAATATAGATGGCTATACATTAACTTTGAAATTTGGTGATAACATTTAATTTTTTTCCAACTATAAATATATAAACAATTTGAAATTAACTAAATAATATAAATATAATTATAATAATATAAATAATGAACAGGTTTCATAAATAGTTATTTGTATATCAAGGCCGCGAAATCACTCTTTAGCGTACCGAGAGAAAAATTGTCGCCCAGGCCGCTTGCGGCCGAGGCAAGACAATCTCGAGGGCGCTAATGGATTTCGCGGACAAGGCGTACACAATATTTTTTGTGCAACCGTAAAAAATATGTAATTACAAATTTTATTAATTTTAAACAGTTTCAATGTAAATAGAAAGTTAGCTTTCAAGGTGGCTATGGGATTAACATTTGATAAACAAAACCATGCAATACTTAAGTGTCAAAGTGGTTGTTTACCTAATTTCGCGGCCTGTATTTTCATTTAAATAATAAATTTTCTTTTCTTAGTAGGACTGATTCATATAATAATACTAAGAAACGGAACATTATACATTAAATCCTAAAGTTATTTATAAACAGATCTGATATTTCTCACATCCTTCATTTCTAAAATTTTCTAAAGCTCATAATCTTAAGTCTTTGAATTTAGCTGACAATAATTTCTATACAATTCAATTTTCTAAAATTACTTTCACTCTTGTTATACTGTTTTCTTCTCTTCATTATCAGTTATTGTTGGATAAACGACAAAGAAGTCCCTTTATTGTCTTGATGCACAAAGTTTACAATAAAAAAGACATTTATTACCAGAGAAAATCAAAATTGACTACTCAAAACAAAAAATCCTACTTCAATTCTGTCTTCGTCAATAATACAGTTCTCATATGATTATTACATTATATATTTAAAGAATTATGATATACGAGCATATATAAGAAAAGACCAAAATAAACTACTTATATCTACCACAAACACAACGCTAAAAAATCTGATGTGGCCAGCACATAACCTCTCGTCAGATATTTTACCTGGTTGTACGCATAAAACAAAAAATATTTTTAAATACAAATACATATATTCATGTGTCACTACAAAATAATTCTTACATATTTTTGCAAAATCTATGGGATATTTTAATATAAATTATGTACAATACATACATTTTCTTTATGTTCAATATCCTGAAATTTTCTTTTTCTACTTTCCTTTTCTTTTTCTTTATATTCGTCTTTTTTCACCAATTCCTTTTATATTCTTTTTTACGTATATTCTTTTGCGTTGTTGACTTTTTTTATTCTGATAATCTTTATAATGATGTACAAATATTTTTGACAGTGGCATACAAATATTTTTGACACTGACATTTATGTGTCAATTACAAACATTTGAATTTCTTGCCTTGAAGTAGTTTGACCTGAGATTTTTTACATCAAATTATTTTATATGTATTTCTTTATCTCTAAATCTATAGAAGATATAATAATGAATTTATATTTATCGAATAAAGAATTTAACGTTCTTTAATATAATTATTTACATAAATTTTCGATAAATAATATTTAGATAATTTTTTCTTGTAACTATTACTTTCGGTTGTCCAATTGTTACCAAAACTTAATCAACTCATCCCATTATTGTTAAATTGCGGAATCCGTAGTTAAAAATGTCTTAAGTCTTATAGTATTTGAGATATCGTGGATCCAACATCCACACACACACACACACACACACACACACACACACACACACACACACACACACACACACACACACACACACATCCGCACACACACACACACATCCGCACACACACACATACACACATACACGTACATACACACACATACACACACACACACACACACACCCACATACACAAACACACACACTCACACATACACATACACACACACAAACACACACACACACCCACATACACACACACACTCACACACACACACACACTCACTCACACACACACACACACACACACACACACACACACACACACACAATGAGAGAAGTCAAAAATCACTGTGATAAACACTACAGCACAACGACAACTTTATAAATAATGACAAAGATGGCTATTTCCATGTGGTTTTCTGTTAGAATGATCTAGAATTATTGAAAGCCGCGTGATTAGAAAAATTTCTGTTTATGATCAAAATCACCTTTTACGGAAGAAAACAATATCAATTTACCGGCAATGTTAAATTATATTACCCATATTACTGACATTTAGAAAAGTCTGCGGCGTTAACGTATTTTGAATTTTTGACAGTTTAATACGTCATTTTCTTTGCATCTTTTAAATTTAAGACCTAGGGTTGGTGACACCACTTCCATAATAAAATTTTTTGAAAGGGTTTTTCAATAAGGGCGGGTCGATGTTGGCAGGCTGTGGCGGCGATGTTGTTTTGGTGGCGTCTGTCAAATCTGTTATTTATTATTCTGTCACAGATGCCAAATCACCATGACAAGTTACACGATTGAGCAGCACTTCCAAATGATAAAACTGTATTATCAAAATGAATGCTCGTTAGTGAAAACGTTGCGCGCGTTGCGCCCATTTTACGGCAGACGCGGTGGCCCTTCAAAGTCGACTCTTCAACGTTTGGTGGCCAAATTCGAGACGACCGGATCGGTAAATAATCAGCCAACACCCGTACGTCAAAGGAACGTCGGATCGGCCGAGAACATTGCCGCGGTCCGAGAAAGTGTGCAGGAGAACCCGAGGCAATCAATTCCTCGCCGTGCACAAGAACTCGGCCTTTCGCAGACTTCAACTTGGCGAATTTTGCGTCGGGACTTGGGCCTACACCCGTACAAGATCCAACTGACCCAGGAGCTCAAAGTTAATGACAATAGACAACGCCGTTTGTTCGCTGACTGGGCTTCGGAGCGTTTGGAAGAAGACCCTAATTTTGGCCGAAAAATCATCTTTAGCGATGAGGCGCATTTTTGGATGAATGGCTATGTTAATAAACACAATTGCCGTATATGGGACGACACCAACCCACACGAGGTTCAGCAGGTCGGAATGCATCCACAAAAAGTTACCGTTTGGTGCGGATTTTGGGCCGGCGGCGTCATTGGTCCGTACTTTTTTTAAAACGACATTGGTGAGGCCATCAATGGCGAGCGCTACAGAACGATGATAACAGATTTCTTTTTTCCCAAATTGGATAATATGGAGTTAGACGACATGTTTTTCCAGCAGGACGGCGCTACGTGCCACGCAGCGGACGCCACAATGGACCTTCTGCATGAACGATTTGAGGGTACGGTTATCTCTCGCAGAGGTGACGTGAATTGGCCACCAAGATCATGCGATTTGACCCCACTAGACTTTTTCTTGTGGGGTTTCCTGAAGTCGCAGGTCTATGCCAATAAGCCGCAATCGACGGATGCCCTTAAAGTTAACATTACCAATGCCATCGCTCAAATTCAGCCGGATCTATGAGGCAGAGTCATTGAAAATTGGACCACTCGGATCCGTGCCACCGTGAGAAGCCGCGGCGGACATTTGAAGGATATTATATTCTATACATAATGGCATACATGGGCCTTTCAAATAAAAAAGAATTTCGTTAATACCTCACACACATCTTGTTTTATTCCATTTCAACATCGACCAGCCCTTATTGAAAAACCCTTTAGTTGTGCGATTTGTTTTTTAAAATAAGATCCTCCACTTTTTTATTTATTATTTTAAATCAAAGGTCGTTTAATTTTGAAGGAATTCGTAGTTAACTGCATCTGATTTTTAACCAAACCTATAGCTATATTTCTTGCACCAGTCGCATTAGTAGGCAGTGCGAGAAAGAAAACAATAGTTGTGATGTGACGTAAATATATAAGATACTTAAAATCTCAAATATATCAAAAACTAAAAAATCATTTTAAACTTTTTTTATTATACATGCATCATAATCGCTCTTTAAAACACGCAAAAGCGTGCATAAATCGACCATTACAACACGCTAAATTTTTGAGTTACCTAGGTAACGAAAAATAACAATAAATATGAATAACAACTAAAACAATGTTGGTGCCTTTACCTTCATTGACTTTTCTTCAAAATGGGCCAGTACAACATTTTCCGATACTTTACCTATCTTTTTCTTCCCGCACCATTCGCGAATTGAAAATAACACTTCTTGTAATGATTTTTTGATCGTACGGGCAAAAGATTGTTAATTGCAACATTGGTAATCTCATGCACTTTTTCTGGAATTTGAATATCGCTCTCTGAATCCAGCAGAGCTTCTTTGTCATTTATCTAACAATAACTGACGATGAAGAGCAGGAAATAGTATAAGAAGCGTGAAAGTAATTTTAGAAAATGGAATAGTATAGAAATTATTGCCAGCTAAATTCAAGGACTCAAGATTATGAGCTTTAAAAAATTATAGAAATAAAGAATGTGATCTGTAATCTGTTTATAAATTACCTTAGTATTTAATGTATATTGTTTCGTGTCTTTATATGAATCAGGCCTACTAAGAAAAGAAAATAATTTATTACTAAATTGAATCAAATATTATTTATGAAACGTGTTTATTATTTATATTATTTACTTAATTTTAAATTGATTATATTTTTATGGTAGAAAAAAATTAAAATATAGTAATCACCGAATTTCAAGATTTATAGTATAACCATCGATATTTTAATAGGCGAAATGCGACTATGTAGCGACCTATAATGAATGAATCATACGCTCAGAACACTCTTCATCCTGTACCTATTCATCTCACATTATAACTGGTAGCATTGTGTACGGGAAACTTCGGGCCTGGTGGTGAGGATAACTTTATAACTTGTAGCATTAGGGAGGCATAGCATTTGTGAGGCGTAGCACTTCGGAGTTATAGGATTATCACGACTGACATGAACCGCTGGCAGCTGCGTTGAAGAAACGAAAACGGATCGATAGAGTCAGTCAAGACTGCATGACTGGTCAAAGGGACAGTACGCGTGGGGGCTCCGTGCATAGCAACCTCTTGCTGTTTCTAAAATGTGATAAGCTAAATTCGACTGCGTGCTACAATTCGTGAGTTATCAAGAGTGTATTACAAGATTGAAGAGGCTATGTCTGCTCGCAACAGCGTAGTAGCAGCGTCGTGGAAACAGCGCGTCAAGGCCAGGTTTTCAAGCGAAACCAGCGAGCCCGCCGACAAAACCTACGCATTAGCACCAGTTTATTGACTGTGTCGCCGCCTACGTATCATAATTAGTAAAGATAAGTCTTAATATAAGTTTTTCTGTATTATATTGTACAATAAACTTTTGGGCATTTTTTCTGAATAAAGTATACGTGTTGTATGCCCTTCTATCATTTTAAGAACCCAAATTAATAAATAAAAATTATACCCTGGAACGAAAGAGTTATTACATACTTTTCGTTAAATTATTTCATTATTGTAGGTAATGCCCTCCAGTGCATAAAGTCATATCTTGGTAACAGATTTCTAATTGAGCATATTAATCTTGATGGACATACGTATAAATCTGTAAGAAAACCTATAACAACTGCAGTCCCGCAAGGCTGTGTACTTGGTCCTTTATTTTTTCTCCTTTTTATTAATGACCTCCCTAACTTTTTGCATCAGCATGTTTGCCTTTTTGCAGATGATACTTCTATTATAATAGCCGCTTCGTCGAATATTATCATCGACTCTGAATTGCAAAATTGTGTTGAACGCACGGAAAACTGGTGCAACATAAATGGTGTTGTACTTAATTCTGGCAAGCGTCAGTTGTTTCAATTTATCTTAAAAGGACGTGATTTCAGTTTATCTGCATCTCTTAACAACACTGTCCTTGTTCCAGTTACTTATACTAAGGTTCTTGGTTTACACTGCAATTTTAATTTTTCTTGGGCTCATCGTAGCTAATATCTTATATAACAATTATCATTTGCATGTTGTGGAAAAAGACAATTAAAAAAATCTGATGTGGCCAGCACATTACCTTCCGTCAGTTATATGAGGTATTTACGAAAATTCTACCGGTGAACTGTTACCGGTAAACAGCTTTTTATCAGGTTATAGCTACCGGAATCGATATTATAAGAACGCAAGTGGTAAACAGGGTAGATCCATAACCTATGAAAAATTTGAAAATTTAAAACAGGTTAGAAATTTGATGTGGTTAATAAACTGAGAAGAGTCCTGCTTTGAATACATTTCCAGTTTTGACGCGCGCGCTTCGCTTTGCATCACTATCTTTTTTTGAGATTCGATTCTTCATGTTTTCGAACACAGTCGGTAGATGCGGTATCTACCGGTAGAATTTTCGTAAATGCGTATGTATTTTCTATAAAATCCATACAGAAAGTTTCTGGCGAAAGATTCTAAATTTCTTGTATGTACATTACCTTTCGACAGTTGTATGTATTTTATATAAATTCCATGCAGAATGTTCCGAGCAAAAAGATCCTATATACGAGTAAAATTATAACAAATATACTACGAATATGACAATTGCACTTGACACTGACATCTTTCAATCAGAATTTTCTTAATATATTACACACACACACACACACACACACACACACACACACACACATACATACATACACACATACACACACACACACACACACACACACACACACACACACACACACACAGACATCATCGTAAAAACAGTAAAATCGTATTCTAGGGACCTTAAAACGTGCTTATTCATTAAAAACTCACCACCGAATTTTTTTACCAAAGACAATACCTTCCTTACCTAAAGTTGACGGAAGGTAAAAATTATTAACATTGACATTATTAAACAATATTATTACGCACATGTATATAGTAAATTATCTTACTGCATTATTTACTGGTTTAACCCACCGCAAACATAACATATTTTTAAAACACATAAAATGATAGAGCCATAATGGGCTGTAGTTTTCAAACTTGCAGAGATATTTTTGATTACATTGTTCGTTATTCGTGAAAAAATCCTACACTTTTCCCTACGAATAAACAAGTTCACGGGGTCGAACGTAAATTTCGGGTAACGGTTGAGCATTGTACAATGTTTTATGATATACTGAATCGTAAATAACTTGAAAAAATTATTGAAACATACCATTAAATTATTTGATCGAAATAGTCTTTGAAAACATATGGCGAAATAACAAATAAATAGAACTGTATATATGTTGCTATGGTGTCAACAGCCTGTAAATTTTCTAACGGGCGGGGCCCGTAAAAACCTTCCTAACCACTAGAGACAGAGCTCTGTTATAAGAGGTTTATGATTCAGTATAACGTAAAAGATAAAAGTCCATTCACGACAACAATATAATTTTAAACTAACTATCAGAGACAAGTCTATTGGTCGGAATTGGATAATTTTTGAGCCGAACCAATAAAACTATTTAGCTCTGCTCGCAAGTTAGTTTAAAATTCTTTAACTTAATGCAAATGGTTTATAAAATTCGCGCGATTTATGCTCTACAGTAAATTTTTTGGGAGATTTCCGATCAAGGTCATCTGTATCATTAACGAATTAACAAATTGGCATTTATGTATCTCTCTCACAAGAAGCGTGTGCGATAAGCCGATAAGAATGGATATAACACGCTTGTCTTTCAAAAATTCATTTTGTTTCCACTAAGTTAGGGCATTCCATTTTAAAACGATGCTCGTTGTTTCGCATTTATTGATTCAGATATTTTACATTGATTCATAGCCGTACGAATAACGTTATTTTCGGTCAGTGTCACAGACACTGTGTCAGTACCTTATTTTTCACATGAGACGAGATTACTCTGTATCTCGTCTCGACATAATTTTTCTTGCCTTCTCTCGATCTCGACGCGAGAGTCTCGAATTTCTCGAATTTATAATTAGCAAAGAAACGAGTACCACTAATTAAAACTGATTATTTTACTGTCTGGTATTTAAATGGTTAGGTATAAAAAATACACAATATCATGGACTTATTAACCGTTGCTGGGCGTGTCAATCTGTTTTGTATGCAGATATTGGTAATTATATTTATATGTATATAAGTATAGTGCGGGCACTTGAAGCTGATGTGAAGAGTACACCATAGGTATATATATATATGTATATATATATATATATATATATATATATATATATATATATATATATATGTATGTATATATATATATATATATATATATATATATATATATATATATATATATATATATATATATATATATATATATATTGTTCTTTTATAGGTACTTATATTTTAATTGGAAAATACATGTTATAAAAAAGTATATTCGAGATCCCGACTTTCCACTCTCGTCTCGAGCAAATCTCGAGGGCATTACTCTCGTCTCGTCTCGAATTGTCGAGACGAGAATAAGGTTAATCTCGTCTCGAAAATTCGAGATATTCGGGACGAAATCTCGAAAATGCGAGATCTCGCGGCATCACTATTATTAATGTTAATGCCATTTTATATACTTGTTATCCTAGGCTTCCTTAATGCTAGTTGTTATTGACATTATATTTTATTTTATATAAAATGTGTTTACATACTACATACAATTTTTTAAATTTATTTAGCTTACATTTCATTTATATATTATTAAATCTTTCACACACTCTTCAATTACCGTACAGGAGGCGAGACGGTAAGTAAATAAAAACAATGATCAAAGCTTACTTTAAAAATAACAACTAATAATGTTTAATGTCAAAATAATTTACAAATTTTACTTTTTTAAAATTTTTTGAGACGATTTGCAAAAATTTTTATAAGCATCACGAACGTTACGGAATTACCGATCTCAGACAAAATTCGATCGGTAAACTGTCCTTAGCGTTCTTAATACTTAATATACAGGAAGAGTCTTGGAAGAACCCCCCTTAACTTTTTTATTATCAGTAATAAAGAAAAATGGCTTACACAAAAGTTTTATTATTTGAAATATACTATGTGATGGCAGATGTATATATTTTTTTCTGTTTTCAACGATGTATTAGTTTTTATCAATGTATTTGAAACAATTCGAGAAAAATAAGATAATTGAGATATATTAGATATATTTTTTAACAAATACCAATTAAATGTCTATTTTATTTTGTTGTTTCCCACTGTTGTATTTTGTTTATTTTTACATAGCCACCGAGATTATTTGAACAAAAATTATTTCCCATATTTCTCAATTATCTTATTTTTCTAAAAAAAATTCAAATACATAAATAAAAACTTATACATCGTGCAGATGGCAGATGTAAATATTTTTTATAGTCAGGTTTACAAGATACGACTATCAACTTTTATTTCGTCGTATCTTGTAAATCTGACTTTATAAAAAAAATATTTACATCTACCATCAAATAGACCATATTATTTATTATAGCGCCTCTGCCGGCATATTTATGAAATGAAAAAAGCGTGCCAGGGTGACAAACTATTTTTTAATTTTTCCAATTAAGTTGGCAATACTAACTTTTTTCTCTTTACTATTCTTAGGAAAAAAAGGAAAAGATATTCTTTTTTAATTAATGGATTTAAATCACAATCCGGAAAGAAACAACAGTAAACAGGCATAATGGGTTATGTGACTAAATTTTTATTTTTACATAATATGATACTAGACAAAAAAATAAAATACCCGTATTTTTTACATCGATAAATTATTCATACTTTACGAGAAAATAATTATTAAAAATTTGGATTTGTGACGTGACAATGGTAGAAGCGTGAAAAAAGACGGTTAGACAGAGAGGGAAAGAGATAGTTTTAGCCAAATATGATCATGCTCTACCCTGCCACACCTACCACAACATAAACGCGGCGCTGATAGGCTGATGTATCTATCTGTCTTTGTCCACGATTCTAACATACTTACGGCATATATCCCTTCTCCAAAACATTAAATTGTTAATAACAAGGTTATTACAAATTAATGTTAGGTTTTATTATTATAATGAGAAGCTATAGTGGTTAGATTTTATATTTTATGACATATATATTGAAATTCGAATGTGGTCACATACCCCATTAAAATATATATATATATATATATATATATATATATATATATATATATATATATATATATATATATATATATATATATATTTCGCACTTTACAAAAGAATCACAACAAAAAAATTGTCAGTGACAGAAAAGTAAACAGGTGCTTAAAATTTTTAAATTCCAATATTCATTTTATTGATTATTTATATATTATAAGGGCAGAATCCAGTAGTTAAACATGAAATGAAACTTGCAAAAAATTATCGTTCATTTACATCAACATAAAATAATATTTTGCGATAAAAATACATTTTTTCCCATAAGATAACATTGGTTCCATTTCCGTTGTACTCCCAAGCATATGATTGGTGCATTCTGAGTATGCTCATAGTATATTTAAAATAATAAATCTTTTATATGAGCTATGTTTTAATATTATTGATATATTGATAATAAAAAAGTTAAACGGAGCGGCGTTTTCCAGACACCCTATATATATATATATATATATATATATATATATATATATATATATATATATTATATATATATATATATGTAATGAAATTACAATTCCATAATTCAAATATCTCAGGTGCGAGCAATTGTTTATGAAACAATTAAAATAATACTTGTGCTTAGGAGCTGACATTGTGATTAGTGAATGTCGTTTTTATCTTCCGTCACCCTTAGGTAAGGAAGTTATTGTCTGGTCAAAAAATTCGGTGGTGAGTTTTTAATGCATAAGCACGTTTTGAGGTCTCTAGAATACGATTTTACTATTTTTACGATCTTGTCTGTGTGTCTGTCTGTCTGTATGTATGTACGTATGTATGTATGTATGTATGTATGTATGTATGTATGTATGTATGTATGTATGTATGTATGTATGTATGTATGTATGTATGTATGTATGTATGTATGTATGTATGTTTGTATGTATGTATGTATGTATGTATGTATGTATGTGTGCGTGTGTGTGTGTATGTGTGTGTGTGTGTATATGTATATGTATATGTATATATATATATATATATATATATATATATATATATATATATATATATATATATGTATATATATATATATATATATATATATATATATATATATACATATATATATATATATATATGTGTGTGTGTGTGTGTGTGTGTGTGTGTGTGTATGTGTTTGAAAGATGTCAGTGTCAATTGGCATATTCGTAGTATATTTTTGTTATAATTTTACTCGAAATATAGTATCTTTTTTCGAAACTTTCTGTATGGAATTTTTATAAAATGGATCTACCCCTGTTTACCACTTGCGTTCTTAAAATATTGATTCCGGTAGCTATAACCTGATAAACAACTATTTACCGGTAACAGTTCACCAGTAGAATTTTCGTAAATGCCTCATATATCTGACTGAAGGTAATGTGCTGGCCACATCAAATTTTTTTAAATTACAGGTAAAATTGTGTAATTAATGTAAATTGGAGAGTGTAAATAATAACTTCAATAAAACTTTAATTACAGAAACTCAGTTGCGTTACTGATTGCTGGTGTCATCAAATCATACAAAGGAGCTTATAAAACGACATTTTTCGTCATGACAACAAAAATGGAAAAATAAACATTTTAATTCACAATACTAGGATCATCAGATGGAAAATCAAATGTAACCTGCATAACCTCAATGGAGACTCCACATGGACGTATTTTTGATATCCCAGACGATATCAAGCCTGTAAACAAGCATATGTACAGGGTGTAAATCGAAAAGTGAAACATAGGACTTTAACATGGGAAATCAATTTTTCTTTGCGCAAACGTTACCTAATTATTTTATGCAAAAATACTTTAAATAAAAGTTATAGAGATTTAAATGCAGCATCTAAATCATAAGAAACAATTATTTTATCTCTTCATATAAACGTAAAAATTTATTACAAAGTTACAGTTTTTATGAACATTTTGTCTAAGCAGCCATGGATATATGACAAAAAAACAAATACGTTGTTTTTTGTCATAAATCCATGGCTGCTTAGACAAAAAGTTCATAAAAACTGTAACTTTGTAATTAATTTTTACGTTTATATGAAGAGATAAAATAATCATTTCACATGAATTAGATGCTGCATTTAAATCTCTATAACTTTTATCTGAAGTATTTTTGCATAAATTAATTAGGTAACGTTTGCGTAAAGAAAAATTGATTTCCCATGTTAAACTTCTATGTTTCACTTTTCGATTTACACCCTGTACATAGCGAATTCCAGCACATTTGCAAAAGTAAAAACTAAACTTGTGGATACCAGTGGATGATGAAATGAGAGAAATCTATCTTGATCAAGGTAAAAATTTGCAGTTTGGTGACCAGTATTTAGAAGAAAAAATACAACCTACGGCTATTAACCATGAAGGTGTACCAAAAATTCAAAATATAGGAAAAATAACTGAAAAGTTCTTAATTGAAAAATTCTCGGATGGAAGATTTTGAAAAAGAATGTGAAAGGCTTGAGATTCTAGAGGATGAGAAAAAAAATGGAGACCTTGAAACATCTACTTGAAAAACAATGTTTGGATTGGTATGATAGTATGTTAATAAAATTCTCAGTCAATTCAGATTGGAGAATTTTGAAGAAAAACTTTTGTGCTACTTATGAAAAAAAAAGGCTGGTCCCAAATCAAATATGCCTTTACATTCAAATACCAAGCTAGTTCTCTATTAGAATATGCCACAAACAAGAAAGATTATTGTTAGAAGTTAATAAATCAATTGACAATGATACACTGATAAACCTGATTGTGTTAGGCTTGCCAGAAAATATGATGGACAGGCTTGATAATGAAACATTGACTTCAACTACTCATCTATTTAGTGAGATGAACAAGAATGAACACTTGGTACACAAAAAAATTATGTATTCTTGAATTATAAAGGAAATGTTGAATCCAAACAAAACAAAAACAAACAGATTGGACATAGAGAAGAAACACAAATGTAGTATTTGTGAAAAGTTCAAAAAAGGAACACGCTACCACTCAGAATCGACTTGTTGGTTCGAACCTAAAAATCAGGCTAACGAAAAATATCAAATTAGACTTATCAACAACTGAGCTGCAAAATGAAAATCCAAAAAACTATTAGTGCCGCCATTAATAAAAATAAAGTTAGTATTGATTAAAAATATTAAGGTTTTTGGAGTCTACGACTCAGGCTCAAATGTCTCATTAATGAACTCAAGATTATTAAAAATAAAAAATAAATTAATTGATTCAAACAGTACTAGTTTTAAAACTATTAATAGCGTTAAAAAATTAAGTGGCATGGTAACACTAAATATAAAAAATTTTGACAGAAAAATAAAATAATATTTTTGTAATTGATAAAGATAATTTTGATTATAATTTTTTGATTGGCTTAGATTGTATACAAAACTTTTATTTATCTCAAGACGCAAAACCTGCAAATAAGTCAAAAAGTGCCAATACAAAAAGATAATATTTTATTAACTCTGTATTAACTATCTCCATATATATATATATATATATATATATATATATATATATATATATATATATATATATATATATATATATATATATATATATACACTGACGATATAAATTAACGAATCACTTTTATAAACTCAGCTAATATTAGAATATTTTTATTTTCGTCAAAATTTTAATCATTGATTTTTATAATTTTACTTTTATGGTAAGAATTAAAACAATGAAAGAATAAAAACTTAATAAAATTGTAAGAGAACGAAGAGAAACACTTTTAACAAAATTTAACATGCGATTAAAACACTTAATATTTAATGTTTCCTCCTCTTGCTCGGATAACAGCCTGGCAGCGACGGCCCATACTGCTAATTAATGCTCCAATGTCATTCTGGTCTATATCTTTCCAAATTTCCTGCAATTTTTGCCCGAGATCTTCTTGGTTGATTGGACGCCGAGGAAGTGCTCTAAGCCGTTTACCCATCGTGTCCCAAAGGTGTTGTATGGGAATAAGATCCGGACTTCTGGCTGGCCATTGCGTTGTGGTGATATCCACTTCGGCACTATTCGGGCAGAATGGGGTTTTGCATTATCATGCATAAAGATGAAGTCGTTTCCCCCAAAAGGCGCAAAAGGCTTTACATATGGTTCTAAAATGTTTTCTATATAAGATGCTGCCGTGATGCTCCCTCTTGGTATGACCACCAACTGTGTGCGAGCCTCTGAAGTGATACCACCCCACACCTTAACCGAACCTCCACCAAACATAACAGTTGGAACAATGTTACATTGCGCATAACGTTCACCTGCCGTCTGTATACACGCATCCGTCTATCACTGCTATTAAGGCAAAATCTGGACTCGTCTCTAAACATAACATTAGCCCAATCGGCCTATAACCAGTTAATATGTTCCTGAGCAAACGTTAATCTGGCTCTGCAATGCTCTGCGGTTAATTGGGGTCCTGTTGCTGGTATTATTGGGGTCCGTTTCCTCCCTTGACCTGGCCTTCTTGAGTATGAGTGAGTTTCCCGATGTCTCTTCAAGACCCGAGATACGGTCGATTGGTTAACACCAAGGCGCTAACCGATGTAACGCTGACTCGAACCTTCTTCTGCAAGTGTTACTGCAGCCACAGCTTCTTCAACACTTAAATTAAGATTCTGACGTCTATTCATATTCATGCTTCACTATTTAGCACTTAATTTCTAGAGTACATCAAAACATTCAAAACAAATCCAAAAATGAATTTAATATGAAGCTTTCTTTCAGTCAGAAAAGAAAATTTTATTTACTGACAGAATACCATGAGAACAAAAAATATAAAACAATCAGTAAAACATCATAATTGATAAGCTTTTTCCTTACATAAATAATTTCCGCTCAAACATAACATCGGTTCCAAGACATAGAATAAATTATAAATAATGCGTTAATTTCTTTCGCCAGTGTATATACGGATGCCAGTTTACTAGGAGTAACAGAAAACCAAAGAAGAAAAACCGACGGCATATTTTTCAAAAAAATTCAACGGAATACAGAAAAGAAAAGAGGCTATATACCTGGAGTGTCTGGCAATTAAAGAATGCGTTAAATATTGGCACCATTACTTGAACAGAAAAAAAACTTGAGGAATTAAAAACTGGACCAAATGAAATCGCAGAAAAATTATTAAACATGGGTCAAAAAAATCAGAGTCGAATCTTGACAATGTCTCTAAGCTGATTCCAATCCCAACTCCTGAAGATGAAGAAAAAGATGAAGATGGCAACGACTACTAAAGTTGTAAATAAACAATCTGTAAATATTTTGTCCTCTGCGATCTCGCGAGTGTCGGTATAGAAAGCGAGTGTACATATTTTTATAAGAATTTCAGGTGTGAGTAATTGTTTATGAAACAATTGAAATATTACTAGTGGTTAGGAGCTGATATTGTGATTAGTGACATTAAATGTCGTTTCTTTAGTTGCAAGTTAAGTTGTGTAAATTATGTAAATTGGAGAGTATAAATAATAACTTCAATAAAACTTTAATTACAGAAACTCAGTTGTGTTGCTTCTTAATTTATAATTTTAGACCCCCTTATTACTTAATACTTTTTTAAAGGGAATCTAATTTACTATCAAAATAAATAAATAAATATAGGCTGTTCCATTAAGAAATATAAATTTCCATATTGTTGCGCTTAAATGGAGCACCCTGTATACAAATGGATATGGTACGTAGATAGATAATACTCTATCATATAAATTATATTTGTAGAGTTTTTCTATCTGACTTAAAATAAAAGAGATATAAAGAGAGGACAGACCGATGAATCACCTGTATATACCGTGTGTCTGTCTTAAAGGTGTACATAGGAGATTAACATGGGAAATCAGTTTTTTGCAATTTCCTGTTCACCTAATTATTTCAAGCAAAAACGCGTCAAATAAAAGTTTTATGGCATAAAATTCTGCATCTAAGTCAATGAACAAAATGACCTTTACATGCGTTGTAACGACAGAAATTAATTATGAAAATGTCGAAAATTACGTTGAAAATATCGACAGCCATGGAATCGAACAAAAAATTAATAAATGCTTGACGTTTTATCAAATTGTCAGAAACGTCAAAAAAGTTAACTTGCGTTGTGACAGATAAAACCTCAATCATTTATTTATTTTTTGTCCAATTCCATTGCTGTCGATATTTTCAACGTAATTTTCGACATTTTCATAATTAGTTTCTGTCGTTACAAAGCATGTAAAGGTAATTCTGTCTATTGATTTAGATGCAGAATTTTATGCCCTAAAACTTTTATTTGACGCGTTTTTGTTTAAAATAATTAGGCGAGCAGGAAATTGCAAAAACCCGATTTCCCATGTTAATCTCCTATGTACACCTTTAAGACAGACACACGATATATATATATATATATATATATATATATATATATATATATATATATATACTGTGGACACTGAAAACCGTGACATAGTTGTTTAACATGGGAAAACAGTTTTTTTCAAATATCACCTGTCTCGCAAGACTATAGTGGGAGTTTTTGATATGGTTAGAAAGATTATTTAATTTGGCATCGAAGAGTATACTCTTAATTTAATGGGTTATTAGTGAAATATTTGCATAAGTATAATACAATTTGACAGTTATTACTTATAATTTATTAAAAACAGTAATCATGGAAACGTATTTCGTAGCTGAATTGGTTAGATCGGGGCACCGTAATAATTATTCACAAGTTCAAATCAAAACTGCATTATACTTTCGCAAATATTTCAATAATAAGCCATTAAATTAGGAGTATTTAAATACTCTTCGATGCCAAATTAAATATCCTATCCAATCAAAAACTGTCACTATAGTCCTGCGGGGCATATTATATCTGAAAAACTGTTTTCCCATGTTAAACGCCTGTCACGGTTTCCAGTGTTCATACTATATATATATATATATATATATATATATATATATATATATATATATATATATATATATATATATATATATATATATATATATATTTGCGTTCAACATAGAACATGCTACACAAACTACCGCTATTAAAAAAACTTTTTGAACTTCAAATTGAAACTTGAGAATCGTTGACAGACTGCATTGAGATTATAAGAGGTGGTTGGTTATGTACTCGTAGAAAAGTAAAACAATACTTTTTTTTCAAAATATTGTTTCTTTGCTACGGGCGCACTATTTTCGTACTTTCATATTTATCTTTCTCATGGTTAAGATGTCCTCAGCTTTTGTCAGACAGATTTGAATCATACACACGGGCTCTCAAATCAAATGGTTTGAGAGCCCGTGGGGGTGACGTCTGTGACAAATCCCTTCAATAATGCAGATGCATCGTATGTATTGTGAATTCATACACCTGCGCATAAAAACAGACTGGTTCTTTCAGAAATGGATATTAAACTGATGATCTATTGTTATTTTTTTTAAATATTAATCGACATATTAAACTAATTACTTCTTTGAAATCAATACGCAAATGAAATAACATAATTAGTTAGTAATACATAATCTGTATTACAGAAACGATTGTATATGTAAAATGGCTCTTAAAATCTGTAATATTATATATAATAAATACGTCTATTTTTCAAATGATATACAGAGATTTTTTGATAAGAACGATTACAGTCTGTTTGCCCAATATTTTAGGGTGTATTTAAGTTTTTATTATATAAGTGGACTGCCACTATATAATATTACGTTTGTCAACAACGAATATCGAATTTCATGCAAGAAATTTAAATTGAAAGAATATGCATTACTAATTGGTAAGTAATACTTTAAAGATAATTTTTTACATAAAAAACATTAAGCGATACATAGTCAGTATTCACATTTGTCCATGTAATTTATGAGATATATTGTACCATCGTTCTACTTAGATTTCGGCAAGTAGTTTCAGAATTCTCTAATGCCGTAAAGGTTGAATCTTCCTATAGCTAATGGCTGTATTTTGTAGAAAACTGTAAGGTTTACAGATCTGTAAATGTAAATTAGTAAAAAATAACTGAGAAAAATTCAATTTTTGTTGTAAAATTATACATAATAGTGACAGCTATCGTTGCAATTTTCAATTATTTACAGATTTACAAATCTATGACTTACAGATAGTTTTGTACAGAATGAGATCGTAAAGTTGGTCATTCGCATATTGTGTTCCGAAGATTCTTCGTCCTCTTTGCATAGTCGAAAAATATTGTTTCCAGCTTTATCAGTTTTATGCAGACAGTATTTCAGAGGACAATGACCAGTAGGGATAGTGTCATAGTTTAAAGTTCTTTTTGCGTAGATGAGGACAAAGTGAACTACTTCGTTTGACTTGAATAACGTCTTTCTAATATGAGGAAATGACTGACTCCTTCCAGTTTTAAATTTTCTTAATGTAATAAAACTTCTAAAGATCATAGTCCAGTCATTGGGTAGATTTACCCTGCAAAAAGTCGGGTAATTTTTATTTTTGGATATGTTACATGTTTAGAGGTCTCAATAAAAAATAAAAGTTTTAGCCCTTGGGGCTCTCCGGTAAGCTCCGCTAACTTGGAAAAAATGCACCTAGCCCAAGGCCCCCGGCCCGAGGGATTGATGTCGTCCTATGGGCATTATCATCTAGTAACGCTCGTGGTGCATACAAGATTTTATGTTTCACTAGAATATGTGAAACAAGTTATAAAATTTTGATTACAATAATGCTTAAGCTTTGGCGTTGTTAAGGATGTTGTTTAATTGTTTTGTTTATTATCAACGTTAATTTATTTTTAAAACATCAACGTTCTTTGTCGTTGGAGATGATGAATGGTGAATTTGATGTTTCGGAAAATATTTTATCAAAACTGTATAAATAAATTATTTTAAATTCTTCTGTATACTTTGAGGAAAAGAAACGTATAAATTTTCCCCTAATTGTTTAATTCTAGTTTATAGAAGATGTACCTAAATATTATATTTTGAGGTTATCACATGACAGATCGCAGTTCTTTATTTCCTGTGTATTTATTTCTGAAAATTATTACATTTTGGAGATTTTGTACTGCTTTGGATGTATCACGTGTGACGGTAAATAATGTCAAAAATAAATTGATTCATTACAATAATTAGTAAACTCCGTTGGGTAGAGGACTCCAAGTGTGCTTCATTTTTTGCTAGAAGAAACAGAAACGTATCTCTAACGAACCTAAACAGATTTTAGAATTTATCGTTATCATAGATGTCGAAAGGATTCTTACTGTAATGTGCAGCGCCCGTCGTCGCCGCCGCTGTCGCAGCCACGCCGGGGTCGCCGCAGCGATGGGCGAGTGTCTATTTTTAGCGATGACGCAATAGCCACGGAGCGCCGTACGTTGTAAACAGATCTATCCGAACTTGTTTAACCCTAGAATACTGGACATTCGTAAATTTTACGACCCCCTACATACTTCGTCTTTTTTCGGATCATTTCGGGTGTTGCATCTTAGCGCGCATTCCAGTACCTTTATTTTTAGTGGTGATCTAGCAGGTGGTGAGTTTAGTTACTGTTAACCTCCTCGCTAAATACGCAAAAATTAAGACGCATCGTAAAATTTACGAATGTCCAGTATTTTCGTACAGTTTGAAAGTAACCACATTTTCATCAATTTCTACAGTAAGAAATTTTGTTTTAATGCTTTTTGAATTTTTAACACCGTTAATTGTTTTTTCTCAGAAAATGGCTAGAAAATACTTGACACAAAAAAAAATAGAGGCCGAAGTACAACGTATAATGTGTGGCGATGAAAGTGAAGCTGAACCGTTTGAAGACAGTGGTAGTGATTGGGAAGAGGATAACTTAGAAGTTGAACTGGAAGGCTCAGACAGCGACAGCAATGATGAACATATGTCTGATTTGGCAACAAACGCATATGAGTCTACTGCATCTGAAGATCAACCAGTTCAAAATCGAGAAGATCGTGCAGAGACAACGCCAGAAAACAACGAAGAACCAAGCGACATACCGGACAACGACGAGGAACTAAGTGATGTACCGGAAAACATTTCTATTCAGTACGTAATAAAACCTAATAAAAACTCTCTAAAAGGAAAAAATGGTCATAAATGGTCAGCAATAATGCCTGCTAAATGTAAAAGAACGGCAGCAAGAAACATCGTTCATTTCATACCTGGTCCCAAGGGTAATGCCAAAAACGTTTCTACGTTTGAGGAATATTTCTTGTTATTTTTCTCAGATGACATAATAGAAATAATTCTTTTACACACAAATTCAGAAATTACCAGACAATCACAGAAATATCAAAGCCACGCTAATGTGTCTCAAACGACAAAAAATGAGCTAAAAGCTCTTTTTGCTGTCTTGATAATGTCTGCAGCTAATAAAGATAATCATTTGTCTTCAAAACATATGTTTGACCCTAAATTATCAGGAAAATTTTATAGGGCGTGCATGAGTGGAGAACGCTTTTTGTTTCTAATAAATTGCTTGAGATTTGATTCTAAAGAAACAAGACAAGAAAGAAAGAAAGAAGATCCATTTGCACATATCCGTGAAATATGGGACATCTTTATCGAAACATGTAGGACATCATATACACCTTCGTCATACCTTACTATTGATGAGCAGCTGGTTGGATTTCGTGGACGATGTCCATTCAGAATATACATACCAAATAAACCGTCTAAATACGGCATTAAAATTGTTATGGTGTGCGACTCTTCTTCAAAATATGTCGTAGATGCAAGTCCTTATTTAGGGAAGCAAACAAAAACAAATGGTTTGCCGCTGGCTTCACATTTTGTAAAAGATCTGACTAAATCTGTTTATGGTAGTAATAGGAACATTACAATGGACAATTGGTTCACTTCAGTTCCTTTAGCTGATGAATTACTAAAAGATCCTTATAACCTTACGGTTATTGGTACTCTTCGGAAAAATAAAAAGGAAGTTCCTACAGAATTATTGGAAGTACGAAATAGAAACCCAAATACATCTATATTTTGTTATGATCAGAAGAAAACCTTGGTATCATATATGCCAAAAAAAAAAAAAAATTGTCTTACTTCTTTCAACTCTTCATGAAGGGAATGACGTTACAGCAACAGGAAAACCGTTAATAATAACTCATTACAACGAGACAAAAGGCGGAGTAGACACATTCGACCAAATGTGTTCAAATATGAACTGCAGTAGGAAAACTCGAAGGTGGCCAATGGTAGTGTTCTACGATATGCTAAATATTGCAAACGTAAATTCGTATGTTATTTATACTTCAAATACATTAAAACTAAACAAAAAACCCTTACGCAGATACGAATATATGATTGAATTAGCTCATTGTCTTGCAAAACCATGGATGAGTGAGAGATTAGAAAATAAAACACTGCGAAGAAATCTTCGACAAGACATAGGCGATATTCTAAATATCTCTAGTGAAAACGAAACTCCGATGTGTGAAGAGAAAAAACGCACTATTTGTTTTTACTGCCCAAGTAAAAAAAGGCGTATGACTACGACGTATTGCAACACATGCCAACATGCCATATGTGGGGAACACCGTGGAAATATATGTACAACGTGTGCAACAGAGTAAAAATGTTTATATTAAAATAAGTTAATATATGTATTCAAATTACAATTTATTTAGAATTATGTTTGCTAATGTTTGTAATGTAGAAATTTACTTAATTTTAATTTAATAAAAAAATCGTAAAATTTACGACTGTCCAGTATTCATGTATGTTTGAAATAGTCCAGTATTCTAGG
Source organism: Harpalus rubripes (assembly GCA_963082715.1). Lineage (NCBI taxonomy): Eukaryota > Metazoa > Arthropoda > Insecta > Coleoptera > Carabidae > Harpalus > Harpalus rubripes. The sequence continues at coordinate 19,232,591 of OY720455.1, forward strand.
GTTAATTACTCGGGTAACGTGTTCTATATTGTATTTGATGTTTTTATCTAGAATGATGTTCTAGTAATTTCTCGAATACAAACGCCGGAGTATATAAGCACTGTTAGCAAAGGCATTGGACAGTCTGATATAAACAAGCGTCATGAAATTAATAGTTAAATAAACAGATAGTCGATAAGTTGTGAACATAAATAAATATAGTCATATAAATAAATGAGTTACATATTGTTTAAATAAATAACCTGTGTTTAAGTGTTTTATAATATTCTTAGTCTTAAATTAGTATTTAGTATTTGTTTAACCCTAGTAATAGTTATTTTAATTATGTTTTAATATCTATTTATCGTTATAATAAACTTTTATTTTAATTAAGATTTTAATCAACTTTCATGAAAACGGATATGTCTATTATAATTAAATTAAAAATGACTTCTGTGTTGTGCTTTCAGACTTGTTTTCTTACTATATTAATTGTTGTATCTAATAATTAATGTATTAATTGTTGTAATCAATCATTATTATTCGCCTGCAAAAATGGACAGAAAGTTTCGATGTCCTTCCGAAATCACAATCGGTCTTCCGGAAAGGAAGATCCTGCTCTGATAATGTCTGTACTTAACTCTATAATACAATCTCGTATTCTAACGAACAAGGAAGGGGTATCTATATATAATATTTGTGGATTTCCGAAAAGCATTTGATTCTGTAATCCATGAAAAACTATGGCAAAAAATTAACAATGGAGTATGTGGCAAAGTAACTGGGTTATTCTAAAATATTTGCAACCAGGCTACGTCACAGGTCTCTATGGAGACATATTATCCCCTGAGATCGAAATTATGTAAGGATGTACTCTAAGGGGAGTGCACCAGTCCAATCCTATTCCCACTCTACATTGTTGATCTGGAAACAGAACTAAAAAAATACACACACACATATATATATATATATATATATATATATATATATATATATATATATATATATATATATATATATATATATGAGTCCAAAAACTGATATTTTAACATTGGAATATGCAAATGACTTAGCCATCTTCGCCAATTATCCTCAGATATCCAAAAGAAACTAACGGCGTTAGACACCTATAGATAAAATTAATAATAATAATAATAATAATAATAATAATAATAATAATAATAACATAATAATAATAATCTTTATTTGTCTTTAGAAAAATCGAATACAAAAGGATTGGTATCAATAGGTTATTTCAACATTTCATATATATATATATATATATATATATATATATATATATATATATATATATATATCACAAGTTAGTGATTCTACATATAGATGACAGATTGTTTAGTTTGTATAAAAGCATGTGTTTTAAAAGCCATGTCTAAATATTTATAAAAGCTAGAGTTTCTCTATAGTTATATCTGCCAGTGGACCTTGGAATAGTATATTCTATAACTAGTATGGAATAGATAATTTCCGCGCGAGCAAAAAGATTGTAGGCCGAGCCGTAGGCGAGGTCTACGGTTTCGCGAGTGGCGGAAATACTATTCCATACAAGTTTTAGACTATACTTTCTCTCTCTCTCTCTCTCTCTCTCTCTATATATATATATATATATATATATATATATATATATATAAATTTGGCGGAGAACCACGTCGAACTATATACCGGGTAGAGAAACAGGCCAAGAAAAACTGAAAATGAAGGTAGTCCAAGAAACACTGAACCAGCTTTTAAAAATTCTCCTATGCCTGACTCCAGATACGTTAAAATACGAGGTCTGTTAGAAAAGTATCCGACCTTTTATTATTTATCAGTTTTATTTGTCACTATTGATATACATATTGAATGAATATTTGACCAGTTTTAAAAATTTATTTTGGGGATTTTCTGTTCTTTATCTTCCTTCTGTCTTTTATCTTCAATTGCGTATTGCTGCCTGTCATTTTCATACCGATTTACAATTCGAGATGATGATGGTGACGTTTGGGCCACCGGATTTATATTTTCTACGTGGTTCATTATTTTCTCAGCTACTTTTATTTTATTTTCTATTGAATTATCTATGTATCCTTCGGCTACTTGTGAGGACTTCCAACCTCCGTGCCTCTTTAAGTTAGTTAAGTCACCACCCCCATCGACTAACATTGTTGCTGACATATTTCGGAAACAGTGTCCCGTATAGCTTTCAGGGTTTTCCAACTTTAAATACGTAGCAACTTGTTTCGGCATATTAACCAAATTTGTTGATCCCCATTACTTGTTTTGTGCACCGACCTTTTTGATAATTGACAAATAAATTATTTGTTTCTATATTTGAGGGACGAAGGTTCAAATATTTTTAAAAAATACAATAGTAATCTCCAGTAATGGTGAAGTTTCTGGCCACTTTGGTTTTGGTATCTGAGACATTAATCATTACTGCTTTTCCTAAATCTTCTACATGCTACAGTTTTATCTGGTACAATTCATTTTTTCTGCACGCACCCATAATTCCGACGATCATAACAACCTAAAAAGTAGAACAATGCGTTTGAGTACATTGAGTATATTTAAAACAAAATTAAGTTTTATATGAATAAACTTTTAAAAACTTGCTGATTTCCTGCGCTGTGACAGTTTTAGACTTCTTTGCATAATATCCCTCCGATTTTCTTTTTAAAAATGATTTTAATCTTGAGTAACGGGTTAAATCAGTATTATGTTTAATGCTGAGAGTTGTTCTCAACATCGAGTAAGTTTTCCAAAGGGTAGGTGGCTTAAACGTTTCGAATAAATGGGGAAAGTAAACCAATAAAACGTTTTCTGAAAATGATGAAAATTTTTTTCAACATGGCATTCCATAAATCTCTTTTAATGGGATTCATAAATTTCTTTTGATTTGGAAGGTAAATAAATTGTCTGTGGTTTCATTTGCTTTTTGTAAGATTTCTGGTGGCGTACTCTCAAGAAAATCTTGATCACTTGACATTTTTGTTAAAATAATAAAATATTATTTATATGTTACAAAAGCAATAATTTGTTATATAACTTACCTTGTCAAAAATTTCAAAAGGTACGAAACAAAGCGTATATTCTTTTTTGTAAAAATATCTTGTACAATTTGACAACTAAAATAACAAAATCAAAGAAACAACGTGTCAAACAAAGCCGCCTTGATTTTGAAAACAATTGCGTTTCCCCATGTATTTTAAATGGGTGAATTGAAAAACTATTGGTCTGTGACTGCCTATTACGGAATAGTATTCCGTAACAGTATGACAGCATATCCTCCTCATTCTGTCAGTTTTAAACTACAGAATGTATGAATTCCATAGTAGTGTTGGAGAAAAGATTTTCTTTGTTGACGTCTTTGATGGATTTGACTAAATAGTCGAGAGGGGTTTGTTGGGTATTTTTTGTTTAAGGGTCATGAAATTTTGCTGCTCCCATATCCATAACTTTTTTTTTTTTGTAATATATTTTGAATTTTTTTGATCCAGTTATATTTATTTTGTGTATTGTTGTCTATGGATGCGTTTTGGTTCAGTTTTAGTAGTTTTTCGTAGTACACAAGGTCTGTTAGAAAAGTATCCGACCTTGTTTTTTGCCGTGATGATATATTTATTTACTTTCTGAAGATGTGGATGGTTTTTGCGTGTGGATTAAAACAGGTAAACAAATAGTTCGAAGCCGGGATGTGGTGTTTGAACAGGAGGGTACGGGTAAAACAGTGGCACAGAACACCTGCAAAACAGAAGCACTTTTCCCAGCTGTTATAACCAAAAACTGAGAAAATAATGAAGATGATGTCATCAATTTACCAAAGTCAAATGTTTGTCCTGCGAGTAACTCTGAATATGAATCGGAAAGCAGTTCTCCAGATGATACAACTCAACCAATAGCGTCACGTCTTAGAAATTGAGAAACGATAAACCGTCGACAACGTTTTGAATCAATGTTAGCTGAAATAGACGAACCTAGATCTTATGCTGAAGCTGTTAACTCTACTGATTGGACAAAGTGGAGATTAGCAATGCAGGATGAAATGAAGTCAATGGAGGAAAATTTAACCTGGACATTGGTGGAATTACCAGTGGATTGCAAGCTAATTTCCAATCGATGGGTATATCGTATCGAACGAAACGTAGATAGTACAATTAATAAATATAAAGCTCGATTGGTGGTTCCAGGTTACAGTCAGAAAAAGGAATTGACTACAATGAAACATTCAGCCCGGTAGCCCGATTTGATACGATTCGAACTTTACTGAGTATTGCTGCTAATGAACGTTTGAAGTTGACACAGTTTGATGTTAAAACAGCATTTTTGAATGGTACTCTAGAAGAGACGATATATATGCAGCAACCGGAAGGGTTTGAAGATGGTTCAACTCGGGTATGTATACTTCAGAAAAGTTCAAATGGACTCAGATAATCGCCTCGATGCTGGAACAAGAGATTTAAAGATGTACTTATCAAGTTTGGACTTCGAGAGAGTTTTGCAGATCGATGTTTATTTTATAGAGTTGAAGATCATCAAAAATTGATAGTGGTTTTACAAGTTAATGATGGGATTGTGGCATCAACAAATAAGTGACATTGATGATTTTCTAAATTGTCTAAAAGCCAATTTCCAGATAACAGTCGAGCCAATTGGATTCTTTTTTCTTTCTTAAGTTAATTTTTGTTAGTCAAGCCACATATGCAGAAAGTGTGCTACGAAAGTTTAAAATGGATGAAGCGAATCCAGTTTCTACACTGATTGAAAAATACTCTCCATTAGAAGAAGAAGATAAAGATTTGACAACAGCTCCTTACCGTGAAGCAGTGGGATGTTTAGTGTATCTCGCTGCAGCAACAAGACCGGACAGGAAGGAATATGTGGCTGCTTGTGAAGCGGCTAAAGAGATCGTATGGTTGAAACGCTTATTCGACGAAGTTGCACCATTAAAGAATATTCCTGTGCTATTAGTGGACAACGCAAGCGCAATATAATCAAGAATTTCATAAAAAAAATCAAAACATATTGATGTGCGCTACCAGTTTGGGCGAGAACAAGTACAAAAGGGACTTATGGGAATACAACATGTATCCAGCGAGGAACAAGTTGCAGACATTTTGACGAAACCAGTTCCTCGTGTTAAATTTGAATATTTATGTTCCATGTTAAGAATAATTTAAATAGGTACTAAACTATATTTAAACAATATAAAATTTTAGGGAAAGTGTTAGAAAATATTTAAAACGTTACATTTGTTTAAATATAATTTTAGTCAAAAATATATAGTTGGTGTAGATATGTCAAGTTAGTTTTTTTTTCTATTTTTGATGTATGACAGTTTCATGTAATTTTTCATTCAATAAATCAATTATACAAAAGTATGTCTTTATTGTGTATGCCTAATTAAAGTATATTGATAGTAAATATCAACAATTACAACAATTAACATCATCAACACTAAACTGGTCTCAATGAGATTTTGTTTTACTTATTTGTTTTTATGTCCATGGTGGGGTGTACAAACGTATAAATAGTCTGCACCCGTGTGTGTGGTTCAATTTTAAAGACAGATATTCATATATGTATTTCGGCGCTGCATCGACAAGATAAATAGACAAACCAAACTGTATGCGAACCCATCTGCGATCCGAAGTGCAATTGCATGTAAGGGCTGGTATGTTGCAGGAACTTGGGTTTAAAAATTATGCTGGGTTTAGCAGACAATTAAATTAAAAAATTAAATTGTAAAACTAAACTAAACAAGTACAAACAATTGTTATCAATGGAAACGTTTATGCAACTAAACTGAAGAACTAAATTAAGAAGTTGGTTTCTTTCAACTTTCAGTTTAATTTTATAATTTATTAGTATTGCGCATGCGCCAATTTGGCACTGTGACGCAGTCGGTACCTACCTAGTGGAGGTGCTCGATCACTACACACATAGAGCTGTATCTGTAGCTTGTAGCTGAGTCGTGGGACGTGACAAGGAAATATGAGCAAAATGAATGTAAGGGAAAAGGGCGCCACCGGCGCTAATGAGTGAAGCTGTGTGAATGGTGTGCGCCAGACACCGATGATTCTCGAGTGATTTTTGAAAACCAAATAAATTTTAACAAACTTTTATTTGCCGGCATGAGAAAATTGAAAAAGAGCTGCCTAAAGCAAAAAGAACAAAATTTACTTATCTACGGTTGTTGGGGACGCTTTTGTCGGGCCTGGAGCAGACCGAACCTACCTAGTGCAAGCTGGCTGGCGTGGAACGACGGTAGCAGACGCTGGGCGGCCCCAGCGTTAGTGTGGCTGTTGGTGGTTTCAAAATGAAAGGCAAATGTAGATAAATGTACTTGTGACAAGGTCACTCATGCAAAAATTCTCGGTCGGCTAAACTGTAACTGCAAATATCTGAACTACTCATACAAGAGGGTACTTAAAGAAAATTGGTTGTTGGCCGTTACACAATTACCCCGTTTCTCTCCTAAGATTTTTGACTTGTCAAAAATTTTCTACGCGTCCGAAAGCTCATCAGGTGCAACGGCTTTTAGATCTTACACATGCCACCTACCAAGGTTTTTGCTTTCAGAATCTACTATTTTATAAACTAAACAGAATATTTTCTTAGAAATAGTACAGCGAATAAATTTTGGGGCTAATTTAGAATAATAGTACGCATTTGCGTCCGAAAGGGTATAATTTCTTTTGTAGATAATGTCTCCGGGCGAAAATTCAAGGGGGCGGCGTCGTGGATTGTAATGGTGAGTATTACGTAAGTGTGCTCTGGCTACACGAGCTTCTACCCTCTTGAATATTTCTCTAAGTTCTAGGAGTTGGGAGGCATAAGTTTCCATATCCACATTGGGTATGGTGGCATTATTGGAACAGTAAAAATGGCCTGAAATGGGAACATGTCTACCAAACATTAAGAATAATGCGGGGTATTCAGTGACTTCATGGGTAGCCGTACGGATAGCCTGAGTGATCCGCGGAAGTTCTATGTCCTATTGGCGTTAATTTTCAGAAATATGAGTTTGGTGCGGTTTGTATTCGACCTTTCACAAAAGTTAACTTGGGCATGGTACTTGGCGTTGTACCAAAGTTTTGGTACTTTGTACTTTTTTAAAAGGGCTTGGAACTTAGTACTTCAAAATTGTACACCATTATTAACAATGATAGTTTCGGGTACTCCGAAAAGAAAGAACACATCGCGTTCTACAATATCGCATATCTTGTTAGCGGTAGCTTGACGTGGGACGTTGGTTAAATTTAATTTAGGGAACCAATCCGTGATTACTAAGACACAGGTATATCCTGACAAAGATCGGGGAACAGGTCCCATAATATCCATGGAAATTATCTGCCAAGGGAGCCATTTTCTGCTTTCCCATGAGTCCTGAGGTGGTTTGCTGAGAGACCTTTTGTGCCAGACAAGTGGGGCAGCGAGTCACGTAGCGAACTACGTAGGCTTTAAGTTTTGGCCAGTAATAGTTCTCAGAGACTCGGCGGTAGGTTTTAAAGATACCCAAGTGTGCTAATAAGGGGTCGTCGGGACATTTTTGGAGGACTGCTTTACGCTGATCAGTAGGCACAATTGGGTAGATTTGTTGGTAAGTTGTGTTCGTTAGGGAGTAGTAAATCAGATTTTCCTTAATGAACCAACCAGGGTAGTCTTGGGAGGAGGTTGTTATATTTTCCCGCAACTTATTGTACCAGGGATCGGTTTTATTTGTAAAGGTGTCAAGGGTGGCCACTTCTAAGGGTGTTCGCGAAAGAGCGTTGGTAAAAACTTTGCGGGATCCACGTTGGGCGCCAAATCATGTGTGACGCAATCGGTACCTACTTGGGGCCCGATTCTTGAAATCATGCGAAATTTTCTGCACGCGACAAAATTCGTGTGGTTAGTTTCGTGCACGAACAGTACTGTACGTATGAGTGGTAATCTTGAATACTATACGAAACTCAATTGAAGCGTACGCATACGATTCTCGAAAGCAAAATAACGTAGTATGTAGCAGCCAATCAAAACGAAACATTTGTACCACGTGAATGCTTCATCATATAATTGTTTTTAACTGTCACTGTCAACTAGTCAACCAAAACTGTCAGCCGTAGCTGTCAGCGACGCTGTCACAAGCCATAAGTGTTGTAATTTTAATATATTATTTGATATAGTATTATTTTTGTTAGTTTACAGTATGGACGTACATAATATGGCAATATTAATATGCAAGTGTTTTGTAATAATAATACTCGTAATTTTGCTAACCATTTCAGATTTGGAATGCAAAGCTTGTTAAAAGGCGCCTAAAATTCCTTTTTAAGAATCCATTGCATCGTTCTATTAATGCAAGAGCACACATTTGTCCAATATTATAACGATACTCAAGTGTATGGAGACTCCAAATTTATAACAGGCGTCATTATAAGATCATAAACCGTACGCGGAATTATATAAAAACATAATTTGATTTATATCGTCATCATCAACGACCACACGATTTCGTTTCAAGAATAACAATATGCAGTTCGCATGCGCATCTCTCCCACTTACGTATGCGAAAAGTTTCAAGAATAGGGTCCCTGGTGGAGATGCTCGATCACTACACGCATAGAGTTGTGCCTGTGCCTGTAAAGTTGTAAGCGGGGTCCGTGGGACGTGACAATATACCTATAAAAGTATATACTGCTGAAGCCCTACCTCTCACTTAAGAGGAGTCTGCTACAAACATTATTGTCTATCCTTGTCAGTTAGTGTAAGAATTTCCCTCCCGCTATTCTTACAGACAAGTGCAGCTATATATGTGTGCACTCGTCTAATGTTAGTCTCACAAATCTCACTCCCACCAGCAGTATATTAGTTTTATAGGTTTATTGACGTGACAAGGAAATGTGAGCAAAATGAATGCGAGAGAAAAGGGCGCCACTGGCGCTAATGAGGGAAGCTGTGTGAATGGTGTGCGCCAGACCACCGATGATTTTTGAGTGATTTTTGAAAAAAAGTAATTTTTAACAAACTTATATTTGCCGGCGTGAGCAAATAGTAATAATAACTGCAAAAATCTGAATTACTGATACAGGAGGGTACTTAGAGAAAATTTAGTATTGGCCGTTACAGCACTTAGGATACATTAAAATCTCACCTATGAAAATGTACGACGACAACAAAGTTTCTGCAGAGAAGACCGAATTCAACAATTTCTATGCATATATACATATATATATATATATATATATATATATATATATATATATATATATATATGTATATATATTGATCCTACATAAATATAACGTACCGCAATTGCGCCTATAAAAGGTAGGTTATACGAAATGTCTAATATAATATTCTTATTTTTAATTTACTGCATAAACGACGTTATTTAAATTTAGTTTCTTAATTTAGTGGATTAATTTAACTTTATAATTTACATACTGCATAAACCCAATATTAACTTATGTTAAACTACGGTGCGGTAAATTATTTTTATAAAGGCGAGCAAAAAACTCTTGCGATGCGGTGAGTAAATTACTACGAATATAATTTTTTTTCCATGACAAAATTGGTGGGAACACATCCGCATGCGCGCAGTACAATGCCTCAAGACTCAGCACAGCTCACATGAGATGGCGTCACTTTCCTATATGCAGCGCGAACACATAGCTATCTGAATTTTGATGATAATGTTATATTTTATTTTCTAAATATCTAGTTCGACTGATATACTATTGCATTAAATGAAGAGTTTTTAAAGTAAAAATTAACTCTAAACAACTTCTTGTATTTTTGTTTTAAAATGTACAGGTGAGCCAATTTCAGCACATTTTTAAAATTCAATGTTAAATTCCTAGACATCGCTTTTCGTTGCAGACCTTTATATTACTTGTTTACTTTTTTAATTTTAAAGAGGTTTTATACACTCACCGGCAGAAAAACGAATCACATTTTTTATTTTTATTTATGTTAATTATCTCAATAACTATGAAAGCTACGAAGCTATAAAAGTATATTAGGATGCCATTTTAGCAATGATTTGTTTATTCTGAAGATATGCATAAGTCAGTACATACATATATATATATATATATATATATATATATATATATATATATATATATATATATATATATATATATATATATATATATACAATTAGAAGTCAACAAAATATACCCATGTTTTAAAATATTTCCAAAAAAAAAAAAAATCCGGGAAGAAGTAACAAAATTTCTTCCCGCAAATCCCGAGGGAAAACAAATTCCCGGGGGGAATTTTCCGGCGGCACATCACTAGTTATATCGTATCTTTAACAGAATTAGAGTAGTGGATGAAAAAACAAAAAATTGCAGGAAACGTTCACAATAATTATTTTTTAATCATCTACAATTTACGTATTTCGATTCTATGGCGAATGTAAACTGTAATAAATAGTAAAACCTTTTAAACTAAGTATTAAATACGTAATATTGATTGTTTTTTGAGTAACTTACATTTATTTCATAACTGCATATTTTTCTGGACAGGATTCTGTAAAAAACTTTTATTGTAATTACTCTGAGGTAAAATCATAAATTTCCTGGACTATAAAAGAAGTTTAGAATGAAAAAAGTTAAACAATGAGTGTTATATATGTATAGTAGTTATAATTGTGATGAATAATAATTTGTAAAAAAAATTAAAAAATAGAGGTAAACTTGATTCAATGGACCTTTTCAATTTAACGGCTATCTCTTTCTATCGCTTCAAATAATAAGGAAATGGCGCGAACAACTGCAAGTTGGGCTGTCAAACGAAACGTCAACAATATTGCAGTAATTAAAATACCTGTATTCTCAGTGAAAATTTGCATCGTTAGACATTTTAACTTCAATAAAAGCTTTTGTAACTTATTTCGATAAGATTTTTTTAAAGTTATCTGAGATATTCTCACATTTTGTCTAATTTTTTTAGAAACAAACGTCATAGATCTCAGTTGTTCTTACTATGCGCAGATCCCCATTACGCATACCTTTTTTCTCTTTAAATTGAAAAGGTCCATTGAAGCATTTAAGGAAATTTTCTAAAATTTGCTCTGGTTGAAGCACTCATCTATTGGTTGTATATAAAATTATTTTAGATAAAAGTTGCAGGGAATTTTATTCGAAACAAATTCTAAAATAACTATTTTTGCTCTAATGCTTATTGATGAAGAAATATTTTTAAAAACAGATTTTTTGCGTCATTTTTCCAAGATGGTGGCGCTTCCTGAAGTGCCCTGAGGTTGAAATCTTATATTTTTATTAGGATCCGTAAATATATAACATATCCAAAAATCAACAATACCCTTTTGTGGAATAAACCCTTGTTTTTCTATCCAATGACTGGACTATCGGTCGGTAGAGTTACAGCCCTTTGATAGTGCACTTCATCAGACACATTTTTGCTAATAACTGGTATTAATTGCACTAAAATTTTGAAACTTAGTAAGAGGATACTTGTTATTTAGATGCATATTTATACTTTCTTTTGTTTCTGTATCTCACCAAGAGGCGACTCATCTGGAAAGTCATAATGTTTTTTAACGTTAGTTTTTTTACCTATTAACATTTTTTTCAATTTTACTTATAAAATATTACATACAATGCAAAAATACAGAAAAAAATATACGCTTGCTGAAACTTCATAAACGCAGTAGTTTTTGAAATATTTAAATTTTTTGAGAAAATCAATGATTCCAAATATTTAGTTAACAGTTAAAAATTAATCAGTGTTCCCAACTGTAGAACTACAACATATAAAATACAATTATTTCACAAAAGCATGGCTACCGTTGAACATATAGAACTGCTACAGCCGCTTAACAATAAAGTAGATAATATGCAAAAAACTGGTTACACTGAGTAATGCAGTATCGAAAAATAATAAAGAAGCTAAATAGTATATCATATCCGAGGTGGGATAAGTTTAATTACAGCGGAGGGCTCATATATATTACTGAGAGGCTAAGCTGTAATGAGACTCCCGCGAGGAATGTATACTCTTTTATTCACAATCATCTTGTTTTAATTAAATAATTTTCACAATAAATTAATGAGTTATAACCTTTAATTTTATTAAAATTTGTTTAGCCTAATATATTATAGGTACCTATTAGAATATTGCTAGGTAACCCCTACATAAACATTTCCAACCCGTGGGGTGGAAGTGAAATTTGTTACTTCCATCCCAAAAGATTGTCATTACTGTTAGGAATGATTTTGAATAAACCAAATTTCAAGAACTAGAAGAGAAAGTTAAAATAAAATGCCAACAAAAAGAACTAAGTACTAGAAAGAAAATAAGTGATAAAAATCTTATTTTGTCTGGTATTCCTGAAGAAAAAGGCATACATATAAAACAGAAAATTTTAAAAGTAGTAAATGATAACAGAATTGTCTGATATCAAAACACAAGACATTGAAGATATTAAAAGAGTCGGAAAATCATCAGATGGAAAAACGAGACCCATTTTAACAGAATTTAACCCCAAAAAGACAAAAAAATTTGAAAAAATTCTCTACTACTTAAAAACATGAACTTATATATTGAAGAAGATTACTCCTATAACGTATTGAACGAAAGGACAATTTTAAAGCCCCACCTCATCCAAGCTAAGAAAAGTGGCCAAAGGTCTAATTTATATCAAAATATATTGTGGCCCAGTTGCATAAAACATTGTTAACTTTTGTTAAGAAGAAGTAACGCCGTACTTGTTGATTGATAAAATAAATAATGGATTTCTCGGGGGTGATTGGCAGGAATTATATTAATAACCCATTTAGTTGTTAATTTTATTTAAAATTCCAATATTTCGTTACTAATTTTGTAACTTCATCAGGGAATACTAAAATGTACATTAATTTTGTATAACTTGTTTGTTACATGTTGAAGTTTTTTTTAATACTTACAAATATGTTTAACTGTTTAAAATTGGAAAATTCGGACGTAGAAACAACTATCTTCATTACATTTTTGTTAGGCCTAAAAAACAGAATTAAACAAATCTGCCATCAAACGCTGCAGAAGCCAGCTCTCGAACGTTTGGAGAACATACTGACCGAGAATGCCTACCCTAAACCACTACTAAAAAGATTATTATATAACACCAACTCACGAAACTTGTTGCACGTTGACGCTAACAATGAGCGCAAACAATATATATCTTTTCCTAACATTCCGCATTTAACTAATGACTTAATACAATTGTTTAAAGACGACAAACATTTAATTTTCGCTACAAAAAATTTGAAAACTGTCGGTAAATTATATTCTAATATTAAAGATAAAACTGACGTCACAAATCAGTCAAATTTAATTTATAAAATCCCGTGCGGCGGTTGTTATAGGAGTTATATTGGTCAAATCACACAAAAGTTAAGCACTCGGTTGTCACAGCACAAACAGGGAGAGAAAAGAGTTAACGCTAATAATATTTGCGCTTTAGCAGCTCATGTACATGAGACACAACATTTTGTAAATTACGATGAAACTACCATCCTTGAATTTGAAAATGACTACAAAAAAAGATTATTCTTAGAAATGTGTCACATTACCACCAATAACACCGTAAACTATAAAACCGATACACAGAATTTAAGTGCTATTTATGCGTATTTATTAAGTAATTTAAAAAAAAAACTAAGTACACTATTCAACTTTTTGTTTCATATTTACCGCATTTTGGGTGGTTGCCGCGCTAGCTCAATTCTCTTCTTCTTCGTGCTGCGCACAGATCTTAACCTTACAAATTAGTTCTAGAAAATAAAAAACTTTTTCCACGTTTCGGCCGACATGTGTTTCAAAATTTTAAAAAAACATTTTTCTTTAACCAGAAACAAAATTAGTATAATAACTTTTAAAGTGTGTAGTTTAACCGTGTAATATGTAAAAACTTTTCCAAATTTAAAAAATAACATGTTTATAACAAAAATGTAATGAAGATAGATGTTTCTACGTCCGAATTTTCCAATTTTAAACTGTTAAACATATTTGTAAGTATTAAAAAACTTCAACATGTAACAAACAAGTTATACAAAATTAATGTACATTTTAGTATTCCCTGATGAAGTTACAAAATTAGTAACGAAATATTGGAATTTTAAATAAAATTAACAACTAAATGGGTTATTAATATAATTCCTGCCAATCACCGCCGAGAAATCCATTATTTATTTTATCATTGTTAACTTTAATCACGTTAACTTTGACAAAGCTTATTTTCCAATATATTTTTGACACGTATCAATGGTTACAATATGCACACATGATCACATGATACTAAGTTGTAACACCCGAAAACTCATTGAAACAAATAACTTTTCTTAGTTCAAATTTTTTATTTGGAGCCCCAGTTCATAGCTATTGGCGTTTTTTTGTTTTTCGAAAAATCGTCGTTACTCCCTTATTTTAAGGAATATTTAAAAAATACAAAAACTTTCTGCATTTGCTTTCGGTTCTCTAAAACATTTGTATTTACAATTATTTTCTATTTTATCAAATAACAAACTGGCGACCGATCAAAAATTTCTAAACAAGATATTTTGAAAACTATTTAGTCGATTTTTGAAAATAAAACATTTATAAAATCCTTAAACTATCTACTATAACATTTGTCTGAAACATTTTTTTCGATCTGTCCAAAAAATGTTTTTATTCAAATTGAAGTACAAGATAAATTTGAACATACTGCAACAATCATTTAAAACAAAGTAAGCTTGCTGCCATTAAACATTCTCCCAAACCGATTGAATGGTGAAAATTATTTTACTTTTTTAAATAACGTTCTGCCAGAGCTTCTTGATGACTTACCGCGAAACATCAAACGAAGACTTTGGTTTCAACATGATGGAGCACTGGCTCACACTACCCGAGAAGTCATAGCACTACTAAATAGAGAATATCCAAATAAGTGGATTGGGATAGAAGGTTCTGCTGCGTGGCCAGCCCGGAACCCCGATAAAATTCCCCTAGATTTTTTTTTCTGGGGTCATATGAAGACCTCTGTATATGAGACTCCATTTTATAAATGTTTTATTTTCAAAAATTGATCGAGTAGTTTTCAAAATATCTTGTTTTGAAATTCTTGATCGGTCGCCACTTTGTTATTTGATAAAATATAAAATAATTGTAAATACAAATGTTTTAGAGAACCGAAAGCAAATGCAGAAAGTTTTAGTATTTTTTAAATATTTCTTAAAATGAGGCAGCAATGACGATTTTTCGAAAAACAAAAAAACGCCAGTATCTATGAACTGGGGCTACAAATCAAAAATTTGAACGAAGAAAAGTTGTTTGTTTCAATCAGTTCTAACTGCCGTTTTCGGGAGTTACAACTTAGTATTAACACCTGTATATATTATAAAGATGAATGTGATATATCAAATCCAGAATTACGACATCGCTCGATTTTCTAATTAATTAACCTTCAAGAAGAGTATGAATCTCTAACAGGGGAAGAACTAAAAAAAAAATTTAAACGCAACAAATGCAAGGAAAACAAACAAAAATTCACAACTAAAAATAGGACCAATGGATAATCATATCCTAACAAGACTGAGTGGAGTTCAATCTATTTCAAAAACTGGGAACGCAAATACAATAAATAACGACTATAATAATATGTTATTTTGGAATATCCAGGGTTTAAAAAATATTTATAATCTAAGCAAACAAGATGAAAAACTCCGCCAGAGACACGAACTTATTTGCTTGACCTGGTCATATTTTAAAATTAATAATATTCCATCATTTTTGCAAAATTATGATATATATGCGAACAAGAAGCAATAAAAGAAGCAACTTCTGAGCGAGCAATCGGACTTATTATTTTTTCGAAATACTCTCCACAATGTAATCTCTTTGTCTTAGAACTTTACTGGATAATCATAAAATTACAAAATAACCAACAAAATTTTATTGTTAGAGCTTCATACTTCTTACGTTCAATTGTGTACTCAACATTATTAAATTTTCTGAAAATCTACAAAATATAACAAGACGGAGATTGGTACGACGAAGCCTGGGTTACAAAAACGTGAGTCTAAAGTGTTTTCCGGTTTATTATAAAGCTTCAAATTTTCAACACGCTAAATTTTGAGAGCATAA
The DNA here is from genome assembly GCA_963082715.1 of Harpalus rubripes. Lineage (NCBI taxonomy): Eukaryota > Metazoa > Arthropoda > Insecta > Coleoptera > Carabidae > Harpalus > Harpalus rubripes. The sequence goes on from OY720455.1 coordinate 19,248,683, forward strand.
AGTTCAATATTGGAGGATAAGTAGACATTATTATCCAGCTGAGGGATCAATTATCATACAAAAGTATCCTTTGAAAAGTTTATTAGCAAATATAACCTATAAAAAGTAAATACTGCACATCATTGTACGGACACCTATTGGTGGCAACGAAAGTTACTATACACCTACAAGCAGTCCATACATAGGACACTCCTGGACTGCGAACATCATACCAAAAGGCGCTCGCATTTGAAACTTCAAACACAGCCGATATACTTTGAGCACTCCTCTAAATCAGATCAGTATATCTTAACTAAATCAAAACAGGAATTGTGGTAACACTGGAAAAGATAAAAAATTATTGGAAGACAAGCTACACCAGTTAAACGAGAATGTGGGAAGAATACAAACTACTGCTAACGAGCTAAACAATACATTCTATAATATATGAAAACAAAATTAAATTTGAAGAACTAGAACAAAAAATTAAAGCAAAAGATCAAAGAATTGAAGATATAGAAAAAAAAAATCAGAGAAATAAAATTGGATACTTTTCGGAGTAAAAAATAACGTGAAAGAGAACTTAGAACAAACAATGATAAACATATTCAATGATGATTTAGAACTACCAAATATAGATGTACATAACATAGAATCCATAAAAAGACTAGGAACAAGATGATATATATGAAATACAAACTGAACATAATTCTGAAACACATACTAAAATAAGCAACTACCAAGTAAATGAACCAAATCTAGACATGACGAAGACACCAAAAATACACGAAAACAAAAGTAAACCCAAAACCACACAGCCAAAATTAGACAGAATAATACAAACAAGACAACGATCTCAATCTACGTCAAAAACCCAGACGCGAAAAAAAAAACGTAAACACAAAATAGTAAATTTAACAAACAACATAAACCTGCAAAATGCTAGCGAATCTACGTTAATTATCTTTTGGAATATGCAGGGGTACAAAAACGTCACGTTGCTAGATGATTTAGAAATCAAATATTTACTAAATTCAGACATAGTGTCTGCGAAACATGGACTGACAAAAAGTTCAAATAAAACATAATTTTATATAACCAGCATCTCAGTTTAGCAATAAGAGATCCCAGTAGAGGACGAGCAATAGGAGGTCTGGTAATATACAACAAACTGTTGGCCCTAAATGAAAAATCGACTTCTATTATTACACCGGAAAAACAAGCAACATATAACTGGGGTAGATAACGACAAAAAATGAACTTTACATGGTTATGGGAAATAGTTACTTGTCATTAAAAAAAGAAATAAGTAATATAATCAAAGCCTACAGTGAATTACTCTATGAAGAAGACACTAGAAAAATATTGCAAATCAACATGCAACCCTATCTACCAATTTTATATAACCAGCCAAAACTACATAATCTTTGAAATCCCATTTCTTTAAAGTTATACAGTCATGAGAACAACTAAAATCAAAAGATTGAATTGTTTCGAGGATGGTTTCTTCCTTATTTTCACAGATGAATAGAATTGCAGCTTATGCAATTTACAAGAAGAAAACAATTTAAATAATTTTGTTTTCTTGCCCAATATATAACCCCACAACATTCCTTCTCAAACAAATCTCTAACTGTCCCGCAGATAATGCGCTTAGTAATTTATTTTCACACCAGCCAAGGCGAAGATGATGGATATAAATATTTATATGAAGAACGTCCTAAAACTGAGAGCATTTATATAAAATATATAAATATTGACACACGATAATTGAAATGGAAACACTTATGTAAACTATACTCTGTTTTTTTTTTGTAAAAACATAGTGGTGGGAAGATAGGCGCAGTTTGATCTAGTTTTTTGATTGGATAATACCCCGATATTATCCAGTCAAACGACAAGATCAACCTGCTCCTATCTTCCCACCACTATATTCTTACAAAAAAGAGAGTATAGTATACTAAATGCAACTGTTGTCTCTCTATTTGTATACAGCATCTCTTTAAACACATAAATATTATTAATTAATATTATTATTTTTATTAACAATTAAAATGCAATCAAGTTACCATAGAAAATAGAATAGAATATAAAAATAAATAAAATCTTTTTATAACTATTGTTAATTACCTTATTTTCATTATGGGTAATTTTTTTAAATTAACCAAACGTAAAATGTTAGTGCTAGTGAATATTCAGATATGGAGTTTATTTAATGAATATTGTAACGGTAATCGTTATCGTACACCTATAGAATATCAACGTAGATATCCAAGAATGAATTTGTATGAATTTCATTGTTTCTTAATTATTACCTAATTTTTTTTGGATACTTGATTTTTTCTAAAAATTTAAATATCTCAAACACTACTGCGTTTATCAAGTTATAGCAAGAGTACCTTTTTGTGTGTTTTTGCATTGTATGTTATATTTTATAAGTATAAATATTAATAGATAAACTAACGTTTAAAAACAATCACGACTTCCCCATATGAGACGCGTTTGGTTGAGATACAGAGACAAAAGAAAGAATAAACATGCACCTAAATAAGTAGTATCCTTATACCAAGTTTCAAAATCTTAGAGCAACTAGTAGTAGTTATTAATAAAAATGTGAGTGTCGATGTGCACATTCAAAGGGCTGTAACTCTGTAACTAAACATACCTCCGGACATACCTTCATTTTTCTCAAAACGACTCCCCCAATATATGGTTTTATTTTGGCACACTCTTTATGAAACATCTGTATTTGCTACTCCATCCTTAGTTGTTATCAATACGTTGCAAATAAAAAAAATATTCAAGTGCAGTTCAATTTTTAAAATGCCTGGTCAAGGTCACCTGTATCATAAACGAATTAACAAGTTTGTATTCATTTATTTATCGCATATTTGGATTAATAAGGATGGTCTCATAGGAACTTAATTCTTAAAAATACTTTTTTGCCGATTGACATTAAATGTGCGATTTTTTGACAGCTAACAGTTTGTAAAATGTGACTTTTACTATTCATTGTTTTTACATAGCAACTTTACAACAAACGCATAGCAAGCGTTCAATAAACGTATAGCAACATAATTTAATGGCGATAACTTGTAAAAATAGGTATTAAAAATAATCACTAAATTAATATTAATTCTAAAATCGGCAAAAAATAATTTGTACAATACGGTACCACACGCAGATTTGCAGCTTCGGCAGCATTCATTGCCTCGGCTTTGCTTGTATTTTTGCATTGTTTTAATTACTATGCTTTGTGTTCTAATAAAATATTTAAAGAAACCTGCTGCTGTCATTTTGCGTACGGCTCTAATATCAGCAATTTCACGTGGATACAACACACGTTTGTCTTCAAAAATTCATATTGTTTTAACTAAGTTATGGAGGCCATTTTACAACGATGCTCGTTGTTGTTGATACTGTCGATGTAAGTTTATTTATTATTTTGGGTATTAACTTGATTCATAGCCGTGCATGTAAATTTTGTTATGGTCGAAATTCCCACAATGACGCTTTTGTCCCAAATTGTGAACCCTAGAATGGATGCAAGGGTATGCAAATATCCCATGGTTAACTATATTGTCATACTTTTGACAGGTTACGGTTGGCGAAACTGTGCGTCTAGTTAGTTTAGTTATTATTATTTGAAGGTATGGTGTACATATTGCCGCATATGTTTCATAATTATCGTTTCGCATAGCTGCTGAGCTACAAGTAGGTTGGGGTATTTCAGTACCCCTGTAAAAATTATAAGTTTGTTAAATTTTTGTATAAAAAGGGCCCGTAAAAATTTGCCACAAGAACTTCGCCAGGATATAAAATAAAATAACTTCTGAAAGATCAGATATATTAGAACCTCCAAAAATGATGGCTAAAAGCAGTTGTGTTACATGTGTACAAGACCATGAAATAGGATACCAGAAACAACGTGCGCTACATACTTTAAGTTCGTACGGCCAGACCATCCTATGGATGTTTGCAATTTATGTCATAATTAGCTTTAGTCCAGTCAATAAAGGAGTTGTAGAATATGGAGGGTGCCACAATTTTTTGACTTCAGGGCTTTGTTTGGAGTAAATTTCAACTTATTCCGTTAATGCTTGTCTTTATAAATATGAAAAGAATAATTTAAGCCACCACCATAACTAATCTGTAATGCAGTTCACCTAATTTACACCCTTTGAAGTGCTTCTCGAAATGAGTAGTTTAATACTTAATATTGCCTAATGTTTTTGATACGACTTTCATTCATACGTGCGCTAGACAGCACTGTTCGAGGCAGTGCTTCAAATACAAAATGCAATAGGAGGATAAAAGATAGTTACTTTACTTTCCACACGGCCCTATAGAGGCCGAGACCGTACGTGAATACAATCAAACGCGGCATGCTGCTAAATTTTGTAAATAAGTTCACGACATCTACTGTACATGTTGCAAGCCAGATTAAATAATATTAACGACATAAACATAACATAACCTGTCTAGCATTTTTATTATAATAGGCCCTGATTTGCGACTTTGATACGTATGGCAGTAAGTATGTAATTCTTTTATTTTTCTCGTAGTTTTTATAGTTTACCTACGTACGGTTTTTGTATTTTGAATTTTAGTTGAAAACAAAACAAGTGTACTGGCTTTAACTGGGACTTTAAAAGATAAGAACTTCGAATTAATTATAATAATATAAGGAATAATTCTGAAGTTATTATTTTTTTTAATTAAAAAAAATCCATTTCATCGACTGTCTTATGAAGATAAACTGTTTATCAAAGAATTAAAACAAACAGACCATCTCTGCTTTGTTCTGATCTTAGTACATCATTCATGAATATTGGAGAAGGAGGCAAGATGCAACTAACACCTGCTATGATAAATATAACTGGCTTGGCGGCAGTAAAGTACTTAATAAATTATTTTGTTGGCCGTGCATACTTTTTACTAGTACTACTAACATTCATAAAGATCACATTGCGTCAACTTGTAAATTAGTACTTTTAAGGAAGCAAAATATTTCTACCGCAATTGATAGTGCAAGAAAAATAGAAATTCAAATTTTTAATTCGAAGGTGGAAGAAATGTTGTGTGGTCTGGCAATTTATTTTTGTACATGAAAGGGAAAAAACATGCAGCTGCACATCCCTTAAAAAATATAACTTTCAATTATAAAGCATTTGACCTTGAATGAAAAAAAATTTGCCAGCTGCGCTTTTTTCTCTAAATGCCATGCCTCACCAAAGTTTTGATGCACGAGCCGCCACTGGTATGTACGTATGTATGTTTGTATGTATGGGACATCCACACAGTCAAAGAGTTTACGTCATAAATATAATATCACTAGAAACAATGACGGCATAAGTTTTCATGAGCATGTAAAACGGATTAAAATATGATCTGTGAGTTGCCTCCATAAAGTCAAATCATTGTTACGAGAAGAAATAAGTTATTATACATCGATTACGATCACTTGAGCTTCACATAATTGATTTCTGAACTGCAAAATAACAAGTAATTGTATATTTATCTCTCTTTTACTTATGGTTTCCTTCATTCTTTCTTCGATAGATATGTCTAATAGCTTCATCTCTGTCTACTACATTTAGTGCCCTTATGGCTCATCCTGTTTACGTTAAGTAGGCTTTATAGATTGCATAGAATAGAATGAAATAGAATAGAATAAGGAATGGAATAGAATAGGAATAGAAATTTTTAAGACCATTTATAGTTTGCATAGAATGGAATAAAATGTCACTTTGACAGTAAATCATGTGCGCTAATTTCACAGATTTTGTGATATAGATATCTGTCGCTGTGACCAGTTGTGACAACAAATTGTATGTTTTCTGATAAATATTTATATCTGAGATGGACAGGCAACTGATTGTAGCTGGTGCGGGTTTGGCATTAAATTTAATCATTTATCTGAGAAGTATTGATTGTCGGCGAAGAAGTCGTCGTTGGCGGATTCGGGAAATTGATGCTGTTTTCCTGCTTAGGTCGTACATTCAGAGACCGTACCCTGGCCGAAACTTGCCTGATGATGAAAGAATATTCAATTGTCGCTTGTCAAGAGCTAGAAGATGCATGGAAAATGCTTTTGGCATCATGGCAAGTAGGTGGAGATTGTTACAAACAGAAATCATTGCCAAAGTTGAAAATGTGGACATATATGTCAAGGATATTGTCTTTTTGCATAACTATGTTATATTAAGTGGAAATAGTCAGAATTGTCCTGCTGAATATGTAGATAATGAAGATGGTTTGGGAAACTGGCGAGACAATACGAGGGGACTGCAATCCGTGGGTAGATCATCGGCGAATCGAGCGTCAAGAGATTTATATGCTGCGATAAATATTTTGAAAAATTATTTTGTCTGACAGGGGGGCCTTACCTTGGCAACACAGGGTAATCACAGAAGGTTTTGTTTCAGCTCAACGTTTTATAATACTGTTGTAAATGTATATTTTTGTATTAGTAAATAAACACGCATAAAGGAAAGAAAATTTATAATAAATACTTATGCAAACATCTTGAAAACTAAAAATACTTCTTACACTTACAAAATAAAGAAACAAAAAATCATAATACAAATACAAAAACACCTTAAAAACTAACTACTACTATTATTCATCTGACAAAAAAATTGTACTTATTTTTAACATTTTTTTCTAGCCATTTCTGTTGGCATAGTGGCCAAAGTTGTGGCAATAAATTTTCCGAAATTTTCCAACATCGGATTTGTTGCTTCTCCGGCTATTTTCTGGAATACTCCAGTAACGCTTTGTAAGGTATTATCGATCTCACTAATTGATTTTTTTATATTTTTTTTGAGGGTTGCTCCGAGTATAGCTAGATTTTGGCGCTACAGCAGGCTCCAGACTTGTATTTCGCTCGCTACTACACGAAGCTTTTGGCTGTTTACGAGCTGCAGGTGGTTCTTTATTTATCGACGGTCTCACTTCTATTTCCTCTAGCACTATATCTTCGTACCTCTCTTCATACTCCACTGGAGTGATCTGCGGTGATGCATTCGAAAATAAGGACATAGTATCCCAAGCACAAGCACTCTCCTTCTCTAGTGCAGGTACAAGTTTAAGAGGGCTGATTTCTTCAGCCACGTATATGTTCGATGTAGATCTGAAAAGAATGTCCGCAGAGCTCATTCAAAGAACTAATGAAGCCGTGCTGGTATTACAAAATATATACATATATAACTTACTTTCTTAGCTTCACTATGGGAGCCAGAAAATGACGGTATTTCAAAATCTCCTATTCCTGGTATTCGCTTGAAGAGCCAGAGAGAATACATTTAATTTTTTGTTTAGAGTACCTTTGTCTCAGGTACAGCCAGCGGGTTTGCACTTGTATAACTAAAAAAATATGTAATTAAGACGTTTATTCAATCAAACTTTTATCTATTTAATACATACCATCTGCATTTAAAATATTGGCAATGGATTGCCACACATACTCCTGCTTTTCCTTTTTGTGGATATCAGAACGCCTATTATCATACAATATCGAGTGTTTCTCAACTAAAGCGATCAATTCTAAAGCTGGCTTTATAGATTGCATGGAATAGAACAGAATAGAATAGCACAATAAAAATATAAACCTGTGCATGTGCACGGAACCATTTATATTTGCATAGAATGGAACAGAATAGCACAGAATAGAATACAAAATAACCAAATTTTATTTTTTATCCTATTCCATTACTGTTCCTATTTCATTTGGGTTACTCCGATGCTATTTTTGTGATTCCGATGTAATTTTTTGTAGTAATTTCGTAAATAAGGATACATTCATACGGGTGTATTTAAAAAACTGATCGCTATCTGTTCTTTTCATTTCATCTCGTAGATATAAATAATAAATATTTATTAATCATTCTGTCACAAATAACAATTATCAAAATGACATATCTACTTCACAAATAGTGAAATTAGCGTACATGAATGAATAGTCAATTTGCTGTAAAAATGACATTTTATTCCATTCCATGTAAACTATAAATGGTCTTAAAAAATTCTATTCTATTCCTTAATCCATTTTATTCCATTCTATTCTATGCAATCTATAAAGCAGGCTTAAATCACTGTATGACATTTTTTTGCTTTTTGACACAAACAAAAAATGAGAAGTTTTTCAAGGGACGCGCCAAAGAGCACCGGACTCACACGAATGGCCGCGGAGTAAGCCGAATGGAATAGGAATGGAATAGAATAAAAAATAAAATTTGGTTATTTTCTATTCTATTCTGTGCTATTCTATTTCATTCTGTGCAAGTATAAATGGTTCCGTGCATATGCACTGGTTTATATTTTTATTCCCTGTGCTATTCTATTCTATTCCATTCTATTTTATGCAATCTATAAAGCCTGCTTACTGTCGCAAAGTTTCATTTTGGACATATCTCTAATTTAGGTTTGACATTTTATATGTGTCACTGTCATTGTTATGTTTATAATTTATTGGTGATATTTACCTTTTCTTACAATGATTTTCGTTCTTCGGTAAGTATAATTTTATGAATAATCGTAAAATGGAGTAGTATTTCAGTTTAAGAATGGAATAATCTACCCAAAAATCATAATAAACTTAATCTTAATACAGGTTGAGAAGTATACTATAGACATTAATTTTTAATAATATGAATGTTCAGAATTGCCAATAATAAAAAAAATAATCAAACGTCATTTTACAAAAATTAACAAAATTTTACTTAATAATAAAATATATTTAAAAATATAAAGAAAATTTCAAAAAAATTAAACGATGACGTAAACCCACTGACTGGCTGGATGCTTTACATGTATCTATATATATATATATATATATATATATATATATATATATATATATATATATATATATATATATATGTATGTATGTATGTGTGTGTGTGTGTGACGATTTTTTCGGAACCAATAACTCAAAAACTACAACTTTATAAAAATATAATTCTTTCGTATTCTTTTTCTTTACATCCATGTGAAGAGATGATTAAATTTTGGTTATAATTGGTCAACCGGAAGTACCCTCATTCTAAAATTTTAACAGTTTTTCTTGAAAAAACACTGTTACATATCATTTTACCATGTTTAATGTTATTACAAAGATTAAAGAATAATTTATTATCTATATGATTTGATTGTATTTTGTACTCCATATTCAATGGATATAGAGTTAAAAAATTATAAAGACATTAAATGCCATAAAGCAGCTAGATATGCTATAACCATGGAAACCGCTACTATATTAAGAAAATGCTGATTGGCAGATGTCAGTGTTGACATGTTTGTGTTATAATTTTGCTGGAAATATAGAATCTCTAGGGTACATGAAATTTTCTGTATGGAATATGTACAAAATACATAGAAGTGAAAGGTAATGTACTTTAAATATGGAGTCTTGTACAAGAAACTTTTTGTATGGAATTTGTTGCAAAATATATGGAACTGATAGAAGGTAATGTGCTGGCCACATCAGATTTTTTTTTTATAATGGAGTATTGTAATACCCCATGTATCCAGTAATGTGTGTTTACTTCATGTATCCATTCAAGGGTTAATATTCTTCGAATACTTCTGTCACTCCCTCGTATCTTTCTATTATATTTCTTTTTTGCATGTGCTTTTGTCAAATAAATTACTTATTTGTTGTTAAACTTATCTGTTCTATTCAAGGTTTTATTAGTTATGTTTGTGCGCCAGTATTCCTGTAAGTGTTAGTTCATGTATTATTTTTATTCTTTACTTTTATACCTATTGTGGCTACTTTAGTCATATTTTTGATGATATTTAGTAATTCTTAAACGCTTTATTCTCCTGGTGACTTCATGGGTATTGTTTACTTTTGTTTGGCATTAGCACGTTTAAACTATTGGATTGTGCACAGTGGCGTACTGGTCGTTTCATCTTCTTCCTGCAAATCTTCTGGGTTCCGGAAAAGTTTTCAGACCTCCGGGAGCCTGGTTCCAGTTGTGTGACTGGGTGGACGTTATTAAGTAGCGCGTTGACGAGTAGTCCTTTGTTGGCGGTAATTTTAGTTTCTTGTAGAACAGAGTGCTCTTTGTTGTCTTGACCAGAGTTGGTCGCGATTTTTGCGGATTGGAACGACATCGGGAGTGCCGTTGATTTTCCAGTGATGGTGGATGCCCACGTGTATCCTTTTGTGTTCTGGTTCTGGAAGTCATATCTCTTCGGAGTATTAGCGACTCTGACGTCAGCGTTTTAAGTATTGGGGACATGTTCCACCAGCGGAACCGTCGCATCGCATTCTACACCGCCCTTCACCAGCACCTTGTAAACCCCACAAACACGTCACCTCAAGATAATTTCAGTCTTATATATCGCTCCTCCCTCTTGTCGTTGTTGCATTATATTATTGCGAGGGAAGGATTTAGATTTTTATTGTTGGTTGGGAATACTGTGGCTATAGAACCCACGCTGCAAGCTATACTGATATTTATTGTTGGCTATTAACATTTTGTGGAATTTACGAATTTATATTATATTTATTATTCAGTTTCAATATTCTAGTTACAGTTTTGTACCATTTAGGGGCAACTAGGCCATTTTCAGAAAAAAAATCTGAATTCATTGTGTGTAATGTTGTATAGTTAATATTGTCTTGATTCGATCAATTGATCAATTTCGTGCCGCATAGATGTCTATGCCTGCGCCCGAAACTAGGTTACGAGACTCCGGGTGCAACATTACATTGTCCATTCATTATTATTACTTTATTGTACATTTCATTCTGAAATTTTACAGTCTTCTGCACGTTTAAATTTAAAATTATTAAATACTGTTTTATAAAAATTTTCTTTTATTTCTCGAACCTCAGTTGTTTTCAGGCAACAGTAACGGTGAGTACAAGAAAATTTATATTTCGTTGGTACTGTCCTTTTTGTTATTATCCGATTAAAAATTACCTGGCGGCCTTTACCCCTTGTTATAATCATTCCTGTGGTTTCGACCCTGCTCGTACCTACTGTTTAAAAGCTAGCGGCCTTCCAACCGAACAATCAGGCGGAGTAACGTTACACAAACAACCAATTTTGGGTTTAACCTCACAATATACCAGTCGACTTATTTTTGAAGTTTAAATTCTTTTACTCTAACATATATTTTTAAAATTGATCGTAGTATCTTTTGTACCCCCATAAAAAATAAATAAACAACAGTACTGAATTTGACAGAGTGGGCGGAAATCTTAACTCACACAATTAGAAGTTGACCTTGATCAGACATCTATAAAAAATTAAACTGTATCATTATTGTACTTTTATAACTAGGACCCGCATAATGTTTTTTAGTAGCACTGCTTGTTTTTTTAAAATCTCTTGATAATGGTGCACTGGCATCAAAAAATACATGGTGTGCTCACATTAAACATGTTATGAAACAGTAAACGTTACATTTAAATATTCACTGGTAATATATACTGTAAAGTTGTGACGTAGGCGCGCAGCTACCTTTTTGGGTTGAAATTATATGCAACCCCTAGGTTGAACAATTCATCCTTTTTAAAAGGTCGATGCACCAATCTCGGTTTAGGGTAGGAAAACCTGTCTCATTCAAAGGTAGACAGGAAGGGACACTTCATATAGTGGGATGCGAATACTTTAAAGTGATTTGACATTTCCGTAACACAAAATACCTGTAAATGCCTATATGGTTGTAAAAAATGCTTTATAGTGATTTATATGAAAACCTTTATGAAGACATTGCAAATTTCTTGAAAGATATACAATTGCTATTAGGAATCAGGACAAAAAATATATTATAATAATAAATTTATTCGCTTAATACTCGGTACGAATGTCATCCTTACGATATCTGTGAACAAAGCAGATTGGCCCAGCCAGAAATGGGTAATATGGCGTGATCATATATTTAATTTTAAAATAAAGTACCTATATATTCAAAAAGGTTTACGTATACTGGCTATTGCTTTAATTTTTGCAGGTCCTGGAGGAATATTTATTCAGTTTCTTCTTCTAGCAGATAAGGCAAAATTAGTATTGCTGTGGGTAATAAATATCTGCGAATAAAGAGTTATTTATTTTAGTTTCATTCAAAATTTTTGCTAGTTTTTCTTCTAATTAAATTACAATATTTGTTAACACTAGTATAAAAACAAATATATTAATTTAGAAATCATAAGAGTGGAATAAATGACAAAGAAATGTATATAAATAAGAAAATGAAACAGACAAATAAAATTACCTTTCAAGATCTGATTTTTATACATCAAACATACTTTGTCAAAATTCCACGTTTTTCGACAATCGAAACAGACTTCTTCTGTGTGATAACAAATTTACATGCTTGTTATTTTGTATCGCAGTAAATCAAGAGGGACCTAAACAATAGAAGAAATTAGTTCTTGTACAATTAAAAATTCAACACACGAGTATATTTTTACCTGAGTTTTAAGTATTGTCATTGTGATTAACGCCAACAGAATAACAGAAACAAACATTTCACATCTCTGTGTCACCCTCTACCCTACGAGCATTTATCATTTCTTAAATCTTACAAATAACTAATATAATTTTCCATATGTTTATATCCTTATGTCTACACATCGTCAATTATGTTTAATAGAAAATTCTAGCTTTTCATATAATTTTATGAGCACGGGTAATTAATACTTTAAATCAATTATAATTTATTGTTTTGCATTTCGCACATTTATTTAGCTATATTGTATTATGCTTTGTATATTCAATAGTATATTACTAATCATTTTCGAATAAGTAACGAAAAAAACAATACGGTATTGTAAAAATATAATAATATTAATTTTAATTGTACTAACAATGTACAATAAGTTACAAAACACAGTAAACCAAAACATTTTATATTATTTTTGCCACTGTTTACCTATGATTCCTTTGAAATTTCATGCATAATACATATTACATTATTATTAATGTAAAATCCATATTTTTATTATAGGTATTGTACTGCGAATTGAATGCATAATATAGAGCTCGAATTAACCCTTAAGGTCTAATATGTTGTAAAGATAGAAGCACCTACTTAATTTACTTACAGTGCAACACAGATGTCTGTAAGTGACTTGAATCTGCCCTACCGAAATTGCCTACTTTATTCTTACTGTTTTTCGACATTCCTACCCTAAACCAACTCAAAGGAAGATTCAACGACTCAATAATTGGAGATTCGTCTTCCCTGTTGCAATCCCAAAACTTTACAGTGTAGCTTACATTTTAGTCATAAATAAATATTAAATTCTATATACAGCCCTTGACAATTGTTTTGGCCTATGCGGCTTAGAACATCCAAAAGACCGGGCAACTGTATCTGCTTTCTTAAAAAAAACAGAATCTAACTTTTCGCACAAGTTACTATTGATTTTGTATTTTCTATTGCAGGACACTTTTGTGCGCTAATAATAAGTACAGCATTATTGCAAAATGCAGCTCTTACGACTAAATTATCAATTACTGACACGATAACAGAATATTTTTACGTATGCTCTGGCATTCTTACAATAGCAGCTTATATTAATGTTATAAAAGACAGAGAATCTATGGAAAAAGTACCAATCTTGCAAAAGAGAGCAGATATTTTGTTGCGAAAATTGAATATTTTTTACAAAGGCCCTTTTATATTTTGTCTAGTTGTATCTGTTCTGATAGTTTGTTATGTGAATATCACATCTCTTCTTGTCTACCTAATTTATACAATGAACTATGATGAAATGATTATAAGCCTTTGCAGGTCATACGTCTTATTTATGTTATACATTCTAGCAGTTCCAAATATAAGTTTTTTAGTTGGTAATATGTTTTTAAATACCTGCAGACTTCGTTATCTAAACAGATTTGTAAAGAAAGAAATAAAGCAAATTCTGAAAGAAAACCATGTAAATTTCCGTGATGAACAGAATTTACTTTTTAAATTGCAAGTAATTTCATATATTCGCTCGTTACATTGTGAAATAGCGAAAGAAACAGTGAAAAATGCACCTTATTTTATATTATGTATTTTTCATTTATCTTTTCTTCTATGCGCTGTACTGTTTTACGTTTATTACATGAAAGGAGTTCTGGTACCTATTTTAGGCATAATGATACTTATTGCACTGTTTGGTATTATAATTGCAGCCCTTATTGGACAATCAACGAAGAACTTGGTAAATATACACTACATTTCACCAAAACAAAAATAATTGCCATAAGACGGCAACCCATAAGAAACAAAATTGGTATAATGATGTAAGGTTCCATGACCGCATGAGTGTCTGGTCGCAAATCTGAGGAACACGGTTCGATCCCTACCAACACAAAAACTATTTCAAATTTAAATGGCACAAGTGACCCCTGTGGTGCACTTTCCACGCCAGCTATAAGTGCCCGTGAGATGACGTCTGGTAACATTGAAGGTATCCGTGATGCGGCCATGTCTGATCGTCGTAGCACAATTAATGAAATGGAGAAACTGACTGGAATATCCCGGAGTTCATGCCAACGAATTTTGACTGAAAGATTTGATGTTGAAACGTGTTGTAGCGAAATTCGTTCCACTTGTGCTTTCCGACGACCAGAGAGTTAACCATTTGTGTGTGTACTAGAATTAAAGAACAGTCAGAAATCGATCCAGATTTTTTGTAAGCTCTGCGAATTATTTCGACAGTTTCTTTAACAAGAAACAGAACGTTTTGTTAACACTTTGCTCTTTAATGTCCACAATTGCAAAATCGCCGAACACATCAAACAGCAAAAAAATCGCACTGACCGCTCAGATGTTTTCCAAATGGTATCTAATGCAGGCACTTAATCTCTACTCGTCCGAAAATTATTCTCGTTATTTTTGACCCCCCCCCCTCGTATAACAATATTTGATTGTAATGAAGGAAGTGAAAATATTGGGTAAAGCAATTATTGTTTGATTATTTATTTCAAGAAAAATCTCTGAACAATACTGACGTTTCAGATTCTAGTAATCCATCTTCAGGGTTATGTTAAAGTTATTACGTACGAAACATAGTATTTAATTTAAAAGAAGATGAAACAATGTCGTCAAAAATCGATAAAAAATTCTTGATAGTACGCGCACATATATTAGTTTTAGTTCCAAACGAAACGAAGGTATTATTGAGAGATTTTCTGTAAATAAAAAATTAAACGACGACTGCTTTCTCCAATATTTTCACTTCCTTCATTTCATAATAACAGTAGATTAAACTTCTTTATATTTTATGTTTAAGGAAAAAAAATTGATAGATAACATTACAAATTGGTCGTACTATTCCAAATCAAATCCCGAAATAAGTACAATAGTAAGTTTTATGAATTAATAAAAGTTAATAATCAAAACATTTGAATTAATACTCAATCATTTATGACACTTAGATACATTTCCTTCATTATTTTTTTGATACCACCGAAATTATTTTAATCATTTGCTAGTAATCCAGTCAAGTTATACAAAGTGCTTTGCAAAAAGTCGGGTACTTACAATTTTTGGGTATGTTGTAAGGACCAAAGCCAGTGATAAGAAACCAATTTTGAAGAAACGAAAGCCCTGTGTTACCAAAGTTATAGGGGAACATTTTTCGGTTTTTCATCAATTTCTCTGTTTCTATACATCGGAGAGTAAAAATTGTTATTATCAGTACTGTAGAAGACAAAATTTGCTGCAAATTTTGTATTTACGATTTCTTTCTATGGGCTATACTTATTGAACTACAGCGTGGTGAAATTATCAGAATTTTTGGGAAATGACAAAACACACACACACACACACACACACACATATCACAGAGATATTGATGTAGTCCGGATGTTAAGGACAAATTTTTGCCTCCATCCTGAATTTTGTGATACAAGCAAACCGTCTGGTTCACATGTTACTCGGATAGTGTTCTAGCGATTAAGAGATGTAGCCACCCGGAAATGCCCCGCAGGCACGAGTTATTGCCTCATTGGCGTTTTGTTAAACTCGCAGTGGTGCACAAACCATAGGATCTACAGAGCTGATTTTTTGTTTACTAGTAATGACAAGGTATTTTGTCATACAGTACAAACATAGCATATTTTTTTTTTTTGAGAAAATTTTGGCTTCCTTTGCCGATCTCGCGAGAACGCTACGTTATATCGTAAAATAATCCTAACAAAAATTGTGGCGCGTTCAAAGAGCTATCGATATAGAGCTCACTGGCGTATCTGTGGCTATTAGAGGTCCTTCGTCACGGAATTTTCCAAAGGAACGCGTAAGTGTGCCGAGCCGCCCGGCGCGAGAGAGGCCATTTTTATGTCAATTGGAGCAAGCCGTTTAGTTTGTATGTTGGTGGGACAATAATCTATATTAAAAAGTGTAGCCACTCAGAAAGGAGATCTTATGGTTTGCGTACCACTGCGACTTTAAAAACACATGTCAATGATCTATACAAGCCGCAAAATAGAGAGCATTCGCGAACTATCCGAGTACCTACACTCCTTAATGGGTAGGTTATTGTCTCACCAACATAAAAACTAAACGGCTTGCTCCAATTGACGTAACAATGGTCTATCTCGCGCAGGGCAGCTCGGCGCACTTACGCGTCCCTTTAGATACTTCCGTGTCGAAGGGCCTCTAATAGCTACAGATGCGCCGGTAGCTTTTTGAACGCGCTGCAATTTTTATAAGTATTATTTTCCGATATACTGCACCGTTCTCGCGAAATCGTCCAAGGAAGCCAAAATTATTTTCAAAAAACCATAATGTATTATGTTCAAGAAGAAAATGGATATGTTATGTATAATCCAACTTCTTTTTTGCACTGTATGGTACAAGATCTTATCATCGTAATTATTATAAAAATAAAATCAGCTCTGTTGATCCAATGCTTTGTAGTTCAATAAGTACAGTCCGTAGAAAAGAAATATAAATACAAAAGTTGTAGAAAATTTTATCATCTACAATATTGATAATAACAAATTTTACTCTCCGATGTATAAAAACAGAGAAATTGATAAAAACCCGAAAAAAGGCTATAAATTTCGAACTTTTTCCTCTATAACTGGTAGCACAGGACTTTTGTTTCTGCAAACTTGGTTTTAGGAACTCGTTTTAATATATTGTGAGTTTAATCCACGGTGTAGTATCTATAGTTGAGAGCACGAGATGCGTTGACATGGCTAAGTAACTGGGAAACAAAATGGTGCTAACGCGACCCGTTACCATTTGACAGAAAATGTTTTGCTACATGATGCACAACAGGGTATGGATCAAATAAAGAGAAATATAGTCTTTTTAAGGTGCCAAAATGTACAATTTTGCGGTAGCCAGCTACATTATAACCACAGAAACAGGTACTAAGATAAATTTCTGATGAAAAGGTATCAATGTCAAGTGAATTTGACATGTTGTTTTTTGTTTTATAATTTTACTGGAAATATAGAAACCTTTCTGTATGGAATTTGTACAAAATACATACATAAAAGATAAAAGTTAATGATTGAAAATATAGAATATTATGCGTTATATATGAATAATTTAATATTTTAAATATTTTGTGTAAAAACCGGGTCGCAACAAAACCTGACATCTAGCGGCACACTGTATGAACTAGCCCAGTTAGTTAGCCATTCTTCGTAATGTATTGGAATACGTCGTGCACTCACCTATAGATACTACACCGTGGTTTAATCTAAGAAATATTTACTATTCTGTTATTAATGTATTACTATGGATACTAGTTACACATATTTCATCGTTTCAGAGTGGTTCAGATAAAATGCAACATTCATCGTTTCGAAACACAAATTACAAAATATTATGAAAAACTGCACTATTAACAATAAAATAACTAATATTTAATTGATTCGGCAAGAATTTGTAGACAGCTGATTATTTTGTTTTATGGCACATAGTAAACTAAATAAATTTTTTCATTTCGCGTAATTTTTGTTCTTGCCTTTTTCGTATGATTCTTATCTAAACGTCGTCAAATTTGTAGTCTCAATAATAAGTGATTACAAACTACAATAAAATATTCTCGAAACTGTACAAGGATCTGCTCTAGGAAGTTCAGGATATAAATTCGAAAATATATCGTACACATTTCTCAAACTATAACCAGCATTGTACCAAGTAACTATTCGAATTTTTACTTCTTTAGTAAACATCTTTAAAACGTTATGACAAGTGCATTTGACATTGACAACTTTGCCAATCTATGCTGCATTTTATCTGGAACGATGCAGTATGTGTAATTAGTAACCATAGTAATAAATAATGTTATATCTTAGTTGAAACTCACGGTATATGACATATTTTCTAATTTGTTACCCTGCTATTTTTAATAATTAACTTATTCAATCAATTATTGTATTTCTAGCAAAACAGCATAATACTTCAAATTGTAAGCGACTCAAGTGAATTCAAAATGATTATAATGAACGTAGATAGTCCCATACTTATGTTGGTAAATATATTATTTACTCGTACTATTGCATTATTATTCATAATATTTTTATTTTTAGTTTCTAAAGATGTCCACAGCGTTGATTGTATATTTTGTACAGAGTTTTTGCAAAAATCTGCAGCAATAATATATTTAATCGAGTATTTTAATTAGTATAGTATTTATATTAGTATTAGCATTTAAATTAGTATAAGTATTTCAAATTAGTATAGATGTACATGCCAGATTGTAGAAGCGGTATTTTTGTAAAACCCATAGTCATTTTAGAAAACGCAACCAGATTGTCAAATCTTCGTTGACTTAGCAATGTTTTACATCTGGCTAGACGTTTTATAAAAAGGGGAGCAGGTTATGGCCACATTATGATATAAATATTTGGATATTTTCGCTTGCAATCAATAATAAATACCCCACAGAATGTAAAATGTAGATTGTAATTAATAAAAAAATCCATGCAATAATATTAGGAAAAAGAAGAATAAAGGGGAAGAGTCCTTGTTGAAATAGTTCTCAGTTGTATGTGCAGGATGTCTCATTTTCGATGTTTTTTTTTTAAGGTATCTTTGGTAATATTAATGATAGAGCAAAACCGTTTGCACATTACAGGCTCAACTTTTCGAGAAAAGTTTAATAGTCACCACAAGAATTTTCGATCTTCTTTTGTTTCTGAGATACAGGCAAAAACTCGTTTTTCGCTCATTTTGAAAATATATCATATCTCATTTATTATGATAGTTAGAGAAAAACTTAATAAATCTCGAGATATAACACAAACTTATGATTTTTTAAATGGAAACCTATGTCTTTTTGCTTATTTTATAAGCTTTTGAATGATATATAACAAGTCTACATTCTTTTGTTTTAGACATTAATAAAAGACCAATTATAAAATTATTGAGGTGAAAATATTGGAAATTATTAAGAAACAAATGAAAAAATTTATTACAAATCATCATTTGTTTGTTTTGATTCAATATCTATTAATTATGTTCTCAAAATAATTCTTAACCAATTATTTTTGGGATAGTTAAATTACTAGTTATCGACGTTACAGTTAGCTTTGAAACAATCCGAAAAAGATGGTTGAATATGCTTTTGAAGTAAATAAATTGAAAAATCTGATGTGGCCAACACATAACCTCTCGCCAGATATTTTACCTGGTTGTACGCATAAAACGAAAAATATTTTTAATACAAATACATATATTCATGTCTCACTACAAAATAATTCTCACATATATTTGCAAAATCTATGGGATATTTTAAAATAAATTGTGGACAATACTTACATTTTCTTTATATTCAATATCCTGAAATTTTCTTTTTCTACTTTCCTTTTTTTTTCTTTATATTCGTCATTTTTTCGCAAATTCCTTTTATATTCTTTTTTACGTATATCTTTTGCGTTGTTGACTTTTTTTTATTTTCATAATCTTCATAATAATATACAAATATTTTTGACAGAGGCATACAAATATTTTTGACAGTGACATTTATATGTCAATTACAAACATTTGAATTTCTTGCCTTGTAGTAGTTTGATCTGAGATTTTTTACATCAAATTATTTTATATGCCTTTCTTTATCTCTAAATCTATAGAAGATATAATAATGAATTTATATTTATCGAATAAATAATTTAACGTTCTTTAATATAAGTATTTACATAAATTTTCGATAAATAATATTTAGACGATTTTTTTCTTGTAACTACTACTTCCGGTTGTCCAATTGTTATCAAAACTGACTGGACTCTTCCCATTATTGTTAGATTGAGGAATCCGTAGTTAAAAATGTCTTAAGTCTCATAGTATTTGAGATATAGTGAATCCAACATCCACACACACACACACACACATCCCCACACACACACACACACACACATACGGACATCATCGTAAAAATGTTATAATCGGATACTAGGGACCTTAAAACGTGCTTATTCATTAAAATCTGGATATGCGATTTTTAGCATGAATACAATACCTCTCTTAGCGAGAGGTAAAAAATGAGTAAAACTGAAACAAGTACTATTAGAAATATGCAAATGATGATCTGTAATAGATTTTTTCATTTGTTTCTTCATAATTTTAAATTTTTTCAACCCAATAAACTAATAATTCATTCTTATTTAAGTTTAAAACAAAAGAATGTAGACTTGTTATATATCATTGAAAAGCTTATAAAATAAGCAAAAAGACGAGACTATTTTCAACATAGGTTCCCATTTTAAAAATCATAAGTTTGAGTTATATCTCGAGAATCATTAAGTTTTCAAAAAATCTAATTACGTCATTTTATTCTATTTAAAAAACTGTAAAATTTTTGTAAAAACATTTTTTCTCTAACTTTTATAATAAATAAGATATGAGATAGTTTCAAAATGAGCGAAAAACGAGTTTTTGCCAGTAACTTAGAAACAAAAAAAGATCGAAATTACCTGTGGTGACTATTAAACATTTCTGAGAAAGTTGACCCTGGAATGTGCAAACGGTTTTGCTCTATCATTAATATTACCCGAGATACCTTTAAAAAACATCGAAAATGAGACACTCTGTACACGGTGGGATGGCTGTATCTCGGACCTGCCTAGGGATTCTGGCCATGGTTGGTGGTGTGGGGGGTTGGGGGTCATCTTCGTCGCCATAACTTGGGTCACGAACATGAGATGCATGCTGCTACCGCATTTGTAGCAGCTATTTAGTAGTGATGGGCATAATCGAATGATTTTGAGAATCGAATTACTAGTATTTGAATGAATTTCATAATCGAATGATCATTCGAGTATTCGAATGAATTTCATAATCGAATGATCACTCGAGTATTCGAGATATGAGAACTTCATTCGTTCATTCAATGAATAGTTTTGTGCTCGAGCGAAAAATACCCCTCCCTAACACAAATCATTCGATCTCGGTTCTCGGTTCGGTTGTATTCGGATTACTTCGCATCTCACATTCCCGTATCTCGTTCAGTCTTCTGCTCTGCTACATGTCTGTAGTAATTGCAATAATACTGGCAGACTGGCAGTTAGAAACTGACAACTGATTCAGGTTTATTTTTCATTTTTCTATTTGATAAGGTGAATAATAATAATAATTATTTAGTTAAATTAAATTATGATACAGATACTTTTTATTAATATTACAGACATTTTGTCATTCTAGTGACACAGCAAGAAAATATGTTTATAAAATATTTTATTTTTTAATGTAAAATGATATATAGTTACTTTTACCAACAATTAAAAAAGAAATGAAAAAAATTAAACGAATTTAAGTCGTATGTGGTTTTATTATAAAATATATTTTTATTTACCTATGTCTAGTTTAATATTATAATTATATTTAATTTACTTTTAGTGTAGTCATTCTGAGTTCTGTAGCGAAAGAAGAGATTTTTATTTTATTGTTTTTAATGTTTTTATTAATTTAAATACTGCAGTTTAACAAAGAAATTAAATTATTTTTGTTTCTAATCAACGTGAGTTTTCTTTCCCATAGTCCGAATTACGAAATATGAGATACGAATGAAAGCGCATTCGAGTTCACGAATAGTTTACCTAAGAAATTCAGTCTACCACATGAAATACCATTCAAGCGATAAAATCATTCGAATGATTTAAACGCACTCGAGTTCTCGATTTTAACCGAGATATTCAGTCTACACATGAAATACCATTCGAGCGATAAAATCATTCGAATGATTTAAGCGCACTCGAGTTCTCGAAATATCATTCGAGCGATATAATCATTCGAATGATTTAAAAATCACTCGTGATATCTCGAGATATTTTCATAATCGAATATTTCGATTATTTTCATTCGAATGATCCCATCACTACTATTTAGGCATGAACTCCTCAGGGATTTTGGACGCTGAAGTGTGGAAGTTGTGGGCTGATTCGCATGGGGCCAAAGGCGATGAGAGGGAGGCGGGTACTTACCGAACAGACGACGGGACGCTGCTTCCCTGAACTTGAAGTGGTCTAGACAAGACGCTTGTTATCCCACGTCTCGCTCAGGGATAAACTGGTGATGCTGTGTTTATAGTCTTGTGGGAAGGCGATGGCGTCGATTACGTTAGGGCGGAAGTGGCGGGAAGGTGTTGGCTTGTTTGGTAGCAGCAAAGTTCTTGCGGCTTATGAGACACAAACAAAATGGGGACTTTGGTCAAGAAAGGTTTTAAGGGCTTGTTCTTTCTGTTCCTGCTTAGCTTTGGCGAAAATGGCTGCATAGTTGACTACTCCATATATACCGGATCTGGTGGTCAGTCAGGTAGCTTTCTCCAGCTTCCGGTAATTTATTAACCCCTTGCTGCGTACTACCATCTGAACGATTTTGTTCCCCTGGTCTGCTTAAGGGGCTGGTAATTTACTTAATACCTCTTCGAAATTCTCACGAAGCAACTCGTACGGTCTCGTGCAAAACAATCCTTTGCGTGAATCGCGTAAGTGCTTTTGAAGGCAAACTCCTTGCCAGAGGAATCGCACGCAAAATGTTTTGAGGACGTTCCAGAGGGTAGAGAGATGATGGAGGGCTGCGAAGAGCCAGTATGAGTAAGTGTTATAGCAGCCCTGGAGACTGATGTAGCCTCGGAAGCATTGGTGGTGAATGACGTGGAAGCTACTGCCTTCGAAATGAGGGCGCCCCTAGGGAGTGCCGTCGTTGGAGATGGCCTTTGCTGCGATTGTGAGTCTGGGTACTTAGGCGCGACCCGATCCTGCTTCCCAGAACTCAACAAAATCTTGTCCGTCGGTAGACAGTTAAAAAATCGCGCGTTTACTTGTCGATATATGCGGGTTAAATTTGCGGCTTGCGCCAAGTCCGGACGTGTTGATAGTGGCGCACTGGTCGAAACCTCTGTTGCTAAGAGGGGGAAACACGATGGAGCGCGAGACGGAAATAACACACACGAATGTAGCGCAAATTAGCAGACACTAGAGGTGCTAAGTGCGCAGATCTCTCATTTACGGGTAGATCTTGAACTTAGAGGTTAGAGAAAATGGAAACGAGGTTACAATAGTAGAACGGTTTCACTTTAGATTAGATTGCAGCATGAGAAGGTCTAAATATATTATAGGCAATGATCGGAGAAAAACGAAGCAAAAAAGACGAGATCTATGAGTTTACACAGGTACAATGGGAACTGTATCACTTAACCAATCGACCGAGTTTAAGCACTGATATTCACAGAGAGTTGTTACAAGTTCACTGTTTGACAGCTTGAAGGTTAACTTTTGGGATATATCAATATTATTTCTTTAATTGGTATGTATATGATCTAATATAAGTGTTCTATTATCTATTTTTGAAGTTTATAATATTAATAGTGTGGTAAAAAAATCCTAACTCGTAGTAGGCTATGAATCGCCGTTTCTTAATTTGTTTTCATTTCTAAAACAAGATTCAAGAAGAAAAGCTTTAATATCTTTAGATAACATTTTTGGCAATTTTAAACTGTTAAACATATTTTATTCCCTGATGAAGTTACAAAATTAGTAACGAAATATTGGAATTTTAAATAAAATTAACAACTAAATGGGTTATTAATATAATTCCTGCCAATCACCGCCGAAAAATCCATTATTTATTTTATCAATCAACAAGTACGGCGTTACTTCTTCTTAACTTCTTCTTAACATTTTTGGCAATATCTCGTGTCAAATTGATAATTATTTAAAAAAAAGTAAATTGACCTACGTGTCTTTGTTAATAGTTTCCTCCGAGTTAAAAGTTGTTTAACATACTGTATTTATTTTAGTTGTCAATTGGTTGTTAAACATAACATATATCACATTCCATATGTTTTAGCACTTTAAACTTGCCGTAGATAACAGCACTATTTAGACTTCGTGCCAATGGAGAAGGAAAAATCAACACAGCAGAAAGGGCTGGACTACCCAACCTAAAACGTTAACTAAAAAGTTTGTTTGCAACCAGTGCCAAAAACACAATACTACACATTTCGTAGAATCCCTTACTTTTTTGAAAGAAAAAACCACATCTAAATCCGTACCCCGAGCATTATAATTGCTTTCTTTGATATGGAGCTTACTGTATAAGTAAAAGGTGGTATGTTTGTCGTATATATTTTATGGACGAGAGATAAATAAAGAAAATTCGTTCTCTGATCAATGAGTTTTATTTCAGCTTCTTGTCTGTTTGTGATGTGTTCGGCTTATACGCACTGGGTACGAAAGAAGTTGGAGTGGATTTTTGTCACGTGACATCGGAGCACTCTGCTGCTCTGGAATAAACAAACATACCCAAAAGAACACTGGAACGATCTGTTCATTTGACAGTTTGAGTTATAACCGTTGTTATCTTTTAAAATAACTTACATATTTGTAAAATAATATGTGTTTCTATTTGAATATTATTATCCATTTTGCACACAAACTTAATAATATCTGAAGTCGTGATCTGAGATTCAGCATCAACGGATTTCATGTGTAACAAGAAAAAATTCACATTGCTCATGTCTGCTCTGGCGTTCCCTCATTTAGAGGTAGAACTTATGGAGCGAGTTCTTTTACTCGACTCAAAAATACCCAAACGCTTTTATAAAAGTATTATTCACTCCAAATTGAATACCCGAACATAAAAAGTGCATTTAGAGCGAGAAGAGCAAAATGATTGCTATACCCGAACGCAGCTATGATACATGTTCAAATTTGCGCACATTATAAACGATGTGAAGTAAAAATTTTGAAAAAGAGGAATTCTATGCATGTCTTGTGTAGTAAGATTGCAAACGCAAACACAGGCACAGTATGCTAATATGAGCATGATAAGGGTATTAATTAATTTAAATTTTAGGGCAGATGACAGAACGTGTCTATTTTGAATATACAGTTGTTTACATTATGTCTTGCCACAATTAACTTATTCTAGTTGTGTTCATTAAATATCAAATATTTATCCATATACAAACCAAGAGTCTTTACAGTTGATCTACAAATTATCTTTATGCCATTTAAGTACATAGAAGGTTGAAGGGAATGTGTTCCGGTGGAAATTGTAAGAAGCTTTGATTTCTCAGCATTTATATGTAGGCCATTGTTTCAATCGACGGAGTTAGATTTTGTAAATCCATATTAAATTCACCAAGCGCTTTCTCAGTATACTTAAAAGTTTTCACTATGTTGGTATCATCAGCACATGAATATGCCGCGTAGTTTTTTTTAACCGATGGCATAGCTGCCATAAAAATAATGAAATGCAGAGGATCCAATATAGAACCTTGTGGAACACCACGTGATGATGAAAATAATGATGAAACACAAGTCTCTTCATCAGATGTAATACTGTAAAATATCTATCACGTAAATAATTATTGAAAAAAGTAATGAAATTTTCTGAAAAATTGTAAAATTTCATTTTGGCGAGCAATAAATTTAGTTCAACAAGTCAAAAGCTTTTGTAAGATCAATTTGTGCAACAATACTTATATTTGAATCATCGTCATTTCTTATAAGTGCATCCACCTTATTTGTGTGCTTTACCCTTTTCTGAATCCTGATTGTGATGGCGGTAAAATAATATAACAATACTTACCTTTTGTCAGACAAAAGCGCGAGGAGCTCTGAAATGTAATGAGAGCAAAGGAGTGGGTTCGAAAGTAACAAACGTGGTCAGATCTTACGCCCAACTTTAAAAGTCCAAAAAAGTGACATCAAACATAGTGAATTAAAGTTACTAACGGCCTCGGTAGTTTTTTCAGGCGCCACCCCTACAAGGTGGTGAACTGGAGTAGGACGTTCCAGAAAAGCAAAAAGAGAAATAAAAATGAAGCAGACTTTATTCATTGAATTGACAAAGAATAAAAAAAAAATACAAAAAATAGTCTAAACAACCAAAAGTTCTACTGAAGCCTAATCTAGCTAGTGATGGTCTTCTGATGCCGCTAGACCTGGCCTTCGCCACCCGGAGAATTTTTCCCTGGCTACTGGCGGCGTCGGATTGCTTAGAGGATAAAAATAGCCTCGAAACCGACAGGCTGAGCCCTGTGCACTCCTGGTTGCTCGCCGGTGTTAAGAGGATAGAGTACTGTAGCTGCCAAGCTAATGTAACTACTCTTGTGTTCGGCGTGGCCGGCTCGGGGAGGTAGCTAGTACGCTTCACCGACTATCGGGGCGCTGGAACGACTAAGGTACTGCCAGTGGCCAGAATTCTGCCGAGCAGCGAGTTCCAGGTCAGTAGGTCATTTCTAATGGTCCCTAGAAAAAACTCAACAGCAATACTGCCTTGGCAATTTACATGCGGGACGGAAGGACCTGGGTACTATATAAAGTCTTGAAATAAAACTCAACGGATACCAAAAAAAGTGTGAGAAGTGAACTCTGCTTTTACAAAAAGAAAATAAAAGTATAACAATAAATTACAAAACTCGACACATAAAAAATTGTGTTGTTAGTAGGGATACTGCAGTGAGGGAAGGGGAGAAAGTTTAGGGCGAAAAACTGGGCGATAATTGATACAGTCCCACAAAAGGCTAAACCCTCAAACAAAAAGGCTATAAAAATTAACAAACCTCCGAGAGACAAAACTAACTTTCCCTAAAAAACGTAAAAACCAAAAATGAACCACGCAAACGTCCAACTGAAAACAAAGGGAACACAGTCCCAAAGCTATTAAAATCCCGGCGCAACAACGTCCAAATCCGCCATCATTTACATAGGATGCGTGGGAACAGGACAGGTAAGAAAAAGGCAGGAAACGAACCCGTTACGCAAAAAAGAATACAAAAAAATGACCAAAGCAAACAGTTCGGCTGGAATACTTTAAAAATAAATCGTATAAAATTTAAACCTATTCCGAAACTCAAAAAAAAACAGACCTAAAAATTTAATCCAAAAAAGAAATTTCTACCACGCAGAAAAAAGAATACAGCTCAAACGGGCCCCTAAAATTATAGTGCAACTTCAGCTGGTTTCGGACGCAATAACCTCTCGAAATGTTGGTTTAAACGACTTTACAATTTACAGCACAATTTCCAGAATAAACTAAAATATGAAAACTCAGATGGTACTACAAAACTCTACTGAAAGAAAATACTGTGAGCTAAAATACTACTTAAATATTTTGTCAATCATGTGGCCAAAATGGCCTTTGCCTCCAACGGCCAAAAAATTCTCAACAAAACTTTAATCCATATCTTCTCAGCGGTGCGTTTTCGAACCACTATATTCAATATTTTTTTCATTGAGATTGGAACGAAATTTTATTTTAGTTTTTGCTTTTTATTGTAATATAAACTTGTGTAACTAGTATGAAAAAAAAATCAATAAAAAGTTTTATTAAATGCTCCAAATTTTATGCCGAAAATTGGTATTTTTGTAGATGCAGACGACATTTATTTCAAAATTTAAAAATTTATATTTTTCATAATTTCATTTTGTAAACAATAAAACGACTTTATACTAAATATACTATATTTTGTTGTAATAGTATGAAATTTAGCAAAAAAGTAGTTTTATATTGTTAAAATTACTTTTGAATTTGTCTGGTGCGTTTGTGCACCATTGGGATGATCGCGTATATTCGTCAATGTATTACTGGTTCATGCAAGTTTACTAAAATAATAGTTGTAAATACATGTGATGTGCAAGTTCTTTTTATTTCTTTCGTATGTGTTACACTGTGCACATCATTCATTAAAAATGTGCGCAAACAATTTTTTAACGCAAAAAGAACTCGAAACTGCCTTAGAAAATATAATTGATGAGCTAGAAGAGGAGCGCATTACAGGTAAATAGTTATAAATTAATCCTATTATGTTCGTACTGTACATGTGTTATTATTTATTTTCTTAGGAGAACTTCAAGCCATATATTTACCACCAGAAGTTGATATACTTACTGATGAAGAGGATATTGATGACGACATTCTTATCTCGGAAAATAAAGCACTAACAGATACTGATATTGCGGGCAACTTCGAAATAAACTATGAAAATAGTCAAACAGGAAACCTTGATAAAGATTTCGACTCCTCTGATGAAGAAACTCTGGCATCTAAACGAGCGAAGTTATTCAAGGCTTCTCAATCTACATTACCAGCGCCCGAATGGCAGAGAGGTGAAATATCATATACTCATTTTCCAATATCAGTTGATCAAGAAAAAATTATTCAGAATTATTCTGGTAAATCCCCATTAGATATCTTTTTCTGTTTTTTGATGACAATGTATTAGATATGATAGTTTCATATTCCTGTAAATATGCACGTGATAATAATTGTCATGATTTTGAATTTGAAAAAACGGATTTATTACATTTCATAGGTATAATGTTATTATCTGGATACCACACTTTGCCTCAAATACCACTTTACTGGTCGAATGATGAAGACAAAGGTGTTGACATTGTAAAGAAATGTATGAGCCGCAATAAATTTCAAAATATTAAAAGAAATATTCATTTAAGTGATAATGATGTTCTTGACAAACAAGATAAATTTGCTAAAGTTCGGCCATTTTTAAATTTAATAAATGAAAAAAAATTACAATTTGGTGTATTTGCACATAACTTGTCTATTGATGTACAAATGGTACCATATTTTGGTAGACATTCGTGTAAAATGTTTATAAAAGGAAAGCCTGTTCGATTTGGGTTTAAAATATGGTGCATTTGCTCATCTGATGGCTATCTCTTTTATTCCTTGCCTTACGGAGGAGCTGCCCAAAAGCACGAAAACTCAGAACTAGGCTTAGGTTTGCAAGTAGTTATGGATTTACTGTCAGTTGTAAAAAATCCCATGTCTCATCAAATATATTTTGATAATTTCTTTTCGTCCTTCAACTTATTTGCCTCTTTGAAAGCCAAGGGATATTTTGCTACAGACACAATACGTGATAACAGGACTAAAAAATGTCCATTAGAAAATGCAAAAGTCTTCCAGAAAAAAGACAGGGAAAGCTATGATTCAGCTTTTGATAATAAATCGAAAGTATCTATAGTTCGTTGGAACGATAATTCAATTGTTACAATTTGTAGTAATACTTTTAATGTGCAGCCACTAGCTAATGCTAAGCGTTACAATAAAAAAGAAAAAAAAGAAGTAAAAATTGATCAGCCCTTTGTCATGTCTCAATACAATAAATACATGATAACGGCATCGCAAATTATAGATGTAGAATTTTAGGAAAAAAGTGGTGGTGGCCCATATTTTCTAATACTCTAGACAGTTGTGTTGTTAATGCGTGGAAAATTTATAACATTGCTAATAATAGTAAAATGCCCCAGTTAGAATTTAAATCCAATATAGCTTTAAGATTACTAAAAACTACCAACGTAAATTGTAAAACTTCAGGTACAAATAAAATTGATGAAGTCAGACTAGACAATCAGGGACATATTATAACAACAAATGAAAATAAAAGTCGAAGACGGTGCAAAATATGTCACAGTGACACTATGCATATGTGTAAGAGGTGTAATGTCCACCTACATGTATCATGTTTTGAAACTTATCATAAAAAATAGATATTGCTACTTCCCAGTGGTTCGTTTTTGCACCATTTTACAACATTAATTTTTAGAGAATTTCTGCTACTTTTATAATTATGTATTATTTATATGTGTAGACTATGACAATAAATTGTATTTAAGTGCAATTGTTTCGCTTTTATTTAAAAAAAGAGAAAAGTTCATACAATTTTTTTTCTTTAATCCTCCCAATGGTGCGTAAACGTACCATCAATTTTTGAAAAACTGGGTTAATTAAAATTTTTTTTTTTATTATAATTATTTTCTTTCCAGGTGTAGTATAAATAATGTGCATTAAAATTTTTGTAATATTTTAAGTATTTCATACCTTGGGATGATATGGGTTAACAAAAAGTAACAAATATTAAAACTCATCCAACAACAAAATCACGACTTTAATAGATTATCTCTAGAAATAGTTCGGAATATTAAAACAAAAAAATATACAACAACCAACATTTCGAGAAGTCACAAGATTTAAGTTTTCAGCTGAAGAGAGCGAATCCACGCGCGTTCGCCAATAATAAAAAACAACCATTGCCGTCGTGCGGGCAAAAATGTGAACAATAAACTAAACTCACAAAAAATACTACACAATCAATAATAAGGTTACTCTATATAGTACACAAAGGGGTCGAATAATATTATACAAAAATGAAGTAGGCTAATAAAATTATTTTTATAAAATAAAAATCAAGTAATTATAGAGAACAAGTTTAGAGTGGAGATTTGAAGAATTATTGAAAAACGTCATAAAATATAAAAATGTATTCTGTAAAATAAAATTAATGTATCATATGTTAATTTAAATAAAAATAATGCAACAATTGCTAGCAGAGCGTAGTTGTAGCAGTTGGAGGAAAACGACAGAGTAAAAAAAATGAAGAAAAACGGCATAGTTAGTGAAAACGGCGTAGTTTGAGGACACAAAGAAATTAAAAATAGAAAAAGTGACAGATATCAGTGCATATAGAACGAATTTTAAATCAAAAGAAAATAAGATATGTTTTGACTGTAAAAAACCTGGTCACATTTCAAGATATTGCTGGACAAGAAAAAATAAAAAAAAAGAGTTAAATAATAAAAATTACGGTAACAGAAAAACATTTAGTACATTAAGAAAAGAAAAAGCAAACATTACTGAAGAAGCTAAATCAAATGAACTTGCATTGACAGTTTATATTGAAAATAGAGAAGAGTATGAACAAAAATGGTTCCTGGAGTCAGCCTGCACATCACACATGACATCGTCTGAAGAATGGATGGAAGAAATTATTGAAGATAAAAAAATAAATGTTGCAGAAAACGGGCGAAGTATAGAAGCAGTATTAAGTGGTATCATTAGAGCAAATACAGAAAATAGAAAAGTAAGATTAGAAAACGTTCTACGTGTTCTAAAATTACGAGATAATTTGTTATCAATACCAAGTGTAATACAAAAGGGAAATTCTGTCTCCTTAAAAAAAATAAGGGGCATTTATTTACGCAAACGATGGTACTTTGATATGTAAAGGAAAATTTTCGGATTCAGCATTAGATTAAACAAAAAATGAACAGAAAGAAGAAAACAAAAAAGACTGTTTTCAAATGTTAGAAAACACAAGAGAAATATGGCACAAATATTAGGCCATTTAAACGAGGAATATTTAAACCAAATAGAAGATAAACAACTAGTGAGAAATATAAGGAAGGAAAATTAAATTTATGTAGTTCTTGTGTTATTGGGAAAATGACAAGAAAAAGGTACGTCGAAACTTTCGGTGATACTACAAAAGATTAATGAAAATAATACAAAAAATAGAAAATCAACAAAAATTCAGTGTAAAAATTATAAGAATAGATAACGGAAGAGAGTTCATCAATGAAATATTAATAAATTATTCGAAAAACAAAGGGATAAAACACAAAAAAACAATATATTATTCTTCAAGGAGTAATGGAATTGTTGAGAGAGGAAATAGAACATTACTGGATAAAACGAGAAGTTTATTAGCCGGTGGAAGTTTACCTGCAAAATTCTGGGGAGAAGCGATGGTTCAGCTTTATATCTGCATAACATAACACCTACGAAAAGTAAAGACTTTAAAACACTGTATGAATTATGGAAAGGTAAAAGCCAACCGTCAGACATCTTCGTATTTATGGATGTTTAGCATGTTATAAAATAAATGAAGCAACAAGATCCAAATTGGAACCAAAAGCGTAAAAGGGGATATTTATAGGATATACAAGAGAAAGAAGAGCTTATAGAATTTACGATGAAGAAGAGCAATAAGTACATGAAACGTCAGATGTTCAGTTTGTCGAATCAAAGAAAGGAATAAGATTCAGCAGAGCAGAAGAAAAAGAAACAGAAGAAAATAATAATTTAAACTATATGTTTTGCATTATGAAGAGAACAAAAATGAACGAGAAAATGAAATAACAAGAAATGAAAGAACACACGAAGACGGCAGATAAAAAATGGAAGAAGATCAAGAAGAATCATAAAATTACTAGAAAAGCTGAAAGATTATGTAATAAATGCTACAAAAGAAGAAGACCGAATTCATTTAACGTTGCAATGGAATCATCACACAGAAATGAATTGAAGAAAGCCATGGATACAGAGATAGATAATATAGTGCAATATAACGTATGAAAGATAAATAAAACCACCAAAGAACGCCAAAGTAATAAAATGTAAATGGGTATTTAAAATTGAAGCTAATCCAGGCAACAATGAAAAAATATTTAAAGCAAGGTTGGTGGCAATGGGAACTGGACAGAGAATGTGTGTGGATTATTTCGATTCCTACATCCCAGTAATAAAATGGGAATCAGTAAGAACTCTTTTGACCTTATCAACCATAAAGGAAAGCGTTAGAAGATTTTACAACGTAAAATCTGCATATTTAAATGTAAATCTGCAAGAAACCGTATACATGGAATTACATCCCGTTTACAATGATGGACAGGACAATGTTTACTGGTTTAAGAAAAGTCTTTACGGTCTGCCACGATCTGGAAGATGTTGGAATATTAAACTGAATGAAGTAATGAAAAATTCTGGATTTACCCAAAAAAACCGATCCTTGTGTTTTTACCAAGAAAGAAGAAATAAAATATGTAATTATCGGCGTATAAGTAGATGACATCTTAGCAATTGGAGATAGTGACGATACAATTGAAGAATTTATGAAAAAGGTAAAGGAAGAAATAAAAATAAAAGAAACTACAAATAAAAAATTATTCCTTGGAATAGAAATTAAGATGAAAGTAATATTTATTTATCGCAGGAAAATTATATAAACAAAATCCTACATAAATTTGAGATGACTGACAGTAAACCTGTCAAAACACCAGGAGTGATTGAACAAAAACTTGATGATTATCAACATTCAACCAAGAGAAATATCAAGAAGCAGTAGGATCACTTATGTATCTGACAAGAGGCACACGACCAGATATTGCATACTCTGTGAAAAGAAATACATTGGGCAGCAATAAAAAGTGTAATGAGGGATTTACAAGGAACAAAACAGAAATATTAAAAAAATTCATCGGACAATGAAAAAGTAAAAATATACACAGACTCAGTATGGTGTACGACCAACGATTGAAAATCTTACAGCGGATTTATAACCAAACTAGGTAGAAACATAATAAACTGGAAAAGCGCAAAACAGATGTTAGTAACTTTGTCAACAATTGAAGCTGAGCTACTTGCCGTTTATGATTGCATCAAGAAAACAGTAGAACTTTATACAGATAGTACGGCAGTAATTGATTGGATAAAAAATTCAGGACAAAATTCGAGAACAAAACATATAAATCGAAAATACCATTTTGTAAGAGATGAAGTAGAAAATAAAAATATTACGGGTAATTATATAAATACCTACTGAAGACCAGCCAGCGGACATAATGACAAAAGACGTAAACGAAGAAAAATTATGTAAACATTTGGAGCAATTGGAAGTAGTGAAAAAATAATTTAATTAAAGGGGGGAATAGAAGTAGGCTAATAAAATTATTTTTATAAAATAAATATCAAGCAATTATAGACTACGTTTATCTCGACGTTTGAAGCCGCTTGAATTTAGTAAATCCCTATTCAATCTTCGAAATAAACGATCTAGAGTAATATTTGAAGCCGCTTGAAAATGTCAAGTCAAGCCTATAAAATAACAGGATTGGACTTACGAAGCGGCTTGACTTCTGTGGAAATAATTAGCGAAGCTTCAAATAATGTAACTACGCCTGCGCACATCCGCAATATATTGCAGTGTTACTAAATTCATATCATTTGTTGGTTGTTTGCATTTTACCTCATTTAATAAAACTCGCGACATAAAACTTAGTAAAATTGTCGAAAAGCGAAATATATGGAGTGATGAAGAAATAAATGTTTTTGAAAGAGAAGATAAATAACAACATGACAATTTTTAGATTTTAGGGTTATATATCCAGGATGAAATTAGATCATATACCTCTCCTTGTCTTGTCTGCATAATCGAGTATTTAACTGTCTTTTTTTAGTCGATACGAATTTAAAGAAGATTCAAAATAACTCAATCCTATTTTCAATCCGCTGAGATAAACCAATGGGATTTTTTAAGTCATAATATAATTGAAGCCGCTTGAATTATCGGGATAAACGTAGTCATAGAGAACAAGTTTAGAGTGGAGATTTGAAGAATTATTGAAAAACGTCATAAAATATAAAAATGTATTATGTAATATAAAATTAATGTATCATATATTAATTTAATTAAAAATAATACAACAAAAAATCACCAATCAGAGTCGAAAAAAAAACAAGCTTTAAAAAACTTTAACAAATGATAGCAGGTCAGCTGCTTTTTTGTGCGGGAGTTTAAAAACTCTAAAAAATTAAATCTCCAAATATTTCTAAATAAATCGAAACTAATCCGTGTGAGAAACGACAGTTGTGTCTGATTTAGCGCCTTTATTCCTGCAACACAAATTACTTTGTCACAGGTTGTTTGTACGTTTTTTATTTCAATTTATTTTTTGCAATCAAAGTTGAGTAATATTGGAAAATGTCAAACTGAAGTGTGACAAATTAATTAATTTTATTTTAAAATGTTTTCTAAAAGATTTTGGCACAGCGAAACCTGTAAAGGAAATGACAAGTTTTTAAGTTTGCTTTAAATACAATATGTTTCTGCTCAAGGTTTATTTAACATGATAATAATATATCCTTTGGACAAACACGAGATTCCTTATACAAGAAATATTGGATTTGCAGCTGATAACGCCAGTGTCATGATGGGAAAAAACAGTGGTGTACAGGGCTTTATTAAAAAAAAATAATCTAAGTGTTGAAGTAATAGGATGAACATCACACTCTCTTTATTTGTGTGCATCGCAAGTGGTAAAAATTACTACACAGTAATTGAGTAGTTTGCTCGAGATATTTAGAGTTACTTCCCACACAGCAGTAAAAGGATAGAAGAACATAAGAGTGTCAGATTTTACAACTGAGAAACCGAGTAAACTTTTATATCCATGTCAAGTACGATGATTGTCACTACGAGTAAGTACAGGGTGTAAATCGAAAAATGGAATATAGATGTTTAACACGGGAAATCAGTTTTTCTTTGCGGAAACGTTACCTAATTATTTAATACAAAAGTACTCCAAATAAAAGTTATAGAGATTTAAATTCTGCATGGGGCCTCGTGGCCGCGTGCCTGCGTGTCAGGTCGCAAATCTGGGGAACCGGGTTCAATCCCGACTGACGCCAAATATTTCCAATTTTAAATGGCACAAAATTGACCCCTGCGGTGCACTCTCCACGCCAGCAATGAGTGCCCGCGAGGTTACGCCTGGTAAGCGCCCGCACGGTACAAATATTTCATCATAACCGATATTTGTGTACAAAGCAGATTGGCACACCCAGCAATGGGTAATAAGCCGTGATATATTTATATATTTATTTATTGAAACAATATTTTACCACTTCATATAAACGTAAAAGTTGATCATAAAATTATAGTTTTTATGAGCTTTTAGTCTAGGCAGCCATGAATTTATGATAAAAAAATAAACAAATGCGTTGTTTTTAACTGTCAACAGTTTACCTTTTGTTTTGTGTTAATTTAGTACTGTAATCTCAATTTAGTTCTAATGAGAGCTTTAGCACAATATTTCTCCCGATAGGTTTGCTAGTCAACTAGTTATACCTTAACCATCATAAGACTTTAAAACGTCAAACGAGCGACAAACATAACCATTAATTAAAATAAAAATAATAAATTTAGACTACGTATTTATTAAAAACGTTTGTTTTATTGTACCTATTCTTCATTATTCTATAATTTGTGTTCATACAATGTGCCACAACCATAAAATGTCATGATTACACACAATAATATCTATGTATTTTTACAAAAGCCTGTACATTGTAAAACGTACTTCGGAGAATATCCGCCTTCTGCCATTTACGCTTAGCTTTCCGTTAAGGGTCCCATTCACAGTTATAAATAACGCATTTGTTTATTATATTTGGCTGTCTAGACTAAAAGCTCTTAAAAACTGTAATGTTATAATTAATTTTTACGTTTATATGAAGAGCTAAAATAATCGTTTCACATGATTTCTATGCAGAATTTAAATATCTATAACTTTTATTTGAAGTATTTTAGGACAAAATAATTAGGTAACGTTTGCGCCAAGAAAAACTGATACCTGGACGACATTCCTGTGTTGTGGTCATGGTACTGTTGGCCTAGTGACCCACTCGCCTCAAGGTAGGGTTAATGAATTCTCTCGAAACTTTTTAGGAAGCGTTCTTCGGTCCCGTTTGTCCACTGTTCCTTCATTATTGTGCATATCATATTTCAAACCTACGGGTTATTTTAAATTGTATTACTATTCTCATGTAACTATTTTTGTTCGTACTTACCAGCCAAACAATTTATATATGTATGTTATTGAATATAAACGGCGGGAACCTCACACTGGCCAATCACCCCGCGTAAGCGTGATTTCAGACCATTCATTGTTAATGCATATTGTTCAAATAACGCCGCGAACTGCGCTACGCTATATTTTGTAATCCAATATTTAACGTCTATTTTCTACTTCTTTCACATGTTTTAATCACAAAAATAAATATAGAATTTCAATCTGAAAATCCAAAGTTACCACTTTTATTAAATAAAGAAACAGCGCTTTATAAAGCTCTTTTAAAGTCGTTTATCAACAAAGGAATACTTAATACTTATTTAAATGATTTGTGCAAAATAGATATTAAAAACCCTCACAATTACGAAAGAATTGAAGATTATGTACTTCGGAGCAAAAGATGATTTATTTTTAAGTGACACTAAAACAAATTTTGATCTGAACAAGTCAAATAATTTTAAGTTTAAAGCAATTGATTTCTATATCGAATTATGCAAGGCAATTGCGAAGAGATTTAATTTCAATGATCCATATCTTAAATATGCCTGACTTTTTGTACCTCAGACTGCTTTGTCTGGCGATATTTTGTCAATAACTATATATACTAATTTATTTTTAAATATAGACGCAGATAGTGAATCAGTTAATAGTGAACGGCAGTTACAGAGTGAATTAGAAAATTTTAAAAAAATGATAATTCAGAATTAACTGAATTTTGGTGTATTGTTTGCAAAGAAACAAACTCGTTTCCCAACTTACTAAAAGTAGTAAAGTATGTTTCAAATCTACTACATGTTTTCAACAAGGAACGAATTTAATAATTAAAAACGTTCAATAATGTATTATATGTAAAAGATAAATTAAGAAATGGTGGTTTCCATTTTACGTGTCTAGGAAAAAAACAAGCAACGAAAATATTGAAAATGACGATATATTTGACTAACCTGATTATTAATTTGTTATACAATTTTCCTATAGTACAACCATAATAATAATAATAATAATAATAATAATAATAATAATAATAATAATAATAATAATATTAATAATAATAATAATATTAATAATAATAATAATAATATTAATAATAATAATAATAATAATAATAATAATAATAATAATAATAATATTAATAATAATAATAATAATAATAATAATAATAA
The DNA here is from genome assembly GCA_963082715.1 of Harpalus rubripes. NCBI lineage: Eukaryota > Metazoa > Arthropoda > Insecta > Coleoptera > Carabidae > Harpalus > Harpalus rubripes. The sequence goes on from OY720455.1 coordinate 19,286,679, forward strand.
TAATAATAATAATAATAATAATAATAATAATAATAATAATAATAATTATGTAAGAATCACTTTTCGACTGGGCGCCACTGGTTTAGAAGCGCTAGCTTAAGGCAAAAACACTTGACAATCCTAAACACAATAACAACAACCCCCGACCCTTGAATGGTTAGGGCTAGCTAGTTGTGTACTAGCAGACATATGCAGACGTGGGTGAAACTGTGAATAGTGTCAATAAAAAAAAGACGAGATGCTTGCAGTAATTATAGATGAGTGGTAGAACTCGCTGTCATTCTAATTATTATACAAGTATAGTGTGGTTTGGATCACCAGATGCATGATTGATATGTTATACACTGCTTGTGTATTTGATATGCATGGTATATATGAGATATACATTTGTATTATTAGTTTGGGGCCGCAAATGTATGTAGTAGTTTCCTAATTATCCGAAGAGTTGTCTGAGACATCTCTGGATCCATGGAGCTATATGCTCCGAGGTGTGAGAAACACCAACTGAGAGACTGAGATACACGAGAACGTAAAGGATAAACCTGTGGTTTATCATGATAGATCTGAGACCTACATATATGTGATCGTAAGCTAAACTCTCATAATAGGTCTGGGACTCATTGACCTCTGGGAGATCGAGTTCTGGGAACTCAACATGACTGGGACATGCTTATGTGGCTACGGTATCGCTAGTGGCTCAGAAATGACTATTCACGAGAGCCGTATTCCAGCAATTCGTCCATGCACTGGGTATATACTTTTGCGGATAGGGGTACCGGAATCCATGAGGTATTAGGCCGTATTTAATATGCGGGGCGCCTGCCCAAGTCTGCGACTTGGGAGCAACCTTATTCCTGCCCCCCTGCTGTCTATCTTATTAGATGATAATGCACGCCTGTGATAAATGTTGTAAATTGGAATGACAATGTGTATTTTATCCCACTTAGGGGAACGCGTCGTGGAGGGCTAGTCCATCGCTAATAAAGTTGCGTGCGTGGAAAAGGACGCCGATAACAGATCAAAAAGGAATGTGAATTGTATATATTAGATTAATGCATGTATTATTGCCCATATATTCTAGTTAAATAATCAGTGGAAAAAAATAATAAAATCTATATCTTTTAATTAAAATATTAATAATTACAATAATAATTATAATAATTAAAAAATTAAAATAATAATAATAATAATAATAATAATAATAATAATAATAATAATAATAGTGTGCATGTGTGTACATGTGTATGTATATGTGTATGTTTGTGAAAGTGTACATGTGTGTTTATGTGTGCAAGTGTCTATGTGTGTACGTGTGTATGTGTGCATGTATGTGTATGTGTACGTGTGCGTATGTATGTGTGTGTATGTGTGAGTGTGTGTGTATATGTATGTATGTGTGTGTGTTTGTATGTGCGTATGCGTGTAATATGTGTATGCGTGTATGTATGTGTGTGTATGTGTGTGTATGTGTACGTGTGTATGCGTATGTGTATATGTGTATCTGTGTATGTTTGTATGTGTATGTGTGTATGTGTATGTGTGTATGTGTATGTGTATGTGTATGTGTATGTGTATGCGTATGTGCGTATGTGTGTATCTGTGTGTGTGTGTGTATTTGTGTGTGTGTGTGCGTGTATGTGTGTATGTGTTTCTATGTGTGAGTATGTGTGTGTATGTGTGTACTCGTATGTGTATGTATGTATGTGTATGGGTGTGTATGTTTGTGTATGGGTGTGTATGTTTGTGTATGTGTGTGTGTGTATTTATTTATTTATTTATTTATTTATTTATTTATTTATTTATTTATTTATTTATTTATTTATTTATTTATTTATTTATTTATTTATTTATTTATTTATTTATTTATTTATTTATTTATTTATTTATTTATTTATTTATTTATTTATTTATTTATTTATTTATTTATTTATTTATTTATTTATTTATTTATTTATTTATTTATTTATTTATTTATTAATTTATTTATTAATTTATTTATTAATTTATTTATTTATTTATTTATTTATTTATTTATTTATTTATTTATTTATTTATTTATTTATTTATTTATTTATTTATTTATTTATTTATTTATTTATTTATTTATTTATTTATTTATTTATTTATTAATTTATTTATTTATTTATTTATTTATTTATTTATTTATTTATTTATTTATTTATTTATTTATTTATTTATTTATTTATTTATTTATTTATTTATTTATTTATTTATTTATTTATTTATTTATTTATTTATTTATTAATTTATTTATTTATTTATTTATTTATTTATTTATTTATTTATTTATTTATTTATTTATTTATTTATTAATTTATTTATTTATTTATTTATTTATTTATTTATTTATTTATTTATTTATTTATTTATTTATTTATTTATTTATTTATTTATTAATTTATTTATTTATTTATTTATTTATTTATTTATTTATTTATTTATTTATTTATTTATTTATTTATTTATTTATTTATTTATTTATTTATTTATTTATTTATTTATTTATTTATTTATTTATTTATTTATTTATTTATTTATTTATTTATTTATTTATTTATTTATTTATTTATTTATTTATTTATTTATTTATTTATTTATTTATTTATTTATTTATTTATTTATTTATTTATTTATTTATTTATTTATTTATTTATTTATTTATTTATTTATTTATTTATTTATTTATTTATTTATTTATTTATTTATTTATTTATTTATTTATTTATTTATTTATTTATTTATTTATTTATTTATTTATTTATTTATTTATTTATTTATTTATTTATTTATTTATTTATTTATTTATTTATTTATTTATTTATTTATTTATTTATTTATTTATTTATTTATTTATTTATTTATTTATTTATTTATTTATTTATTTATTAATTTATTTATTAATTTATTTATTAATTTATTTATTTATTTATTTATTTATTTATTTATTTATTTATTTATTTATTTATTTATTTATTTATTTATTTATTTATTTATTTATTTATTTATTTATTTATTTATTTATTTATTTATTTATTTATTTATTTATTTATTTATTTATTTATTTATTTATTTATTTATTAATTTATTTATTTATTTATTTATTTATTTATTTATTTATTTATTTATTTATTTATTTATTTATTTATTTATTTATTTATTTATTTATTAATTTATTTATTTATTTATTTATTTATTTATTTATTTATTTATTTATTAATTTATTTATTTATTTATTTATTTATTTATTTATTTATTTATTTATTTATTTATTTATTAATTTATTTATTTATTTATTTATTTATTTATTTATTTATTTATTTATTTATTTATTTATTTATTTATTTATTTATTTATTTATTTATTTATTTATTAATTAATTTATTTATTTATTTATTTATTTATTTATTTATTTATTTATTTATTTATTTATTTATTTATTTATTTATTTATTTATTTATTTATTTATTTATTTATTTATTTATTTATTTATTTATTTATTTATTTATTTATTTATTTATTTATTTATTTATTTATTTATTTATTTATTTATTTATTTATTTATTTATTTATTTATTTATTTATTTATTTATTTATTTATTTATTTATTTATTTATTTATTTATTTATTTATTTATTTATTTATTTATTTATTTATTTATTTATTTATTTATTTATTTATTTATTTATTTATTTATTTATTTATTAATTTATTTATTTATTTATTTATTTATTTATTTATTTATTTATTTATTTATTAATTTATTTATTTATTTATTTATTTATTTATTTATTTATTTATTTATTTATTTATTTATTTATTTATTTATTTATTTATTTATTTATTTATTTATTAATTTATTTATTTATTTATTTATTTATTTATTTATTTATTTATTTATTTATTTATTTATTTATTTATTTATTTATTTATTTATTTATTTATTAATTTATTTATTTATTTATTTATTTATTTATTTATTTATTTATTTATTAATTTATTTATTTATTTATTTATTTATTTATTTATTTATTTATTTATTTATTTATTTATTAATTTATTTATTTATTTATTTATTTATTTATTTATTTATTTATTTATTTATTTATTTATTTATTTATTTATTTATTTATTTATTTATTTATTTATTTATTAATTAATTTATTTATTTATTTATTTATTTATTTATTTATTTATTTATTTATTTATTTATTTATTTATTTATTTATTTATTTATTTATTTATTTATTTATTTATTTATTTATTTATTTATTTATTTATTTATTTATTTATTTATTTATTTATTTATTTATTTATTTATTTATTTATTTATTTATTTATTTATTTATTTATTTATTTATTTATTTATTTATTTATTTATTTATTTATTTATTTATTTATTTATTTATTTATTTATTTATTTATTTATTTATTTATTTATTTATTTATTTATTTATTTATTAATTTATTTATTTATTTATTTATTTATTTATTTATTTATTTATTTATTTATTAATTTATTTATTTATTTATTTATTTATTTATTTATTTATTTATTTATTTATTTATTTATTTATTTATTTATTTATTTATTTATTTATTTATTTATTAATTTATTTATTTATTTATTTATTTATTTATTTATTTATTTATTTATTTATTTATTTATTTATTTATTTATTTATTTATTTATTTATTTATTTATTTATTTATTTATTTATTTATTTATTTATTTATTTATTTATTTATTTATTTATTTATTTATTTATTTATTTATTTATTTATTTATTTATTTATTTATTTATTTATTTATTTATTTATTTATTTATTTATTTATTTATTTATTTATTTATTTATTTATTTATTTATTTATTTATTTATTTATTTATTTATTTATTTATTTATTTATTTATTTATTTATTTATTTATTTATTTATTTATTTATTTATTTATTTATTTATTTATTTATTTATTTATTTATTTATTTATTTATTTATTTATTTATTTATTTATTTATTTATTTATTTATTTATTTATTTATTTATTTATTTATTTATTTATTTATTTATTTATTTATTTATTTATTTATTTATTTATTTATTTATTTATTTATTTATTTATTTATTTATTTATTTATTTATTTATTTATTTATTTATTTATTTATTTATTTATTTATTTATTTATTTATTTATTTATTTATTTATTTATTTATTTATTTATTTATTTATTTATTTATTTATTTATTTATTTATTTATTTATTTATTTATTTATTTATTTATTTATTTATTTATTTATTTATTTATTTATTTATTTATTTATTTATTTATTTATTTATTTATTTATTTATTTATTTATTTATTTATTTATTTATTTATTTATTTATTTATTTATTTATTTATTTATTTATTTATTTATTTATTTATTTATTTATTTATTTATTTATTTATTTATTTATTTATTTATTTATTTATTTATTTATTTATTTATTTATTTATTTATTTATTTATTTATTTATTTATTTATTTATTTATTTATTTATTTATTTATTTATTTATTTATTTATTTATTTATTTATTTATTTATTTATTTATTTATTTATTTATTTATTTATTTATTTATTTATTTATTTATTTATTTATTTATTTATTTATTTATTTATTTATTTATTTATTTATTTATTTATTTATTTATTTATTTATTTATTTATTTATTTATTTATTTATTTATTTATTTATTTATTTATTTATTTATTTATTTATTTATTTATTTATTTATTTATTTATTTATTTATTTATTTATTTATTTATTTATTTATTTATTTATTTATTTATTTATTTATTTATTTATTTATTTATTTATTTATTTATTTATTTATTTATTTATTTATTTATTTATTTATTTATTTATTTATTTATTTATTTATTTATTTATTTATTTATTTATTTATTTATTTATTTATTTATTTATTTATTTATTTATTTATTTATTTATTTATTTATTTATTTATTTATTTATTTATTTATTTATTTATTTATTTATTTATTTATTTATTTATTTATTTATTTATTTATTTATTTATTTATTTATTTATTTGCTTATTCTACAGGACGAATCCCAATAATAGAATAAAAATAAATATAATACAACTGTGTAGACAAAAAATATAACCCATAGATGCAAAAAAAAGATAATTACACACTCTACAATTCACATAAGAAATAGTAAATTTAGAATATACCATAGAACATAGAAAAACAAATATAATAGATCCCTAATGTAATTCATCTCTTTTACTCAGTAGTTCGGTCAGTTTCCTTTTAAACTCCAACAAGTTCATAGAAAGATCAAGTTCATCTGAATAACAGTTGTTTTAACTAATACATAATGAATTTATTGGTGAATTCAAAAAGAACTTCTTGTATTACAAGGCCGTACATAAAAATTCAAGTGAGAGAGGACATTGGCATCATAAATTAAATTATTTGCTATTTTATACACGAATAATATCTGCTGTTGAATTCGACGAGATTTAAGTGTGTCCAACTCAAACAAAATTAACAAAGCTGTAATCAAGGTAGGCCAGTTATGAAACTGGTGATAAAAGCAGCGTTTACAAAACATTTTCTGAACATTTTCAATATTTGCAATTTGTTACGAATAATATGGATTTCATATAATGCTAATGTTCGAGTTTACTACGAACTAATGACATGTATAAATTTTTTAAACACTGCATGTTACGAAAATCAAAGGCAACACGCATAATAAAACCTAAATTTTTGCATGCGGAACTTATTACCATATTTATATTAGGGTTGAATGTAAGTTTTACATTGAAAATAATACCTAGATCTTTTTCTTTTTTCGTTGACTCTTCTGAGAATCTGAGTATCAAAAAAATAGTTAAATTGTAAAGTATTAATTTTTCTTGAAAATGAAAACACCTCCCATTTATCTCTATTAAAATCAGGGGATATAATTTGGTGCAGCTCTGGCTTCTTTCTGCAGTTCTAAATTTGAAAACTGCAGCTCTAAATTCAAATTTTGCAGTTGCTCTTGTTGCACTTCTCTCTGTATTATTTATTATTCAAATATGTACATGAAACAAGAATTACTAAATATATTTTTAATAGGCTACTTGCGTAGTACGGAAAATCTGATATCTATCACTAAATATCTAAAGTAAAATTGAAAACGCATGTAAAAATATAAATTTTATTTATAAAAAATTATTTGTTTTTTAATAAATTAAGAAAGAAGATTTCTCTTTGACGTCCTTATTTTGAACTGGAGAAAGGGATGCATATTTAAGAATGTAACCTGTAGATGGCCAGCGAGTGCGAGTTTTAATTTAATTTTGACATTAGTTCATTTTTCTATCACTGTCTCTCAATTTTATTATTTACAATTTGCGTGGTTTCTGTTACTTATTTTATTACGTATTTCGATTTGTTAAGCAGGATTTTGAAGGATTTTAACTTATACTCGTACAAGATTAAAATGACAAACGAAAATATTAACCTCCAAACTATTATTCAAACGACTTACTGATGTTATTGCTTTACGGCCATTCATTGGTTCGGCGTAATTCTACGTCATACATGACGGTAATTTAAATATTAAAATTTTATTAATGTTTTTCTGGCCAATTAATGAAAATTTTGCTAAAAGAAAAAATATGGGTTTTTATTGTCTCCTCAAAAATATTGAATAAAAAAATGACACGCAAGTAGCCCATTATTAGAATGCACGGTTCCCATTTCACATCTAGTTGTCTTGTAGTTCGTAATATAAGTTTTCTGTCTTTGTCACGGCTTAAATGTACCTATTCTTTTGAACATATAAATAATATGGTGAAATAATTTTAATTAAATTAATTTTAATTTATTTCTTTACATGAAAAAGGATTATACCTGCAACTGCTCATTCTATAAAAAAAATGCAATTTTCAATGTGCATGTATTTGACCTTGAAATAAAAAAAATTCATCCATCCCCCCCCCCCCTATTCATGTACAAAAAAGTGCAGCTCTAAATTTTTGAAATTATATCCCCTGATTAAAATATAGTCTGCTACTAAGCGACCATTCATAAATATTATTTAAATCTTCTTGTAATTTAATACATTCATCAATATTTGATATAGTTTTAAAAAGTTTGAAATCCTCAGCGAAAAGGAGGCATTTAGAGTGAGAAATTATATTGACGATATCGTTGACAAAAAACAGGAAAAGCAAAGGGCCAAAGATTGAGCCCGACGAAGCACAAAAATTACTAGATCTGAAACCATTAACAAAAACATATTGCACTCTGTTTTGCAAGTAGGATGAAATAAGATTCAATAGGCTATCCCCAAAACCATTAAGTTTTAATTTATTTAATAGTAAACCATGTGAGACTGTGTCAAATGCTTTAGAGAAATCCGTATAAATACAATCTACGTGTTTCCTTTCATCTAAAGCAGCGTTTCTTAACCTTTTGAAGGCGCGACCCAAATTTAACTATTGTATAGGTTTCGCGATCCATTATATAGAGAATTATTTAAAAAATAAAAATGTTTTATTATAAACAATAATCTATTTATGAAAATTAGAAAATGAATATTTACGAATATAGCAATTAAAACAAAATAACATAAATATAACACCAAAATAACATCAACAATTTCAAATAAAACAAATCTTATGACAGATACAGGAATTTGATATAATTTTAACTTGTCTGATAGTCAAATGTCGGAAACCTAAATATTACTTTCCCATATTTGTCCAATTTTACTTTCGAACATGATTGAAAATGCATTTATTTAAAATTTAAAATCAAAAATACGAGTAGCTAATAAAAATTAATGTTAATTAATGTGAACTGAGTTTGTATAAGCTTGGAAAGTTCTTCAACTCGCGGTGGTTCCTAATATTTAGTTTTAGTAATTACGAGAGCAGGAAAATCAGATTCGCACACATACGAGGAGTAACAAACAAAATGATATTTTCAATTATTTATTTCCCAAGATTGGTTCTACATTTTTTTAACCAAAATGAACACAAAGTCTCGGTAGGGTTACTAACAGTAACAATGCTATATTGTATTGCCAACATTAGTAACATTTTAATTATATTCTATATGCATTTTAGAAAAATATGATTGGCATTTAGTAATCAACATTATAAAATTCTGAATAGTTTACGCGACCCACTCAAACCCCTTCGCGACCCAAACGTGGGTCGCGACCCATAGGTTAAGAAACGCTGATCTAAAGCTTCTGCAGTGTACTGAGTAAAGTGAAGTAAATTGGTAACGGTGGAACGACCTGGGACAAACCCATGCTGTAGAGTCCTAATTAAATGTTTATTTTGATTTTAAATGTTTTTAAATATAACTGATTCAATTTTTTTTAGCAAATACAGATAAACATGAAGCTGTTCTATAGTCACGTGTAAGAGTCCTATCTCCTGATATAAAAATAAGGCATATTTTGGCTATTTTCCACATTTTAGGAAATGTTTGCATTTTAATACTTAAAAAGAGTCTGTATTAGTAGATCCGAACATCCTTTAACAATGTAAATCGGTATATCATCAGGTCCCACTGATTTAGAATTACTTTGGGACTAAATTGCTTCAGATACATCTGCATAAGTAACAATAGGTAAATATACGTAAATATAAAAAATACCAAAATACCTTGGAAATACTAGTTATAAACAATGAATATACGTATAACGAAAAAGTAAATATTTTTTTAGAGGAAGTTGGCTTACACGTAGGTTGCAGCTGTTAATAACACTGTTCAATATTTCATATAGAAATAAAAAAGATTGTATTTTTCGTCAATTACAATTATAATTTAATAAATAGAGTATATATTTATAGATTTTTAAATATAAGTAATATATTATATTTATTCCTTATAAAATCTTGCTTGTGCGAAAACATACCGTTCAAACTCACAGCCAATAGAAGTGAGATGTCCCAATATACCTATAAATAAATATACTGCTTATGTCCTATCTCTCACTTCAGAGGAGTCTGCTACAAACATTATTGTCTATCCTTGTCAGTTAGTGTAAGAATTTCCCTCCCGCTATTTCCTCTTTCTCGTTCTACGCCAATAAAATAAAAGCAATCTGGCGTTTGCGCAGAGCTATTCTTACAGACAACTACAGGTATATAAATATATATATATATATATATATATATATATATATATATATATATATATTTATTGTAATAAGGGTCGCCCGCCGTCGCCGCCACTATAAGCGAGTGTCTATTTATAGCGGTGACGTAACCGCGCTAGTAGCCGGCCGATGTAAACAGACTGGTCGCGACGTGTTTAATTACTTCCGGTCGCCTGAACCTTGTGTTCATTGTTATTATGTGTTCGAATATTCTAGACTGTTCTAGAAAATAATGGCAGCTGTATATAAGGGACGTAGCTATGCTCGAGAGTTAGTTAGTTCAGTTGAGTCCCTGATCACACAACATTAGTTTTGTGATCGGGGGTTGACTTACATAGTTCCATTAATGAAGATGGACGGACACTTTCATTAGTGCAGTTAGTTAGTTACATACAGTCATACAGTTAGTTCAGTTGAGTCCCTGATCACGCAACATGAGTTATGTGATCGGGGGTTGACATAGTCAGCTGAGTAAATTACATAGTTCAGTTGCATTAGTGAAGACGGAGAGACATTTACATTAGTGCAGTTAGTTAGTTAGTTAGTTAGTTAGTTAGTTAGTTAATTAGTTACATGGAGTGTTAGAGAGCACGGCAGTATCGTAGTAAGCGTATGCAGTTGGTGTCGAGTAGGTACTCGGGAAGTTACTGGTATATTGGGATAGCTGTGGATGTAAATACTCGGTAGTGTTGACGAGTATTGGGAAGCTATAGTGTGCAAGGACAGTAACGGCGAGTCGGAAAGTTACTGGTATACCGGGATAGCTGTTAAAAAGAATACTCGGTAGTGTTGAAGAGTATTGGGAAGCTAGGTATATGGGGACAGTAACGGCAAGTGGAAGCGAATACTCGGCAGTGGTGTTGAAGAATTGTGGCATACGGACAGTCGGTGATACTGAAGCTGCGGAAGTTAGACAGATAGTTACTTAAATAGACAGATAGTGTTGTGAAAGAAGTGACTTCTGTCGGAGCAGTTGAATATATAGACGCTGTTGAGTCAGTTGAGTATATAGACGCTGTGGAGGTCGGTAGGCGGACAGTTGAACGTTATAAATATATATTGTGATATAAATATAGTGATACAAATAACGCGTGAACAGTCTACAAGAATCTGCAACAGACTGGCAGTCTAAGATTGGAACGCGTAGTGAAAAAAATAATTAGTAATGTAGTGGAAATAAATAATAGTATTAATTGGTTAAATAAATAGTGTTAGCGTTATCTAGTTACTTATAGTTTTAGTCTTAATTAGTTTTTAATAATTGTTTAATATTAGTAATAGTAACTTCCATTTGTAACGGTGTAATATATTTAATAAAACACAAAATCAAATTACATTTCTTAAACTTATGACCTAATATAAACTAATTATACATTATGAATTATAAACAAACAGAAACATTCGTTACGCACTACACTACGCGACAGACGGCTCACGACTGGGGAGAACTGCTCACGCAGCACGACACACAAACCACTACACTCTGTACACTCTGATTAAAAATTAAAAATTTCTTCCGCCCTGTCATATCCTCCCCTTCTAAATCGGAAGAGGTTTCACCGTCACGATTTAGCACATACACAAACAAAATTAATTGGTAATAACCGGCTTCACCTTTCTCGGTCGTCCTCTCTTGCGGATAGGGACCATCGGTTTTTCGTCATCAGCCGTCGAATCTAGATACGGCGTCAAATGTGAAGTGTGGTAAACACCAAGAATCACACCAGGTTGATCCGGATCTCCTACAGCATACGTTGTGGGTGATCGTCTGCTGAGAATGGTATAGGGTCCATCACGTCTAGGCATAAATTTAGAAGTAATACCCTTCTTCTTATTACTTAATACGTGTACAGAGACAAGGACTTTGTCACCAACTTCGTAAACAGGACCCTTCCTGCGATGACGATCTGCATATCGCTTATGCCGATCTTGTTCAGCTTCATGATGTTCTCGTACACTACGCATTGCCTTAACGGTTTGAAGCAAGTAAGGAGTTGCTTGTTCCACGAACAATTCGTTTTGCACTATTTTTCTTAAGTCTCGTCTTACGTCATCTGGGGTCCTAAGGTCCGTTCCAAAGGTGAGAAAAGCGGCACTGCAACCAGTACTCTGAGAATACGCTGTATTAAGAGCGAAACGAATTGCAGCAAGATGCTTTACCCAAGACTTGTGTTCATTTTCAATTAAGATACTTAACTGAGTTTTCAAATCCCGATTCTTTCGTTCAACCGGGTTGGCTTTCGGATGATAAACGGGGGTAACTATTTGTTGTACTCCGAGACAATGCATAACATGTTGCATTAACGCTGCTACGAACTGTGAGCCATTGTCACTAATTAACTTTCTTGGAGTCCCAAAACGAAAGAATACCTCTTCAATTAACACCTTGGCACAATCTTGAGATGTGGCATTAATTAACGGGAATAACTCTACCCATTTAGTCGCTATATCTTCAACGATAAGAATCCACTTGTGCCCTGCTTCCGTCTCTGGAAGTGGTCCAAACAAATCTACAGACAATGTCTCAAAACGCTGCTGTAGCACAGGTGTTTGTAACAAACCTGTCGGTTTCATGTTATTAATTTTATAACGTTGACATTTTGGACAACGCTTGATGTAATTCTTTATAGTGTGACTCATGTTAGGCCAATAGTACCTTTTCGAAATTCTTTGGTACGTACCTTCAAATCCATTGTGACCTGCTAAACCACTATTATGGTACTCGTTTAATACAGATTCTCGTTCTATATCAGGCACTACTAACTGAGCATTTTCTTCTAGTACATCAGGATTGTAACGGTAAAGAAGACCATTATTCATTAAATATCCTCGATCTAACCATCGAGTATGTTCTAACTCATCGTCAGTATTCTCTAAGGCTTTAATAACAGGAGTCAAATCAGAATCGGCTAATTGTTTTTCTCGATAGTCCCGTATATCAAAGGTTGGCATCGTAACTTCTACGGTACAAATAGGACAAGAATCTGACTCATTATCTACACAAGCAGGTCGAGATAGAGTATCGGCTATGACATTCGTTTTCCCGGGTAGGTATTTGATTTCCAAATTATAAGGTTGTAAAGCCAAAGCCCATCGAGCTAATCTACCAGTTGGTGACTTCAAGGTCATCAGCCACTTAAGTGCTTGATGATCTGTATACACAGTTATCTTAGATCCTTCTAAATATCCACGAAATTTTTCAATACTTCACACCACCGCAAGGGCTTCACGTTCAGTGGTAGTATAGTTCTTTTCAGGTCCAGTTAATAAACGACTCGCGTATTCTACGGGGCGCTCCTCCGGTCCCTCCCCCTGGAGTAGACATCCACCGATGGCGTAGCCACTAGCATCGGTCTTTAGGACGAATGGCAGAGAACAATCTGCTTGCCGCAAAATTGGAGCTGATGTTAGTCGTTTTTTTAACTCACCATAGGCCTCTTGTTGAGCTTCACCCCATACCCATGGAGCATTCTTCTTTGTAAGCATGGTCAGAGGTCGTGCAATAGTTGCAAAATCGGCGATAAATCTCCGATACCACGAACAGGTTTGAAGGAAGGTCAACAAGTGTTTCAAATTGCGAGGAACTGGAAGATTCAAAATGGCAGAAACCTTTTCAGGGTCCATTTCAATACCTGAAGAAGTAATATTATGTCCCAAAAATTTCACTTTTTCTCTTGCAAACACGCACTTTTCGCGATTAGCGTGAAGTTGAAACGCTTTAAGTCGGTCAAACACAGCTTTTAAGTCCAACAAGTGTTGTTCCATATTTTCTGACATTACGATCATGTCGTCTAAGTAAGCAAGAATGCATACATTCGGTAAACCACTGCGGAAACGGTCAATAAGTCTTTGAAACGTTGCAGGCGCGTTCCGCAACCCGAAAGGCATACGTTTAAACCTATAGGTACCGAAAGGCGTAATAAATGCAGTCTTGTCACGATCTTTATCATATACTGGCACCTGCCAATATCCGGACCGTAAATCAATCGTTGACATAACCGGTGTTGATTTAGCCATGTGAAGTAAATCATCCAAACGAGGTAACGGATAATTATCACTTACAGTCACTTTATTTACACCTCGATAGTCAATGCACACGCGTGTTGAACCGTCACGTTTTGGAACGAGCACTACGGGTGCTGCCCAAGGCGATTCACACGATTCGATAACGTCACTGTCTAACATTTTCTGGAGTTCTTTTGCTAAGAGGTCTTTTTTCAGAGGTGATAATCTGTATGGCGATACAGAAACTGGAGCACTGTCACCTGTATTAATTCGATGTTCGACAAACTTAGTAGGTTCAGTAACAGGAGAAAAGATATCTGCATACTCTTCAAATAGTTTACTTAACTGCTCTTTTTCTTGGTTACGTAACATAGAACCTTCATCATTTCGCAAAGCAGAAACGGTTTCGGCAAAGTAATTGCTACCTGTGTTCTTGCAAATAGGATCATCGACAAATTTGTAATGTATACTAGGAGTATCTCCAAAAGACCATTGTTGAGCAGGAATGTAAATAATCAAATTAGCATTATGGATAAAATCTGCTCCCAATAAAGTACGATTCTGTGTACATGTAGGTAATACTACAAAAGATGTTGGAATTACACGATCTACTAAATCAACATTTACGTCAACAATTAAAACATCTTCTGTTATAGAATTTCCATCAGCATACGTAATTTTCTTCTTCTCTGAGGTGAACTTATAACCCTTGGAGCATAGATACTGATATAGGGTATAACCAGCAATACTCTGAGATGCACCAGTATCGAGATAGGCAACACCTTTTGCCCCTCGAATTTCAAAGGAAATAAGTGGACGAGTCGGCTTCTGTTATGACACTGTAGCCGTATAAAACTCTACTGTTCCAGCCTCTTCAGACGTAGCTTTACATTTAGGACAATTGCTGCGGATGAAACCAGGATTTCCACAACCAAAACAGGAAATATTTGTTGACTTCGTACTGATAGTTGATGTAGATGATTGACTATCCTTAACGACATCTTTCTTCTTTAACTTCGAACACGAGTCTTTAGAATGTCCGAAATTTTTGCAATACGCACACTTTAACCGAACCTTTTTATCGTTTAAAATAGTCGAACTGCTTTTCCCTGAAGAAACCTTCTCGACGGACTCTACGGTTGTGTCTCTAGTTGACTGTTCAAACTCGCGTGATCGACGCAATAACTCACTAAAC
Source organism: Harpalus rubripes (assembly GCA_963082715.1). Taxonomy (NCBI): domain Eukaryota; kingdom Metazoa; phylum Arthropoda; class Insecta; order Coleoptera; family Carabidae; genus Harpalus; species Harpalus rubripes. The sequence continues at coordinate 19,302,078 of OY720455.1, forward strand.
GTCGATATATCACTACGCGGTAGTCTTTTCCGAACTTTCCGTAACAATAGTCCGTACACCATATCCAATTGCGCAGATTCGGGTAACGAATAGTCTAATTGTGCAAATAATGCGCGAACGCGACACACAAATAGTTCAGTACTTTCATCGTTTTCTTGTTCACGTTTGAAAATTTCTCTATAAATCAAGTGCGCTGGAAGTTTCTTTGAATAAACTTCTTTTAACAATTCGATAGCTTGGTTCCATTCAGACACTGTAGTTTTTATCCCTTGCCACCATGTTGCGGCTAACCCTTCTAAAAGGATTGGCAAACCACGTAACGCGTTTACATCTGATATGTACATACAGTCTTTAAAAGTTTGTATGTGATCAATAAAAGCGTCAACATCTGAGTCTTTGCTACCATTAAAACGCACAGTACAATTTGCAAAACTTCCAATAGTTTGTTCACTCTTAACACTAATCGGAGTGCTAGTTTGCGGAACCGAATCAGAATTCACTGATACGCAAACTTCCTTTAAAAGTGTTTGGAATTGCTCTTGGGTTAACGTAATAAGTGTAGATGCACCTGCATCCGTGCGTCCCTCGGTTTGTCTAGAAGTAGCGGGTGAGAGCAACGGAGAACCTTTTACTGCCGAGGCAGATAGTGCAGCAGTATCTTTCTTCGGCATTGTTTCTTCGTGTGTAAACTGCAGCATTCACTAAGAATGAGAAAAACAGTTCGAAAAAACACGAACACTGCACTGAAGTTCCGTCTACAAAACACGCACACCAATACGCAGAAATAATAAAAATGTTCTTTACAGAATCCCGCTCTACCGTAACCACTTGCGGAATCCGAGCGCGAGCGAATAGACCATACACTACGTGCTGTGACGCGTAGATTCTGATACGGGGGAATCACCGAACGAACGAAGTAAATATGAATGTTTGTAATTATTGCTATTCGGCCAAACGTTGGGCTGCCACTTATGTAACGGTGTAATATATTTAATAAAACACAAAATCAAATTACATTTCTTAAACTTATGACCTAATATAAACTAATTATACATTATGAATTATAAACAAACAGAAACATTCGTTACGCACTACACTACGCGACAGACGGCTCACGACTGGGGAGAACTGCTCACGCAGCACGACACACAAACCACTACACTCTGTACACTCTGATTAAAAATTCAAAATTTCTTCCGCCCTGTCACACATTATAGTTTACTAACACTTATAATAATTGTGTAATATTTACACTTCACCCAAATAAATAAAAACGTTACACTATAGAAAAATTAGTTGTTGCTATTTTTTCATAATAAACAACATCAAAATTTTTTAATAATTCTTGTTTCTCTCATTAAAGTAGTCTTATAAAATAGAAATTGTTTGCTAATTTAACCGACTTCGTATCTCTTATACTTCTCTAGATAGCAATAGTGTAGCACTGAAATGGAATATCCTATATATTGAGTTGGTTTTCTCAGAATTTAAAATTAAAGCGTGAAGCGAGAGAAAAGAAATTTGAATTAAATGTTACTGAAAAAGAAAAAGGATCACACAGTATCATCTCTCAGTTGTCGTTGATTTTCTCGTAAATCTCTTCTTTGAAAAATATAAATATATTTTACAATCGCATATAAAAACTAGAAATTAATGTATACTTACTGCAGCTATTCATGTTCTAAATCTCTAATTAATTTTATTTGAATTAATTATTTAATTCATGTTCGTTTAATCTTCAAATATCGAAATTAAAATAATTAACATGTACTCAGGACAAGCTGTTAAAAAGTCAATATTTAACGGGTTATTTTAACAGAAACCTTTCAAATTTTAATGGAAATATAGTACAGAATAAGAAAATAATAATTTTAGCTGCCGTTAATTTAATGTCGAAATTAACAGAAAATATATCAAATTTTAATGGAAACGTAGTTAGAGAATAGAAAAATCATTTTAACGGCTTCTAAAAATTTAACGGCCTTTAATTTTTAACGGCTGCTGTGCAGAATACACCCATAAAAATGTGAAAACTTCGAATCTCTTATAGTTCTCGAAATCCCCATGTTGGACAAGTTTTCCTGGTCAGTCTGTATACTATAGGATAGTACAAAATAAGGTCCGCCAAAAAAAATTTATATTAAATACCGCCTTTAAAATATAAAATATTGCCGATCCCTGCTTTAAGCCATCGATATTATCTATTTTTCACAAATTTTTATATTATTTATATGTGATACTGTAAATGCTTGCATTAGCACTTCTATTTTGCTCTAATTGATAACCTTTATATATAAAGACACTCTCGTTTTCAAATTTAATATCATACAGTTTTTAAACGTGGAAAATGAAACGAGAAATTGTGATTTTGTTTATATTTGTTACATTGTCTACAGCCCAAAAACCTCTACGTAAGATATGAATTTTTTGTTTACTTACTTTGTTATACCTACTTTATAATTTTTCCAGCAAAATATATTAAAGCATGTAAAATAAATGATCCCAAATTGAATGAATGTTTCGCGAAAAGTGCAAACAGAGCCATACAACAAATGGTAAAAGGTAAGAATTATTTATTATAAATATATCATCATGTTATCATCACAGTGCATTCTAAATTATGGTAAAAAGAAATATGGTTACAAAAAAATTGAGCTGTACGTATCTCATCTCATAAAGAGCCTATAGTTTTAAATTTATTTATTTATTTATTTATCACCCAACAGGAAACAATTCCCAATTACAGAGTAATATTAGTATGGAATATACAAGACAAAAGTGTTAATACAATTTTACAATTAATTACAGCAAAATATGATACAAAAATATTAGCGAAATATATAAATAGAATAAGTTTGTAATTCAACTAATTTTCTGGGCGATTTCTCAAACATTTATCAATTTTGCTACTGAATTTAGACATAGAATCGCTTAAGTCAAGTTCATTGCTGAATTTATTGAATAATTGGCACATAGAGTTTATCGGACTAGAATAATGACAAATTGTTCTTGAGAGATCGCAGAGAAATAAAATGGTTGAACGGGTATTACATGGTGTATGAAAATTGAGTTCAGCCAAAAGTAAGGGGCTGCTAATTAAATTGTTAATTAATTTATATAAAAATAGGAATTTGCATTTGTCGCGCCGTATTATTAGGGGTTCGAGATTAAAGAAGGTTACCACGTCCTTATATTTCATATTCGGCCATGCGCGATACAAATGATAATAAAGCAGATTATAGAATTTTTTTTGTACACTTTCAATTTTGTTTATATGGGTTGCGTAGTATGGGTTGCAGACTATACAACCATACTCTAGTTTTGATCGCACAAATGAAAAATATAAGCTTAATATGGTATTTACATTTTTAAAGTTACGTGATGAGCGAAGCACAAAGCCTAAGATTCTATAAGTTTCAGATATTAGCAACTTTAAGTGAAGTGTAAATTGGAGCTTATTGTTGAAATGAACCCCAGCACGAGTGTAAACAACGCCATAGTCCAAATAGTAACATGTAATAGTTATTTATTATATGAGTGTGGAATGTATCACATTAGTCACGAAAGAAAAAATTTAGCCACGTACCCCGCAGGGCGAGTGGCTAATTTTATTTAGTGACTAATATACATTCCACACGATTGTAATACAATGTTTTATTCAACACTTTATTAAAAACTTCTTAAATCATTTTTATATTTCCCTTCATCGTTTGACACTGACATGTCAACTGATGTTGTTTGAAACTAATATGTTTTAAATGAAAGAAATTAGAAATTATCAACTCCTTGAGGTAGCAACCCGCTGCACTTGGGAATAGAACGGTTAACCCGCCCTGACTCTATTTAAATAAGTCAATAAATAAATAGAAATAACTGTTTCTGTTACTTTGAAAAATTAGTTATATGTTTTTACGTGTTTAAGTTTAATTTTAGAATTGTTTGAAATAGCTGTAGTATCTTAAACTATTTATTAATATTAATATTATTGCATCTGGTTTCACGCGAGTGCGCGCGCACCCACACGCCCAGCGTACAGCTGCTACAGCATTGACCGGCTGCGACCAACTCAGACTGTGTCTGGCTTGCAAACGGTAAACACGTATCGCGTCGTCGTCCGCGAGAGTGGTTTTTCCACCATTTTGCATAAAACTTTCTGATTTTCATATGGTCAGTAAAGTAATTGGTTGTTTAATTATCGTACGCGTAGCTTGATTAGCCTAACACGACTAATTCAAGGAGTATCGTTCGGTTTTCATTTAATTTGGTACTTTATAGTCCGCGAATACTTTCCGGCGCCAATTTATGCAGCTAATAGACACATCTCAGGAATCAATTGTAAAATCGAACTGTACAATTTGATTTCTCACGGGAATTCGTGTTGTTAGGGATTTGATTCATATTTCCTTGGGTGAATTCATTATTATTTCTTTGTAAACCTGTTTACACAAGTTCACCTTCGAGTGACGTCATTCACAGCGCATCTGCTGTTATTGTCGACTAGGTACATTCAATGCAACAAGTTTTGCATTCTAGTTGGTTGTTATTAAGTTCATTTAGAGTTCTTAATATTGTTTAACTACATTTGTTTGTTCATACACTTACGAAATGATTTAGTAAATTCAACAAATATCGTATTTGTTCTATCTTTGGTTTATTATTGTTTATGTCACTTGTATTCAATACGCTATCACATATCTCTCAGAATTGGTTTTCAGTTGTTTGTTATTTTGGTGTAATTATATTTAGCACGTTTGTTAGTTCGTAAAACTAACTGGTCCTTCGTTCGTTTTAATTAGTACATTTCACAAATTAGTATTATCCCGTTTATTGCCCAAGTCCAGTGATGTGAACCAGCTATCGAAGGTTGTAATTATTTTGGTTTACATATAGTTTTGTTTTATTCATTGAATTTAACATCAAACACATTGTTGGCGCTTCTAGACCGGATTCGCTGATCTAGAGACATCGCATTTGGGCTTGCGAGCAGGATCAAAACATTTTGGTTCTTCTAGGCCGGATTCGCTGGTTTAGGTATTGAACATTTGGTCCTTCGAGCCATTAGGTCCTTATTACTTAGTCCTTCGCACCGGAGGGACGCAACAGATGTACTATTTTAAATTACAAAGTCGCCATTGAATGTTTTTGTTATATTGTTATTGAAATTGAAAATTTCTGTAATAATCATTGTCTGTCATTGGGAATTATTTGAAATAAAAAAACATTAAAATGGGTGAAAATTAAAACCTTCCTTTTAAAAGTATTTACTTAGATGCACAAGCAGCATCTTTGAATTTAATTCCGAAGCAAGTAACCACTAACTCGTGTCTCGTTTTCGTTTCATTAGTCGTACATGACAGATGTCATTAGGTAAAGATAAGTAATCTATTTTAGCATAAATTTTAAGATTAATATAAATATATAAGTTTGATAATGTTAAATTACTTCAATAATAAAATAATTTTGTAAAATTTCTTTTTTATTTATATTTAAAAAAAAACACACAAAATCAGTATAATAATTCCTCCATGACTTCTAAAATATTCTCTCACGGAGTGACTAATGTTGTACATTAGTTTTTCAAATAACCATAGTAACAAGTATATTATGAGTCGGTGTTGGATAAAATTATTTATTATAATGTACAATTTCCTCTGCTACTGTTTATCATGTGGTAGCTGTGTTTACAAACAGGTTTTATTGCCAAAAATGGTAAAGTTTTTTAACCCTCAGCTGGTACGATATATACGTTTTGTTTTATGTATTAGGTGATATTAGTATTTTATTTTATTTATTAGTATTATTTCAAATTTCCCGGTTGCCGATTTTTGCGTATAAACTTTCAGTTCGTATTAATCATTAAAAAATGTGTTTTTGTCAGTTTTTACAGATATTCAGTTTTGTACTACTGTACCGAATACGATCATTTTTTGTTGATTTATGAAATAGGATTTTTGATGATATTAAAATAAATAATTATCTATTATTTTGCATATTCCGTAACCGAGTAAATTGAATTTAAAATTTTAAGTTTAAAAGGTTATGACGTTTTTTTTTACCTAAAATTGGTTGATTGAGTCATGGTACTCAACCTAATTGTTCGGTTGGCAGGCTGATACCGATTATGCAGTGGAGACGGGCAGGATTTAAACCACAGAAATAGTTTTAAAAAGGTATGAAGAGCAACACATAATTTTTAACCGCAAAATTTCAAAAAAAGAAATAAGATAAAGTTTATTACCTACCGTGACTATTGTTGCCCGAAAATGAACGAGGTTCGAGAAATAAAAGAAGGATTTGATGAAACAGAATTTAATAATGTTAAAGTTGAAACGTGCAGAAGGCACGGTAAAAATCGCAAGTGAAATTGTACAACAATATAAAAATAAAAGTAATAATTGCAAAACCAATATTGTAATTAGAGTACGTGTACAATGTATTGTTGAACCTGGAGGTCCATGACCCAGTTGGGGGGCGCAAGTACAGATATTTACTTGATGCGAAATTGATTAACTTCGTAGAGCGGGCCGTAAACAAACCAGTTGAAGCACGCACACGTTTCCATATTACAAATCACGGCAATGGACAACAATGCAATATCTATTTTTCTAGTACATTATAATACAATTTCAGGTGATGAAGAATATGGTGTACCTTCTGCAATGCCTTTTAAACCCCAAGATGTAGATTTTAGCGCACCTGGAATTCATTTTACTCTAATGAATATTATTGTACATGGTGCAGAGTCTGTAAAGATCGTGGATCCACAGTAAGTAATACTATCTATTATAGTAGAAGAACATAGTATTTTTACCTCCCACTACCCTTAGTAAAGGAGGTACAGGAATCGTGCTACAAATCGCATATCAAGAGTTAATAATAATAATTGTTTATTTCCAAAAATCAAAATACATTAATATATTATATATTTATAATTTAGAAAATTATTAACATGACATTAACATTTTTGTACAAGATTTTTTTTAAAATTTAAAATATCTTTGAGTCGGCTTGGTGGCTGAGCGGCCTAGCGCACATCTCGTAACTCGCAGTGACGTCACCCGAACCATGGTCCGTGCGTTCGATTCCCGTCGACCGACAATGTGTGATTAGTCGAAAAAATAAATACAACTACTTGTATTTATCACACTCGGATGCTATAAGCTGGCCACTTATACATCTTAAATAAATGTAGCAATGGCTGAAATCCAACCGGCAGTACTGCAGTGGTAAAACACTGCGGCTCGGTGAGCCCGGTTGGAAGGGTAAACGGCGACAGCTGTATTCTAGCCCTAAATAGATAGATAGAAATATCTTTGATATTTTATCAAGAGTTGGGTAAATGACCACGTTTTAAGGTCTCTAGAATTCCATTTAAACATTTTCATGATGATGGGTTCACATTTTGTTGTTCATTCAAAATATAATAGTTCATATGTAAAAATCTGACGTGTTTAGCACATAATCTTCCGTCGTGTAATTTTTATTCATTTATAAATACATAATTATTTAACAATGTTGGCAAATGCATTGAAAAAAATTCGTATAACTATTGTCATAATTTTCAATATTTTCTTCTACAAATTTTTACCTTCATTTCTTGTCTGTTGTAACTACCTATATAAAAACTATATTTTGGATTAGGTACCAATTTTATTTATCTGTCAATTGCATATTTATAAAAATTAATTGTTTTCTAAAATTCACTATTATATGTATAGAAGAAGTATCAATATAATTATAATAACAGAAAATTTATAATATAAATTGTGAAAAAATTATATTTAAAACTATTTAAGTAAAGCGCCATTGCTCAATTAATAATCATTTTTCATATAATTATAGTTATAAAAATACATGTTCATTTCATATTAATATTTTTTTAATTTTTTAGGATTGTTTTGGAAAATAAAACAATGAAGTTTTACCTCACAAGCCCTATGATAATTTGGGAAGGAGATTATTTAGCTGAAGTGGATAAACCCATTGAATTTGGGATACTTCAAAAAAAGGGACACGTCAAGTTGCATTTCGGTAATATTACTTCATCATCAATGAAAATTTACTAAAGTAATTCTTATATTTTTAGGAAACGGAAAATTTTCAATGTATTACAATTCGCCTTAGAAAATATGAATGGCACTAACTACGCAAGAATAATTGAAGCTAAAGAAGGAGTGGAAACAGTCGACTTAAGTATCGCAGCCAATAAAGCAGTAAATGGCCTGACAGATGAAGAATGGAATATTTTAACAGCTCATATTATAAACGACGACTTTTTATTAGTATGTGCTAAATCCGTAGCATTGTTCATGCAAGTAATATTTAATGTAGTACCTTATGATGATGTATTTCCTTTGTAAATTATATTTTTTTCCATAATAGCTATTTGTGTATTAAGAGCGCAAAATGGGACATTGTCGATTGAGAGGTTGTTGACGCGCGACGCAGGAGCACGGCATTCTCTCGAAATCGACAATGTCCATTTGCGCTCGAAATACAAGAATTTTTCTACAGTCCTCCACCATAAAAGAAATAATAAAATGTTCACTTTGTACTTACAGTACTATTCAATAGCTTTGCAGTGAAGACAGGAACGTATTCAAATATGACTTCAAGATATTGTTTTGGCTTTCGGTTTTACAAAAAATTAGTGCCAATTTTGAATATTATAAGTTTTTGTATAATTTATTTGTTTCAAGTAAATTAAACTAGTGCAGTGGAAAAGTGGATGTCCATTGGGAGCGTTCACGCCAAACTTTTGCAGCACAACTGTCACACAATTTATTTTATATTTAATTTTTAAGTTTAATTTATCGTTATTTTTCACCCTTCTTGAGCTATTGCTTCAATCTAATCTAAGCATTTTATACTTTCTTTTTGGTAAATAAATGCCCTATTTTATTTTTACATCAGTGCCGCATTTTGTTTGGTTATGTAATATACCGACAGAGCAGTTATATGTCAGATTGACTTGTGAAGGTGGTAAATGTCTAACTACAGTGCCATTAGTTTCTGAGTAAACGTTTCTATTAAAAATGTAGACAAGTGACATTTCTCAACATTGTGTAGTTAGAAATTTGGACAGCGAGCGTTTTTTCTACTTTGTCGCGCATGAGCGGAAAAGTGACATTTTACGTTGACAAAAGAGAGCGTAAATGGCTACTTTGTATGTAGACTGTAGAAAAATATATGTACCTATAGATGTCATTGTTGGTTTTTAAAATATATTTATTTGAAGTATTTTTTTTATAAAATAATCTGTGAGCAACACGCAAGGACAAACTGTTTTTCCATGTTAAATGCCTATGTAACGGATTTCGAGCGCCACTCAGGACAAATAATAAGGTTTGTCGTTATTTTTATACTTTTAATAAATGTAAATTTTCACTATTTTTACCATAATAAACACTTTCTTACTCAATTGTTATCACACGTTTTTTTTATCTTGTTTCTATTTTTTAGCTGGGGGCCGTCGAGGACTCCACGCCGTTATTACCGTTTTAAGAAATAACGATGTAGTTCTGAACAATTGGAAATTTAGTAGAAAATATAAACAAATGATATACTAAAAATGAACAAGCAGAAGACTCACGTCATCGAACTGAAAAAAATCTTATAAAATAAAATATAACTTAATAGAAATTATTGGGTGTTATTTATTTTTTAAAAAAGAAGGAATAAAAAATACTAGTATTAAGAAACGTATATATTAATGAAATTTACTTTCATATCAAAGTCAATCCTTATTCCTTTTAAGGAATATAAAATAATTGTAGTTAATTTTTATATCATAACGGTAGCACTACTGACAATGTCCATGTTTACATTGATTTTAAAATCGATCAAATATCGATCCTGTCGCTGTCACTTGATTGTCAACTCATCTCATCCAGGCACAAGTGACTTGAATTAATATAAATGATTGCAAGTATCAAAGTAGTTCTGTATTATTGTTTTGTAAAAAATGTATTTAACTGTCAATTTTCTGTCCATAAAATATATAAATAAAATAATTCTTTCTAGTTTCTTCTCAGTTTAGTATTTTATGAGTTGTGTCTTACGCTACAGAATTACTGCAGTGCCCAATTACCGGATAAGCTGACTAGGCTGCAGCCTAGGGCGCACAGATTTTGAGGGCGCACAATTTTCTCGTCTTATTATAGTTTTTGGGATGCTTTCATTTGGTTAGTGCTAAGACGACCTAAACCAGGCCCTGAATATTATTGGTTTGTCTTAATAAATATTACACAATAATTCATCTGCAATCATGCAAAAAGCTTTAACAAAGCAATCGCAGAAGCAAATAACGAATGTCGTGAACTACTTCGAACGGGAACTGGCCAACGATGGGCCCTTGATTCTACTAAAAGCCGTTCGAGAGGTATTTTTTTCATTTATTTTCTTATCAAACTTTAATTGAGTTATGTATTTTTATCGAGCAGCAGATGCCATACAAATAAGCAGATCTGCTGTGAGCAAGATTTTGGGAAAAGATAGAAGAGGCGAACCTCTAACATCACCGAAAAAGCCCAAATTGATAGCTTTACAGAAACTGCAATTAAATCCAAATATATGTAATAAATAAATAAATAAAAATAAATATATAAAAGAAAATGATTATTTTCAAAAATGGTTTAGTTTTGTTACTAATTATTTTAATTATTTACATGCATGTATTGCATACAGTAAGCTATGCAACACGCATTGCATTTTTTAGAATAAATTAGTACCCCATGTAAACGTAGTAATAAGTGACGTCATTATCTAGTAATATTTATTGATGACGTGAGTCTTCTGCTTGTTCATTGTTGGTATATGAAAATAAAAAATAAACAAAGTCCAAGTTAAGATTTAATAAGCAAAAAATGAAAGCTTAATAAGCAGAAAATGAAAGTTATTCATAAAATACTGATATTTAATAGCTAAAAATTTTAACGGATCTACACCTGTGTTATGGTTGCTGTTGTTTCTCTCGGGTGTCATTTTGTAAAGTGGGTAGGAGTAAGTTTAGGATTGCGGGTGCTAGTTGGAGGTATAGGATTATTATTAATAAAGCATTGTAAAATGTGTAAAACTTAAACTGTGTTTGTTCACACACACACAAAATATACAAGAAATAAATTTAATTAGTTTCTGTAACTGTTTTTACACCGCTGTTTGTCCTGTGTTTGTCAGTTTACTGGGAACGATAGGCCGGTTGCTCGTTTCGTACTCCTTAGCTTGGCTGGGTGCAGCTGGTGCATAGAAAGTCCCTTCTTAAGCCCGGCGAAGTGACTTTTATACCCGATTTAGGTATGAACTCGCGTGGTTTCTGGTGCGGAAACTTTTCCGGTGTCTGATTATTTAATGGGCGGAGTTTTACGGTGGTTTCTGATTGGCGGATAACCCGTGAATGATGAATTTATAGTGCTCTTTAAAAAATAATTTTCCAGCTTTCCCGTGAATACTATACTACGGCAAGGTGCTCTACACAAAATAAAATAAAAAGATTAAATATATTTCATCCTTTAGTACACTTCCTCGCCATGGCGCTAGTTGTGATCAGCTAGCTCTCTGCCTGTTGTAGTTGGTGTTAGTGCTCGTTTTCCTAGTAGGCCGGTCGGCAGAGTTTATTGTGGAAATAATTGGTGCCAAGCTGGAGTAAATTTTATTCTCTTTATTGGGACCTCCAAAAAGACATACTAATTTTGCATCTTAGGTACAAAAAATTAGTATTTGCTCATTTCCTTGAAAACAGTAGCCCGTATCAAAATTTTATAAGAATACAAAATCAAAGCTCGTAATTTTTTGTACATAAAATGTTTCTTACATTTTTTACCTAGGATGAACTCTGAAAGAGTTATGTTAAAAATAGTTAGATTTTTTTATAGAAATTTTAATTACTCAACAAATAACAATATTAGGTATTTAATACTTAGTATAATAGGTTTTACTATTTATAATAGTTTACATTCGTCGTGGGATCGAATAAAGAAAATTATCGATGATTTTTAAATAATTTTTTTCAATGCTTTCCTACAAATTTGTCCACAACTCTCATCCGGTTAAAATTAAAATAACACGGTTTGAAAATTTGACATCAGCATGAAATTCTCCTTCATGGCATGTATTAAACGATTTATTTACATGAACATTTTCTAAAATTTAAAACATCAGCAAATCGGCTTAGTTCTCATTGTTTCATCTAAAATTTTAATACAATTAAAAATAAATAATATTACATATTTAATACGTGTTGAAATTTCAGATGAAAACATAAGATCTAAACCGATTTTCAAATATTTAAAATTTTAGAGGAATATCATAAAAAATTAAGTTGTTAATAACTCGCGAACTTCTCCTCGGCAAAAATCGTCTAATACATGACATGAAGGAAAATTTCATGCTGATTCCAAATTTTCAAACCGCGTTAGAGATGAGGATAAATTTATAGGAAAGCGTTGAAAAAAAATCAAAATTCATCAATAATTTACCTCTTTCGATGCTATGACGAATGTATATACTGTTATAAATAGTAAAACCTATTATACTAAGTATTAAATACCTAATATTTTGAGTAATTTAAAATTTTATCATAAATTATTATTCTGGTTAACTACTTTTTAACATATCTCTTTGAGAGTTCATCCTAGGTGAAAAATGTAAAAACTCTTCTATATACAAAAAAGACTAGCTTTAATTTTGTATTCTTCTAAAATTTACATACGGGCCACTGTTTTCAAGAAAATAGCCAAAAACTCATTTTTGCACCTTTGATCCAAGATCGCGGCAAAATCTGGGGTCGCTAATGAGTGAAAAATTAGTAGGTCATTTTGGAGGTTCCAATAAAAAAATATATATTCCAGCTTGCTACCAGCGACGGCTAGATGGATGTACGTGGCTCGTGTCTCGTTGTGGCATCGGTTGGCAGATGTGATGCTCCCTGGCATGTGACTGGTAGATTCCTAAGCATGATTTGACAAAACAAAATATAATTTTTCATCCCGTTTTCTTAGAAGACACTTTGCCTCAGTTGTAATATACACGGACCGGCTACGGAGAACGGGGCTTGCTGAGCAGGCGGCGGACATGGAACTTTGCCTGCAACGTGTTTATGAAAAACCGTGGAAGCTGTACGTCTTCCTTGCCGTGAAATGTGGAGGAAAATGGAAGAAAATTGTGACGCTCGTAATTAGTAAAAGCATTAGCGCTAAGGCTTTGCTTCTTCAATTTCGTATTTTTTTATTTATCAGTTACTTAAAATTTTCAAAAATACAACATTGCTTATTCTTCACGTTGTTTTCGTTGTATTTGTATTAAATATCAGGCGTAAAAATTATATTCATGTTAATAATAACTAATTAGATATCATATATTTACTTGTTGTGAATATAATAGAGATGTGACATAACATATAAGTGTAAAAATAATGTTTTAACTTAAATTGTAAAGTATATAAATTTGAACAATTTATTTATTTTTCAAACATCAAAAAAATCATAACATTAGAATTCTAAATATAAACATTAACCACATTATATTTGGCGACCAACGCCAAGTGCCAAGTATATACATATTTTAATATGAAAACTAGCGGCTAGATGCCGAGACACTACATCACTCCCCCCGTAGACCAAAAAAGGGTGGAAATAAATGTTCTAAGAATTCAATGTGAAAGAATTTATTGATTTATTGAAGTAAGCTGGTTTTAATCGATCAATAGAAACTGTTACTACGGCATCGTTTAAAATAATTTTAAAAAATTTATTGTAGCGTTTTATAACTTTATATGGTCCGTTGTAAGGTTGTTGTAGTGGAGGGCCTATCGCACTGTTTTTTTTTTTTACAAAAACATGAGAGGTACGAAAGAGGTTTGGATTGATGTGGGATTTTTGTGAATTAATTTTTGGAAAGGCGAATGAAAACTTGTTAATGTAATTTTTGAGTTGCTGTAAGTAAAATGGTATTTCTGAATCTAGTAACATTTTTGATTGGTTCGAAAATTCCCCTGGCACGCGTACGGAAGTTCCGTAAACTAGCTCAGCCGAACTACATTTAATAGGTTCTTTGCCTGTCGTGCGTAAGCCTAATAAAACTAACGGTATATAGTTATACCATTCTGAAGGATTGTTGTAAGTTTTTAGTGAAGTTTTAAGTTGACTATGAAATCTTTCGATCATTCCATTTGCTTGTGGATGATAAGCTGTTGTTTTAATGTGATCAGTGCATAATATTGATAATAAGTTTTTAAATAGAGCGGATTCAAATTGTTTTCCTCTATCCGTTGTAATGACAGATGGGCAGCCGAATCTAGATATCCATGTAGTAACAAAAGCTTTAGATACTGTTTCTGCGGAGCAATCTTTGACAGGTGTCAAATCAGGCCAACGTGAGAAGTGATCTATGCAGGTTAATACATTGGAATACCCATTTGAAAGAGGGAAATGAACAAGATCAATGTGAACTTTTTCGAAACGAGAACTAAGTTCAGAACATGGAATAACTAAAGATTTGTTATGTTTATTTGTTATTAAAGATTGACAGGTTAAACAATTTTTCGTCCAATTTTGAATATCTTCATTCATGTTTAGCCAAACAAATTTAGAGGTAATTAACTTAATGGAGGCTTTTATACCAGGGTGAGAAAGAAAATGTAGTTGGTTGAATATTTGTTGACGAAATTGTTGCGGAATATATGAGGCGATTTCGGGCGACAACCGTTCACTTGCGGTATGTTGCGTTTAGGTACGTTCACACATTCGGGCGCTAGGAACAACATACCTGGTATGCTTGGATCAGTGCTCACAGCTGAACGGGTTTGAGAGTCGAGTCAGCTCTCTGTTCACTATTTCTATCTCTTTTTATCATGTCTTTTTTTGAAATGTCAAAAGTCTAAACAGTCGGAGTCGTGGTGTTATGTCAAACAGGGTGACATTATTTTCGTTGACTCTTTTTTGGACAAATATGGAAAAAACTATCTTTCTCCGTTAATTGTCAGACACTATTTTTGGCAGTTTTAAATGTCGCAGAATATACATAACCACCAAGCACGGTGTCAACAAGTGAACTAACGATTTTTGGCGCTACCATTAACCATATCATACCGTAACTAACCGTAAGTAACCCGAAGAAGTGAACGGGTATGTCGCCCGAAATCGCCTATGGTCTGTACGTTCCTGTTGAAATGTCACTGACAATTTGGAATTTTTACATTTTGGAATTGTAATTTAGTTTCTTTTGATTTTAGTAACATTTTAAGTTGACTGTCGTTTTCCTGGGCCGTAAAGGCGCTTTTAGGCCTGCAGCTCATACCCGAAAACTGCTCTAGAAATGAAAAAAGCGATGAAGTTAAGGTAACCGGTTCAAACCAATTGCAATCGATAGTAGATGCAAATTTGCATCTACAGTTGATTTTAACCGAAGTTTGGACAATGCCGACACATATAAAAACCATAAAACTGATTTTTTTTCGGTGCGCTGTTCAAACGGAATTTACATTTTACCTCACCATATCTTAGCTAATTTTATATATATATATATATATATATATATATATATATATATATATATATATCGATTTGAAATTTTAACACAATTAAGACTAAATGAGTCATGAAATATTAAGCTTTATCCGAAACCTAAATATCAATTAGAAACAAAATGCCGAATTTTTAAAAAAATTCCAACGAATTTGTGAGATTCTCTTTTCGAATTAAAAAGTTGTGTTATGAATTTTTGAAATTTGCATATTTCTCTATTCCACAGTGTAGTCGAATACTTGAAGAAGTTTTCTGGAAAGTTTCAGATCAAAATAGGTAGTGGTTCAAAAATTACAGCAATATTCAGTGGACGCTCGAAATCGACCGACGCGCTCTCTCGTGTATGTACTACTTCTAAATCAGACTTATTGCATGTTATTGAAAAAAACGTTAGGTCTATAAATGCGAAACCAAATTTATCTGAACCGTCGATATGCATAGTAGATGTAATGGCGGAAATTCAGAGCTTGAACACGAAGAATATGAAGTTTTTTGAAGATAGTGGTCAATATTTCATTGATAAATTACGAAAGTTGATAAATGCTATACAGAAGTCCATTATATATTTGATCGATATGACAGCGTTCTGAATTCGAAAAATCAAGAAAGAGTTCGCAGGTATGTTAAAAACTCTTATCATTACGATATTACTGCTAACCGCCCATATCCTGCATGGGTCAAGTTACCTACTTGATGTGATGCAAATAAAAAATCACTGGTACTATTTATTTGTAAATACATTTAAATGAATATTCAATTGCCAACTAATCATTCTCATGTAAAAAAAATATACTTAGCCGGTGGGTATGAAACAGGAATTACAACAAAGTTAATAACCGAGGATGGTTCGCAAGAATTCCCAATTTTATCCATCAACCATATTGAAGCAGGTACTTGAATTATAACACATTTATGTTATATATTTGAAAATTACTCTGAAGCAAGTATTGTAATTAAATCGCCTGAAACGGACGTTTTTATTCTCGCGATTGCTCATAGTACGAAAATTCGATCCAATATTTGGGTATGGTTTCAAACTGGAACAATAACGACAAAAAAGATTTAAAACGATATAAACCAATTAACAGCGTCATTGGAGAATTGGGAAAAGAATTGAGTTTTGCACTTCCATCGATACATACACTTACAGGATGCGATACTATCTTGTTGTTTTACAACATTGGAAAAACGAAAGCGTTTAAAGCAGCGCTGAAATTAAATGATGACGAATTCATGTTGCTGGGTAATTTGGAAAAAGGATTATCAGATGAGGTTATTGATGTATGCACTCGGTTTGTTGCTACTCTATATGATTTACCCGGAATATATTCCAAATTTCATAGATATATTAATCAGTTCCGTGTTATGCTTTCGACCATTAAAATAATCGCAGTTGACAACCTTCCACCATCACAACCTACGCTTCTGCAACATTTAAAAAGATGTCATTGGCAAACTTACGTTTGGTATAAACCACACAAATCAATAATTAAACTTCTTGATTTAACAACTTGTGGTTGGAGATGCGAAGGAAATGTTCGAAGGGCTAAATAGTCTAGAATTACTACAGAAATATGTTTGCAATTGTAGTGCGAAATCTACTTCATGCAGTCAAGCTGAATCGTGCACTTGATTTTCCCAAAAAATAAAATGTTGCCCACTATGTAAATGCTCCTCAAAATGTTTTTCACAACCCATACAAGACGTAAACGAAAATTAATATGTATGAATGAAGCAGATATACAAAGACTGTTTATATACATATTTAATCAAGCATGAAAGGAGAAAACTGTTCCAATAGACAAATAGTACATACAAGCTAGAGCGCGGCGCAGCGCGCGAATCGAGCATCGACTGAATATTGTAATTTTTGAACCGCTCCATATTCTAACCTGAAACTTTCCAAAAAAACTTCTACAAATATTCGACTACACTGTCGAATAAAGAAAAATGCGAATTTCAAAAATTCATAACACAACTTTTTAATCCGAAAAAAGAATCTCACAAATTCGTTGAATTTTTTTTAAAATTCGCCATTTTGTTTCTACCTCATATTCAGAGCTCGGATAAATGTTATTATTTCAAGTCTCACTTAGTCTTAATTGTGTTAAAATTTCAAATCGATATATTTAAAATTAGATAAGATATGGCGAGGTAAAGTGTAAATTCCGTTTGAACAGCGTGCTGAAAAAAAAATCATTTTTATTGTTTTTATATGTGTCGGCATTGGCCAAACTTCGGTCAAAATCAACCGTAGATGCATTTTTACATCTACTATCGATTGCAATTGGTTTGAACCGGTTACCTCAATCTCATCGGTTAGGGAGTTAAAATGGGTGTGCGCTGCAGGCCTATTTCTTTTTAGGGGGAAAATGAACTGATCTTACCTCGTACTGAACTGAACTGAACTACTCCTAAAAAGAGCAATATATTTTAAAAATAGAAAGTAGAAGATAAAAACATATATAACATTATATTTATAATATTGTAACGGTTTTATTTATCTGGGTGAAGTGTAAATATTAGACAATTATTATTAATTAAAATTAAGTGTTTATGAAACTATGATGAAAGTTACTATTACTAATATTAAACAATTATTAAAAACCTAATTAAGACTAAAACTATAATTAACTAGATAACACTAACACTATTTATTTAACCAATTAACATTACTATTTATTTCCACGATATTATTTATTTCACTACGCGTTCCAATCTTAGACTGCCGGTCTGTTCCAGATTCTTGTAGACTGTTTACGCGATATTTATATCACTATATTTATATCACTATATACTTATAGCATATTCAACTGTCCGCCTACCGACCTCCACAGCGTCTATATACTCAACTGACTCAACAGCGTCTGTATATTCAACTGCTCGGACAGAAGTCACACCTTTCACCTCACTATCTGTCTATTTATGTAACTCTCTCTCATCCACAGCCTCCGTATCACCGACTTTCCGTATGCCACAATTCTTCAACATCAATGCCGAGTATTAGCTTCCACTTGCCGTTACTGTCCCCATATACCTAGCTTCCCAATACTCTTCAACACTACCGAGTATTCTCTTTAACAGCTATCCCGGTATACCAGTAACTTTCCTACTCGCCGTTACTGTTCTTGCACACTATAGCTTCCCAATACTCGTCAACACTACCGAGTATTTACATCCACAGCTATCCCAATATACCAGTAACTTCCAGACTCGCCGTTACTGTCCTCGTACACTATAGCTTCCTAATACTCGTCAACACTACCGAGTATTCACATCCACAGCTATCCCAATATACCAGTAACTTCCCGAATACCTACTCGACACCAGCTGCATATGCTCACTACGATACTGCTGTGCTTTTCAAACTCACTAACACTCTATATGAACATCTCTATGTCTCTCCATGTAACTAACTAACTCACTGCACCAATTTAAGTGTCTGTCCGTCTTCACTAATTGAACTGCACTATGTAAGTCAACCCCCGATCACACAACTAATGTTGTGTGATCAGGGACTCAACTGAACTAACTGTCGAGCATAGCTACGTCCCTTATATACAGATGCCATTATTTTCTAGAACAGTCTAGATTATTCGATCACGTAATAACAATGAACACAAAAGGTTCAGGCGACCGGAAGTAATTAAACACGTCGCGACCAGTCTGTTTACATCGGCCGGCTACTAGCGCGATTACGTTACCGCTATAAATAGACACTCGCTTACAGTGGCGGCGACGGCGGGCGTCCCATATTACAATATAATAATATGCTGAATTTGCTTGTGGTTTATAGTCTGTTGTATATGTGATTTGATTTTGACATATTAAATTCTTTTACCTTTGAGTATTTAAATATGGATGTATTTCTTATGGGAATGAAACATGATATAACGTTTCAAATTAATTAATTTCTTCTATTCATGTCATTTTAATATCAAAAAACACAAAATACATAGCAGTCAGACACATTGACGTGTGACATTGACATTCGGGATCAGTTCAGGATCTATTTGATCCTGTTTCAAAGGTGGTGCTTCGCGGAGGCGGGAACGAAGAAAATGGGTAGTACAAGATCATTTATCCTCTTTTAAATAGAACGATTTAGAGTAGATGCTTGCTACTCGGAGTTGATTTCTTGATAAAAAGAAAGCGGCTAATGTTATAATATTACAATTGGTTATGCAATACGTCTGTTGCCTAGTTACGCAACATTATTTCTAGTTTTTAATGCCATTTTTCTCTAAATAATTGTTATACAACCCTATGCTATATTTATATCGTTGAAATCAGAAAATAATATTCTACTTAAAGCGCAAAAAAATTATATAGGGTGCCATTTAAAAAAATATAATTTTGTTCTATCGTTTGAGAACCACTGGTTAAATATTCAGTTTGTTACGATTGATACATTACCCATTATTCTTGATCATTTTTGGTATAAAACATTTTTCTCTAAAGTTGTTAGTTTGCCCAAAAAAGCGCTGGTTTGTTTAAAGGAAACATCCTGTATATATATATATATATATATATATATATATATATATATATATATATATATATATATATATATATATATATATATATATACCGGGTGGCGCTCAAAATCCGTTACATAGGCATTTAACATGGGAAATAAGAATAATTTGAATATTTGCCTCCCATTAAAAATTATTGTACCTACTAAGAAAATTTCCAAAACAACAAAAACAAGAAGAATGGAGAACATACTGTGAAAAGTTGTCCCCAGCTACAAACTCCCGAGAAGTATGGCAAGAAATAAGAAAATTAAATAGAACAAAGGAAACTCATCCCACTAACAAAGATTATGAATGGATCTATGAATTCGCTGACTTAATATGTTTGATTCCTGATATTAACTCTACTTATATCCAAGAAGATAATGTTATCGTAACAAACCAAATAACCGATCAAACGATAACAATTGAAGAAGTTAAATACAGCTTAAATCATAATAAGAAAACTAGTGTGGGATACGACAACATCAATTACCAAATGATTCAATATTTGCCAGATATAGGAATTGAGTTATTAACAAAAATATTAAACGAACTATTATTAAACAACATAGTACCAAACGAATGGAAAAAATGTATCTGCGTACCAATCCTAAAACCAGATAAAATACCTTACAGAGCGACTTCATATAGACCAATTACATTACTATCATGCATGGCAAAAACACTAGAAAAAATAATAAAAGAAAGAATCGAATGGTATGTAGAACACAATAGTTTATTATCCAATACGCAATATGGGTTCAGGAAGGGACGCAGCACTCAACATAACCTAAACCTACTAAACTTAGATATACAAACGACATATGGTTCTAATACATATGCAATATGTGCCTTTATAGACATAAAAGGGGCATATGATAATGTAAACTTAAAAATTTTGTACAAGGAATTAACAAATATAGGTGTATCAAATATAATTTCTTCCTGGATAATAATTTTTTTTGAAAACCGAGAGGTATATGTTAAATCAGAAAACGGACTTATTGGACCATATTATACAGAAAAAGGAATTCCACAAGGCTCAATCCTGAGCCCTATAATGTTCTCAATATATACAAATAATCTGCAAGAGGTGCAAAATGAAAACACACATCTGCTACAATTTGCGGATGACATCGTTTTATACAGCACAGGAACAACTCTTACTGAAGCGCAGCATAGACTACAATCACAACTCAACAAGCTAACTACTATACTCAGCGACTTACAACTGTCAATTTCTTTAAAAAAACTAATATAATGATTTTTACAAGACACCGTATTACAGCAAGCCTACGGATCACACTAAATAATAAAACAATTAAAGTTGTTTCAACCAACAAATTTCTCGGAGTTTGGTTCGATACAAAATCATTCTGGGCTAAAGAAATCTCACAGAAATGTAACAAATGCCACAAAAGCCTAAATCTCTTACGTTGCGTAGCAGGTTATAAATGGGGAGCTCATCCATCAACTTTACTTTGTTTATATAAAGCACTGAGAAGACCAATATTAGATTATTCAGCGGCATTATTATGCACTGCTTCTAATTCAAATCTTAAGAAACTAGATTCAATCCAATACTCTGCGCTAAGAATTTTTCTAGGTGCAATGAAAAGCACTCCCCTCCAAATACTAAACCTTGAAACTGCAGAACCACCGTTGTACCTGAGAAGAAATTTCATAGTAGATAAATTTTATCTAAAAAACCTACAGTTTCAGGATTCCTTACTTGTAAATAAAATTGAAGAAAATGCCGATAGCTTGAATAATAACTACTGGAGAAAGAAAAATAAGCCATTGTTACTTAACAGCCACAACAAACTGAAAAATGCGAACTTGGAGAAAACCCCCATTGATCCCGGAATATGAATACGAATTAAAACTTAAATGGATTAATATTGACGGTAAAACCGCTATATTCAAAAAAGAAGATCTAAGTAGCAACATCAAAATAAAACTTCAAGAAATATTAAATGACTGGAGTATTATTATCTATATTGATGGATCAGTCTTGCAAAATGAAAACTCTAGTAGCTTTGCTATATGTAACGCAACGGACAGTAGAAATACTGCATATAAAATAAATAACAGAACCAGCTCATATCACACAGAATTGTTAGCTATTTATTACGCACTAAAAACATTGACTGAAACAAAAAACGAAAAAAATTTAATAATAACAGATTCGAAGTCTGCATTAGAAGGAATCAAACACAGAACTTCTAACAAAACCCCATTACTAATTTATAAAATCAAAAATATATATAACGACATTCAAGATAATAGCAATGAAATACAACTACTTTGGATACCAGGACATAAAGGAATTCTAGGAAATGAAATGGCAGATAGAGAAGCAGCAAAGGCCCATTCAGCGGAACAATTCGAAAACATCCAATACATATATTTTGACATCCTCTCCAACCTGAAAATAAATTTAAGAAAAGAATGGCTATCATGGTACAAAGAAATAAGTAAATCTACGGGTATTCTATTTTATAATAGTAACCTAGTCATCCCGCAAAAAATATGGTTCGATGAAAACATGACCAGAAAATATATATGTACCATGATACGTTTAAGATCAGGGCACAATAAGTCGCCAGAGCACCTTCACAAATTAGGTATTATAACAACAAATAGATGCGAATGTGGTGATATCGGGAACATCAATCATATTTTATTTTACTGTGTTAAGTACAAGAAAGAAAGACAGACACTAAAACAAAAAATAATTAAAAATTTTAAAACATTTCGAATTCATATAAATATGATAGTAACAAACCCCAAGAGCGATACAAGTTACGAGTTATATAACTTCATATGCACATGTAATCTAGACATATAGATATTTACACACAATAAGAAATGACAATGGCTATAGTGACCTATGGGCACAAGGCCAAATAAAACCATAAAAAAAACTAAAACTTTATACACATGTTTGGGAACACTTATGGCATCATATTTATAGCAAATTGTTTAAAATTAATAAAGAATAATTAGGTAAAATAAGAAAATGGTATCGCAATTTTTTAAATTAATAATTAAATTAAAAATAAATTAAAAAATAATGTATAATCAAATAAAATTTATAATATTAAAACTGTTATGCATCTAATATTAGAATAAATATTAGAATATAACAAAAGTTGCCACTCTTATATATAATTTTACAACAAAAATAAATGTGTTTTTGTATTTTTTTGACATTTTTACTTACAGTTTTCTACAGAATACGACCATCAGCTGTAAGAAGATTCAACTTTTACGGCAACTAAAATTGGGAAACTATTTTCTGGATCAGTAATTGGTTTTATGGGAATTCTGGAAGCTGGAAACAGTGCTACAATTCCGTATACATCGATCGTAAACATATAACTACGTAAAAACGTAGCTACCAATTGACTCGAAACGGATCAAGTTACATATTTACACAAAATGTAAATCTGAGAGGTGCGTGAAGTTAGAGGTACCACTTTCAAATAACGATATGATTTATGTGCTATAATTTAGTGCTAATTTATTGCTAATTATTGCCGTATAACGCAAATTTATTGCTATTGTTGTTATGAAGATAAAAAGTAATTTATAAGTGTACCTCCAAGTTCACGCTGGAGGTACCACATTAATAAACCACAAAAACTAGTACGCAGTAATTTAGTGCTAATTTATTGCTAATTATTGCCGTATAACACAAATTTATTGCTATTGTTGTTATGAAGATAATAACTAATTTATAAGTGTACCTCCAAGTTCACGCTGGAGGTACCACATTAATAAACCATAAAAACTAGTACGCAGTAATTTAGTGCTAATTTATTGCTAATTATTGCCGTATAACACAAATTTATTGCTATTGTTGTTATGAAGATAATAATTAATTTATAAGTGTACCTCCAAGTTCACGCTGGAGGTACCACATTAATAAACCACAAAAAATAGTACGCAGTAATTTAGTGCTAATTTATTGCTAATTATTGCCGTATAACACAAATTTATTGCTATTGTTGTTATGAAGATAATAATTAATTTATAAGTGTACCTCCAAGTTCACGCTGGAGGTACCACATTAATAAACTACAAAAAATAGTACGCAGTAATTTAGTGCTAATTTATTGCTAATTATTGCCGTATAACACAAATTTATTGCTATTGTTGTTATGAAGATAATAATTAATTTATAAGTGTACCTCCAAGTTCACGCTGGAGGTACCACATTAATAAACTACAAAAAATAGTACGCAGTAATTTAGTGCTAATTTATTGCTAATTATTGCCGTATAATACAAATTTATTGCTATTGTTGTTGTGGAGGTAATTAATTATGTTCAGGACAGAGCCATTAAACATTTATTAGTTAAATAGATTTTAAAATATTCCCCCTACACAATTGTACAGCAAATAGAATATTGTACCAAGAGACTGAATTTTGTTGCCATTCAAATTAACCCAGTAGCAGAGAATATCTAGGTCCAGGAATGTTCATCATCAAGGCTATGTCCTTAAATATCCCGAATTCAGAGTACTAGACGTTTAACGCACGTACAGCCCTGTCTCACACGCAGGCCACCAGTCTCTGGAAAAATTCCACCAGCGTCATCAAATACCACCCAGCAATAGTGATTTGAGAATTTGAACCAACTCTTCATGAAAGATTGGTATCAGAGTGAACCTAGCAGGCGATTCGCAGCAGCCGATTCGAATGAAACATATTTTGGACAACCCTACCACGGACGAAACATGCACAATGCAGAGATGAAGACAGTAATATAAGAACATAACATACTGAATATTATTTAACAAATATTAACATGTAAATATTTAAAAAAAATGTAGAACAAAGTATATATTCAATGTTTTCAAACAAAAATGTAAAAACTATTGAAATATTCAGGGGATGAGGTTAATAATATAAGTTTAAAGTCATCCCCTCTACCCCAGAATATTTGAATAATATTTACATTATTGTATTCAGGGGGTGTGTAGTAATAACTGGTAGTAATATAGTTCTGTCACAGCTTCTAGTAATTTTTATAAAAAATAAAAAGTTTGAAACAAGACAAATTTTTGCTGCTTCTGATTTTAAACTTATAATATTAACCCTCATCCCCTGAATATTTCAATAATTTTTATATTTTTGTATTCAGGGGTTGTGTAGTAATAATTGGTAGTAATATGGTTCTGTCACAGCTTCTAGTATTTTTTTTTAAATAAAAACTTTGAAACAAGTCTAATTTTTGCTGCTCCACAGTTTAAACTTATATTATTAACCCTCATCCGCTGAATATTAAAAAAAAATACATTTTTGTATTCAGGGGGTGTGTAGTAATGACTGGTAGTAATATGGTTTTGTCATAGCTTCTAGTAATTTTTTTTAAATAAAAACTTTGAAACTAGAATAATTCTCGTTGCTTATGAGTTTAATATTATATTATTAACCGTTATACCCCGAATATTTTAATAATTTTTACATTTTTGTATTCCGGGACTTTGAGATAATAACTTTGCTTAATATGGTTCTCCCACGGCCTTTATTATAGTGATAAAGAGCATTTTACTTTTGTGTCTCACTATATTTGATCTGTATGTTGTTTAATATTTTAAATTGTTATTTTCTATTATTTATTTATGTAAACATTGAATGTATATTTTTGTTCTATATTTTTTTTATATTTACATGTTAATATTTGTTAAATAATATTCAGTATGTTATGTTCTTATATTACTGTCTTCATCTCTGCATTGTGCATGTTTCGTCCGTGGTAGGGTTGTCCAAAATATTTTTCATCCGAATCGGCTGCTTGGTTCAGTCTGATAAGATTGGTTCCCTACCTCTGGTGGGGATGTCATACATCAACAGGACAAGATATTTAAGGAGTATGCTTGGCAGTCAATACGAGAGTCTGCACTTTACTCATTTGGTATTGTTGCAATAATTATTCACTGGTTCGTGTGTAAATCTTTTTGTTATATGTTATGCATTGTTGTGTATCTGTAAATAATTAGTGTAATATAACTATTTTTTATTAACTTTACACCGCCTAATTATTTGCGCATCCTGAGAAAACGCTGCGGCACAATTATCTCCATCATTAGCAAATTATTTATTGCTAATTATTGCCTTATAATAAGTATAAGTAATATGAAGATGTTTATACCGTTAGAGGGCAATAAGTTTACAAGTCCGAGGGCCTCTGGCTCTGGTCCGTGAACTTGTTAATCGCCAGAGGGCTGTAATCAAGGGCGTAACCCGAGTTTTGACAAGGGAGGGACGTAGCAACTGAGTCAAATATTGAAACATTTATTTATTAGGAATTACCTTTTATAAATCATACATTATAAATATTTAAAAATAAGTCTACTGAGATATAATTTTCTTAAAATAGAGATCATGCAATGCAAAAGTCTGACCGATTATTCCCTGTGACAATGGGGGGGGGGGGGGTACAAGCGCTCCACTCTGTCCCACCGTACCTACGCCTATGGCTGTAAACAACAAATAATGCATACAATAAAATTTTTGAATTGTCTCCTTAAGGCATTATATTACCAGATAGCTTGTCCCTTATCCATAACAGTAATAAACTATAATGTAGGTACTAGTAAGACATAACAAATTTAATGGTAGAAGTACCCAAAAGAGTATACTTATCGACCCTGAACTAATTGTTTTTTTTTTTTGGAATTTCTAAAATAATTATAGTTGTTGGTAGGCATGGTGATGAGACATGATGCCGGTATCTTAACCAATATTTGTTGTCGTCTGAATATTCTTTCGGTGGATAAGTGAAGAAAATCAAATCCAGCATTACTTAAATGTCAGCCTCTAATAAATTTATTTTGTTAAAAAATATCTTTGACAGGCCTCCTGTGCTATTTTAGTTTTTCGAATGACTAATGTGCACCATGACACACTGTACCATAAATACTCGTAACTATTTACATATTTTTTATATAACTATATACATTCAAATTTACCGCCATTACATTTTAATCTCGAATCTACAGTCCGTGCCTGTGACAACAGTGGCCTACGCCTCCACGGTTGTTAGGTTGGCAATCATGGAAAATACAATAAATGCGTTCTTATATGCATAAGATTTACATTATTTTGTTTGATAGTAAACAATTTAATGAAATTTAATAATAATTATTCGACTACACTTCTAAGCAGAAGCACCATAACACAATATTACAAAACAAAAACCATTTGGTAACAGTTGGTAAAACTGTATATAACACAACATAACGTTTCGTAGAGTTATTGTATTATATTATACTTATAATTTAATTAAATTCAATAATGTTTGCACTTTTCATTCTACAACTAGGTTTTATTATTTTGAAATAAGGAAATTATATAAAATACATATTTTAAGTGATTGAACAGTTATTTTCTTTCATTGTTTTGTAAAATTTTACACTAGAAGTGCGCGCGTATTAGCGTCATGCATCAGTATAATTCGGCACAAAGCTTGTCAATGTATTCTATTTATCAGGGGCGGATCTAGTCTAAGAGTTTAGAAGGGGGGGGGGATTATCAAATTTTCAAAAAAAATCAAATGTTTTATTTAATATGACCACCGTAATATATAATAGCAAAAAATAATGTATAATAATGAAATGTTAAGTTTATATAATATACAATTATTTAATTTTATAAATTAATCATTTCACTGTTATAGGTACACTGACGAGCGAAAAGTTGAGATCAATTTGAAATTATGATGTATTTCAAACTGATCTCAATTTATGTCACTTGAAGTCATATAGTCCTGTACATTTCCCGCCTTGTACATTCGTGACTGTGTACAAATCTATACCATGAAGTTGTTGCACATCATTGAATTCGAACTTAGCGCGATATCTCATCTCGAAGTACACTTCGAAAATAAAATTTATTTAATTCCTTTTAATATTAGTTAAATATTAAGAACGGTAAGGACAGTTCACCGATTAAAGATAATTGTTTGGAGGAGGAGCATAGCGACGACTTTATTTTTGTCTGACATCGGTAATTCTTCAACGTTCGTAATGCTTATAACATTTTTTGCACAATCGACGCACAAAATTTAAAAAAAAATAGAATTGAAAATTATTTTGACACATTAAAAAAATTTAGTTGTCATTTTGAAAGTAAGCTTCGATTGTTGTTTTTATTTACTTACCGTACGGTAATATATAGCCTACTGTCTTGGAAACCCTATCGGTAAACATTAAAAAAAAACATAAACTTATCCTAAAACATAACGCAAATGTTTCACATGTTTAAATTAAAATACATTTTGTTTTTGAAGTGTAATTCGGGATGTAGTGAACGCGTCAAGTTTGAATTCTTTGATACGCATCAACTTCATGGTATAGATTTGTACACAGTGACAAAAGTACAAGGCGAGAAATGTATAGAGCAATATAACTTCAAGGGGCGATATATGCCAAGAA
Organism: Harpalus rubripes; assembly: GCA_963082715.1. NCBI lineage: Eukaryota > Metazoa > Arthropoda > Insecta > Coleoptera > Carabidae > Harpalus > Harpalus rubripes. Next base: position 19,330,564 of record OY720455.1, read on the forward strand.
ATGTACAGAGTGATATGTGCACATTTAGGAATTTGTATGCATTCCTATTTAAAATAATAATAGTTCATAATAAAAATAATATAATATTTTCAATTTTCTTAGGGGGGGGGGTAATTACCCTCTTTACCACCCCCATAGATCCGCCAGTGCTTTTTATTAAAGAGATAAACTTGAAAGACGCACGCTGAAGGTGCATTCACAAATAGAAATTACTGTTTGTTTTATAGCTTTAACAAATTTCTATTTAAATAATTTGTGAATAAGAAATGACAGTTTGATGTGCTGCCGACATAAATTAAATAAAATTCACCATAATTAAAGAAAATATTTATTATAATTATTGAAAATATAATTTACATTGTACTTTTCATTGTACGTCTGGCTTTTATTTAGGGTTGAGCCTGTAATCTATCCGTCTATGCTATGTAAAATACGTCATTGTCTACGCGTAGACAATGATGTTTTTTACGTTTGTATATTGTCTACGCGCATGTAGACTAGTGGGACCCGCAGGATAGTATGCGACATCAGCGGTATTTTAGGAAACTAAATTAATGGCGGCCAGTAGGACATGTCAAATATATAAACGTCAAGAACCATTGTTTAGTTAAAATGAAAAAGAAGTTCTCACGCTTTAATTTAATAATTTCTTTTGAAAATGTTCGAAAAATAAGCGAATTAAAGAAAATAAACATAATGTACATAGATAAGTGCTGTATTAAAGGGTGTACGAGTACCACAAAAATTCAAGACATATTACATAATTTTTGGAAAGAAGAAAAACATGATTGATTGAAATTATGGAAAAGAGCTTTAAATATATCAGAAAGCTTCAATCTGATAAATATCACTTTTCCGTGCATTTCATAAATAATTATATTACAATTTTGCTATTTTTAAGAGAATTATTGACAGTTTTTATAAATAAAATTTATAGTTTCATTGATTTTACAAATTTTTGTCCTTGCAGACTGCATTTCCAAGTCAGAATTGTTATAAGTCGAGTTAGTAATTACTCACGAATTAATGAATTGATGTCCCTCAACTATGTTTCTTGTTGAAGGATATGACTAAACAAACTTAAAAATTGTGTTGATTTGAAATGTTAATATAATTTTGGGTCAGAAAGCGCTTATTCAAAATGCAAACAAACTTGACAGGTCCTACTGGCCGCCATGACAATTGCGCTTACAAGGCCGTCAACGGATTCTGCGGGTCCCAATAATAATTATTTTATTTTTTGCTTAAAAATATATTACTATTACCGATTAATTTACAAGGTATTTTTAAATAAGCCATTGGAAGTAGGACGATGTCATTATATTGGAATTGTGAAGCAAGTTTAATTTTACTATTTATAAACTAGTAATTCTTTTCTTTACAAAACACCAATAAATTTATGCCGTACGGCAATAGTTAGTAATAGTACTAGTTTTTATGATTTAATAATATAATACCTCCACATGAAGGTACACTTATAAATTATTAATTATCTCCATAATTACAATAGCAATATATTTTTATTATACGGCTATAATTAGCAAGAAATTAGCACTAAGTTACTGCGTACAAGTTTTTGTGGTTTATTAATTAATGTGGTACATCCAGCGTGAATTTGGAGGTACACTTATAATCTAGTTGTTATCTCCATAACAGGAATAGTAATAAATTTGTGTTATACGGCAATAATTAACAATAAATTAGCACTAAATTACTGCGTACTAGTTTTTGTGGTTTATTATTGTGGTACCTCCAGCGTGAACTTGGAGGTACACTTATAAATTAGTTATTATCTTCATAACAACAGTATGTTATGTTCTTATACTACTGTCTTCATCTCTGCTTTGTGCATGTTTCGTCCGTGGTAGGGTTGTCCAAAATATGTTTCATTCGAATCGGCTGCTGCGAATCGGCTGCTAGGTTCACTCTGATACCAATCTTTCATGAAGAGTTGGTTCAAATTCTCAAATCACTATTGCTGGGTGGTATTTGATGACGCTGGTGGAATTTTTCCAGAGACTGGTGGCCTGCGTGTGAGACAGGGCTGTACGTGCGTTAAACGTCTAGTACTCTGAATTCGGGATATTTAAGGTCATAGCCTTGATGATGAACATTCCTGGACCTAGATATTCTCTGCTACTGGGTTTATTTGAATGGCAACAAAATTCAGTCTCTTGGTACAATATTCTATTTGCTGTACAATTGTGTAGGGGGAATATTTTAAAATCTATTTAACTAATAAATGTTTAATGGCTCTGTCCTGAACATAATTAATTACCTCCACAACAACAATAGCAATAAATTTGTATTATACGGCAATAATTAGCAATAAATTAGCACTAAATTACTGCGTACTAGTTTTTGTGGTTTATTAATGTGGTACCTCCAGCGTGAACTTGGAGGTACACTTATAAATTAATTATTATCTTCATAACAACAATAGCAATAAATTTGTGTTATACGGCAATAATTAGCAATAAATTAGCACTAAATTACTGCGTACTAGTTTTTATGGTTTATTAATGTGGTACCTCCAGCGTGAACTTGGAGGTACACTTATAAATTAGTTATTATCTTCATAACAACAATAGCAATAAATTTGTGTTATACGGCAATAATTAGCAATAAATTAGCACTAAATTACTGCGTACTAGTTTTTGTGGTTTATTAATGTGGTAAATCCAGCGTGAACTTGGAGGTACACTTATAAATTACTTATTATCTTCATAACAACAATAACAATAAAATTGTGTTATACGGCAATAATTAGCAATAAATTAGCACTAAATTATAGCATATAAATCATATCGTTATTTGAAAGTGGTACCTCTAACTTCACGCACCTAAATCTGAGCTCGAATATGTAAATTTACAAGTTACGAGTTTAACGTAAAAGTATAAAAATACTTTTTCGTAATACCATACTGTTAATATGATTTAACAAAACTAAACACGTAAGTATGATTGGGTCTATAACGGCCGGTCAAACGATTGCAATGAACAATCAAGTCCTCAAGTGTTTCTGGTGTTTCTAATAAAAATCACTGCATCATGATCAAAATTCGAGCCTTTGTACTCTTTAAATTTAAAATATAACAATATATTTAATTACTCAATATAACCTTCGCACAGAAAATCTATTTCATTCCATGTTTCTTTACACGGTACAGCTGTCAGGGAAATTTGATAATTTCTAAACATACAAAACACAAAAATGTTCAATATGTCAGAATAAGAATTCCTGTTAAAATAGAAAAAACTTCTGCGATACGTATAAATCTGCAAAACGAAAGAAAGATACTTTATGCAGTGGCACAAAACCAGAAACGAGAACATGTTAAGTGAAACTGTATTGGCATATGCAAGCAGTTATCTTTATCCTTTTCTCCTACGTCTTTATGCACAAAAATTTTTATGGTAAAACTTGCTTCGAAGGTTTACGACAATATTAACATTTCAAGGTTAGTATTTTATAATAGATCAATTCATAACAAATGAATTAAGCAGGGGGTAGCTGTCAAAAATAAATTGCTACATATTTCAGTCGATGACGGTGCCATGGAACAAATTATGGTTTAATTTTATGAATTAATAGTATTAAAATCAAAATTTCTCGATATCTATCATAAGATATATAATTAAATAATTTTAAAAAATATTCAAAAGTCAGGTTAAAATCACACCTGCCTCTGCTTATCACGTCATGTTGGATTGCCTAATTTTGTAACCTATTTTAAACACACGTCTTTTGCAGATATGGCAAATCATTTAGTTATTACGAAAAATTTTGAACGCCATACGGTCGATATGAAAATAACGGCTGATTATAAACATCGGCTGTCACTTCGGTTCTCGGTTTACAAACTTTAGCCGTAACGATTGAAGAACAAAATTAATAAGTATCTTATTAATTTACGTTATAAGTCTGGTAAATGTGTTTTTACGGTTTGAATAAGATGTTTCTGAACGAGGCGACGAAGGAACAGGAATTTCGAAATGATTGCCGTGAAAATTAATTAAAAGACGTATGACGTGCATTTTATTTCATAACTGTGTCGCATTTTTCGACAAAAATTTTCAATAATGCCTCCTTTCTTTCGTTCTTAAATAGATCATGACGCTTGGTCTTAAGACAAATAAAACAGAAATGACAGCAACCAATTTTTTACATTTCTACTATACCCATTTCTAAATACGTTTTTACGGCCTAGGCCGGATAGTACATAGAAACACCCAGACGACGGCCGGTAGGTATTCCAAAATTTACATAAAATTTGTAAATTAGAACCTAACAAAGTATCACAGCACACTTGTTCAAAACAAACACGGCGCTTTTGATTAAATAATAATTATTCTAAAAAATTTCCGCTAGTGTACTAAAAATTTCTACACATATTCCATCTATTACCCCTAACACACCTCTCACGCCTCATTTTTCATAGATACTAATATGTAACAGTAATTTTATTAGAATTGATTATGTAAACAAAATATGATATTAATGTGGAGTACGATGATCGACTGGTAGCAGAATGGAAAATTGGGAAATGATCGGACACTCAGTCTAATATAAATAATTTATTTCCTGGCCTACGTTTCGACTGTACTACAGTCTTCCTCAGGGCTAGAAATGAGGAAGACTGTAGTACAGTCGAAACGTAGGCCAGGAAATAAATTATTTATATTAGCCAAAATATGATATTGTTTTTTATTTGTCGGGTTTTTATAATTTTTTCATCTCGCTCTGTGGTAAATTTTGCGCATCTGCCACAAAAGAACATATAGGGATATGAATGACTGACTTAAATATCCAACAGTTGCAACGTATAAAATATTGAAATGACCCTAAATTCCATTTAAGGGACGCTTAAAATTCAAGCGTCAGCGATGTAATTCGGCATTAGACACAAGTAATAATTGACAGTAAATATTTACGAGAAATTTGATGTTGCAGCATAAGTTAAGGCGAATTCATAGAGCCATTTACAAATGCACTAATTTATGACAAAACAGATCTTATTAAAAGTAAGGACGCAAGAAGAAATGTTTGGAATTGCATGGGAGTAGAAATCCAAAGAACTGGTATTATTATTGCATCATATTAATAGCAAATTGTTTAAAATTATTAAAGAATAATTTAGTAAATTACAGCAATTTTAATGCGGTAATTATTTCATAAAAAAGAAAGATTAACATTGAAGTGGTCGTAGCATAATGGTTGCGTCTTATGACCGTTTGCTCCGATGTAAACTTAAGTTTTACTTGAAGTTAGCGTTCACCTTATATGTAAATCTGGTGTACATGTAAATTTAAATTCTACTTATCTAAGAATAGGATTTGGTAAAAAGTCAACGTTTTTGATTTAGTTTGACGTATATTACTAAATGTAGTGTGATAACATTATCTTGATTTATTATGGTAATAATATTAATGAATAATAATTTAAATATAAAATAAAAATCACAAAAAATGAGATGATTATATGCCAGGACTTTTGAAAAAATCTGATGTGGCCAGCACATTACCTTTCGTCACAGTGCTATGTATTTTTTACAAATTTTATACAGAAAGTTCCTTGCAAAAGATCCGATATTTCTTGTACACCTTTTGGCAGTTCTATGTATTTTATACAAATTCCACACAGTAATTATAACACAAATGTACTACAAATATATCAATTGCACTTGACACTGACATCTTTCAATCAGTATTTTCTCCATAGTTTATGAAATTTAATATCTTTACAATTTTTTAACTCTATATCCATTTAATATGAAGTATAAAATTCAGTATACAGTATTCTTTAATATTTATAATAACATTAAATGTGAAAAAATGATATTTAACATCGTTTTTTCAAGAAAAACTGTTAAAATGTTTAAATGAGGGTACTTCAGGTTGACCAATTATAACCAAAATATAATTAGCTCTTCATATGGATGTAACGAAGAGGAATACGAAAGAATTATGGTTCTTGGAATAGTAGTAGGTAGGTTATCGAAGACAAAAAAATTTTTGCAGACTACGCACACACACACACACACACACACACACACACGTATGCTCGCACGTACACGCACACGAACACACACTTGCACATACACACTCACATACACACACTCACACCTACACACACGAACACACACACACACATCATCGTAAAAGTAGTAAAATCATATTCTAGTGACCTGAAAACATGCTTATTCATCAAAAACTCATATTATAAATTTTATTTGATTATACATTATTTTTTAATTTTATTATTAATTAAAAAAATTGCTATACCATTTTCCTATTTTACTTAATTATTCTTTATTAATTTTAAACAATTTGCTATTAGTATGATGCAATAAGTGTTCCCAAACATGTGTATAAAGTTTTATTACAATAAGTTTTAATGTGAGGCAAATATTCTAATTATTCTTATTTCCCATGTTAAATGCCTACGTAATGGATTTCGAGCGCTACCCGGTATATATATATATATATATATATATATATATATATATATATATATATATATATATATATATATATATATATATACGTATCCTTGGGTATCCCAGGAAGAGCTTACGCTATTGTTATTTGGTATCGAGCGGTTTTTCGACATACTCGTTTCAACTAATATATTTTCAAAGCAGTACATTTCTGGTTTAACCGAAAGTAGACCCTAACTTTCTTATTTTAAATGGAATGCTATGTTTTCTATCTTATCGTTGAATTCAGCAGAAAATTTTACATATGAAACTATAAAAAATATATTCATGCTTAACCACTTCCGGCGAAGTTCAACTTTTTTGATTTTTTTTCTAAAAACGGTCATTTGTTTATCAGTCGAATCAGAATTGAATTTCTACAATCTGTGAAAATGTTTTATAAAGAAAGCTTTTGTTTACAATAATTCAAATTAATAATTGCCTATTTTTGAATATTGTAATTTCTACGTCAATGTAAATTTGAAGTTCAATAAAAACTCATTTTTTAAAAATGGAACACTAAATTTTTTATTATTTAAATGAATTCTTCGGTAAAAATATGGGTAGTTTGTGCAGCATGTTCTATGTTGAAAGTTGATACATTTTCACTAAAAAAACATTTTTTCTACAAATCTATTAAAAGTGGGCTTTTTAATGTTTGTTTTTAGCGTTAAAAATGTCATTTTGTGACACTAGTGTTAAAAGTGACAGATCATTGTTACTTTTGACACTAGTGTTAAAAATGAATGTCAAAAAATTATTAGAAATATAAATTTAAATTAAAAAATAGTGTTTGTAGAAAAAATAGTGTATGATAAGTGTTAAAAATGATTTTATTTTGTTCGAAGGTTTGGATCACTTCGCTTCGCGTCGTGTTTCAAAATTCCTTCTCACAAAATAAAATGTCACTTTTAACACATATCATAAATAACTATTGTTTTAGCTTTATGTATTATATTATCAAAATTAATAAACAGGTACCTAGTAAACATAATTTTCTTCTTTTTCCACCATGGCCCACTTAAATTAAATTTAATAATTAATGTAATTAAATGCAATTTACATATTTTCCATTTTACTAAAAATCTATTAACTTTCTACATAAGGCATGCTACACAAACTAGCTCTATTTTTCAAAAAAGAATTAATTCAAATAATAAAAAATGGGGTGATTTATTTCAAAAAGTTTTTTGAATTTTTTCAACTTCACGTTGATGTACAAATTACAAAAGCTTTCTTTATAAAACTGTTTTTACAGATTATAGAAACTCTATTCCATTCTCGAGATACCGAGTGATAAAGAAGTGACCGTTCTTGCAGAAAAATCAAAAAAGTTGAAATACGCCGGAAATGGTTGATCATGAATAAAATATTTTAATTGTTTCGCATGTAAAATTTTCCGCTGAATTCAATGGCAAAATAAAAAATATAGTATTCCATTTAAAATAAGAAAATAAGGGTCTATTTCCGGTTAAACCGGAAGTGCTATTCTAAAAATATTTTAGTTGAAACGGGTATGCCGTCGGAAAATCCCTAGAAACCAAATTTCGTAAAATAATATTCAATAGTTTCATAAATCAGCCAGGTATGCTACAACCATAGATACTGCTAAAATATTTAAATGATTCTGATTGACAGATATCAGATTACAGCCCTATTTACATAGTACGTTTGTGTTATAATTTTACTGGCAATATGTTTACAATCTTTTCCAAGAAGCTTTCTATATGGCATTTGTATAAAATATATACGGAAGTTAATGTGCTGGCCACATCAGATTTTTTAAAATTAGATATTTGATAATTTTAAATAAAAGGTATAATAATGAAATTCTGGACTGAAATAGATGAAATATTTAATTAATTTTTTCATTTTAAAGCAGGTACAAAAAATACTGTACAATAAAACTTTCAAAAAAATGGGCTGTTAAACCTCTTTGACAGCCCATGGTATCGGTTTTCCATTGTTGAAAGTTGTATGCTCCATGTCGGCTCCAGTTCCAGTGGCTCAACGGTTAGAGAAAAGGCTCTTAATCATTACTACGCTAGGGGTCCCGCGTTCTAATTCCGCTATGGCATAGATGTTTGTAATGAGAACCCACTCTGTAAGTGGGATTTAAATCTGTTGAGGGTTTTTTTTTAAAATACATAGGGGAACGAAAACAAATATTTTAAGAGTTTAAAGAGGATATTCAAAAACTTCAGAATCGTTGACAGAGTGCTTTATGGTAAGAGGTGATTATATACTCGTAGAAGAGTAAAAAAAATTGTCCAAAATATTGTTTCATTGCTACATGCGAGCTACTTATCATCATACTGCCGTACTGATAATTGTTTGTATCTTTTTTTACGCTTAAGATGTCCCATAGATTTTGTACGACAGATTTGCGAGCCCATGGAGATATGTCTGACAAATCCTTTGAACAGGCAAATTTATAGTCTGTTTTGTTAATTCATACACCTGCGCATAAAAACAGAATGGATCTTACAGAAATAGATAAAAAACTGATGATCTATTATTATTTTCCACATTATTTTTTAAAATATTTATCGAAATATTAAAATAATTACTTTTTTGAAATCAATACAGAAATGTGTCAACGTAATCAATAAGTAATACATTATATGTATTACGGTAACTAGTGTACATTAGAATGTCCGATGGCTCTTAAAATCTGTACTATTATACATAGTAAATACGTGCATATTTTAAATTTTATACACAAATTTATTGATAAGAACGAGTACAATCTATTTGCTCAATATTTAAAGTTGGTTTTGAGTTTTTATTCTATAGGTGGAATATTATTATATAATGTTACATTTGTCGACAATGAATATCAAGTTTTATGCAGGAAATTTAAATTTAAAGAATACGCGTTACTTATTGGTGAGTAATACTTTAAATACCAAAACCATAAAGCGATATATAATCAGTATTCACATTTGTCCATGTGACTTATGAAATTTATTGTACCATGATCAAGGTGCATTCATGCAGCCATTTAATTTTCATTTTCAATTAATTCTCATTTATCTTTTTTTAAATGTCCGTTCAGGCAGACATGCAAACATAAATCAAATGAAAAATTAATGCATGTGCATATTACAATATTTGACATATTAACAAGTTCTATATGTAAGGTTTATTTTAAAAAATTAAACGACAGTTTAGGAAAGTTTTTATTCTAAAGAAAGAAAAAAAAAACAGGAAGAAGCGACACTAGAGATTTGCGGTGGGTACGTCAAATAAATAGGTTATAACGGAATTTATTCGTCTACTCGAGGAGCGTAAAATTATATTCACATGTACAGACTGTTGCATTCGGCGAGAATTGTTTGCCTTTTTTCAATGGAACACTCTATATATGTTCACGTATTTTGAACTGTATTTCATTCACCTTTACGTACATATATTTTTTTTAGTTTTCCTCAGCATTGCCAAGTTATTCCGTTTTTTCTCTAAAAAGACCTATTACACGCATTGCTTTATGAAGGCATACTGAAATTTCGTTTCTATGTAACTATAACTATACTTTGTTCTCATTAATTTTTTATAAAAAATAATTATACAGGCTGTTCAATAAAGCGAATCAAATTTATTCAATTTCAAATGATTCTAACTCGTTATTTTCAAATGGAACAGCCTATATTTTATTATTCAGTTGTATTTTTTTTTTGCACCTATGCCTAAAATCAATAATTTCGGATTTTACACCATTTTTCTCTAAATTTATTTAAATTAAATTTAGTGTACTATGGATATTATGTTTTTAATAAGAAACAATTGCTAAAATGGACAATAGTTTACATTAGCCAATAAATAAAACTGTTTATTATTAATATTAGTGCGATCAGGTAATAATAATTTATTCATATGAACCTTTCCCAAGAAGAATTATTCATACCGCATATGTTCGTCGCAACAAGCAATCGTGATCATGACGGCAAAAATTGCCGGTAAAATTCTTGTCACTAGTGGTAATACATATGATAACCCTACCAGTTCTTTGGATTTCTACTTCTATGCAATTCCAAACATTTCTTCTTAAGCCCTTACTTTTAATAAGATCTGTTTTGTCATGAATAAGTGCATTTGTAAATGGCTCTATGAATTCGCCTTAACTTATGCTGCAACATCAAATTTCTCGTAAATTTTTACTGTCAATTAATACTTGTGTCTAATGCCGGATACATCGCTGACGCTTGAATTTTAAGCGGCCCTTAAATTGACACTGTCGTATCAAAACGAAATGTCAAATGCTTTATGGTCATTTCAATATTTTATACGTTGCAACTGTTGGATATTTAAGTCAGTCATCCATATTCCCATATTATGTTCTTTTGTGGTAGATGGGAAAAATTTACCACAGAGCGACATGAAAAAATTATATAAACCCGACAAAAAATATATCATATTTTGTTTACATAATCAATTCTAATAAAATTACTGTTACATATTAGTATCTACGAAAAATGAAGCGTGAGAAGTGTGTTAGGGGTAATAGATGGAATATGTGTAAAAAAATTTAATCCACCAGCGGAAACTTTTTAGAATAATTATTATTTAATCAAAAGCGCCGTGTTTGTTTTGTACAAGTGTGCTGTGGTGCTTTGTTAAGCTCTAATTTACAAATTTTGTAATGCCAATTTTTTAATACCTACCGGACGTCATCTGGGTGTTTCTATGTACTATCCGGCCTAGGCCGTAAAAACGTACCTACCGGAATCGTAGCGAAGAAGGTAGATAGTAGAAATGTTAAAAATCCTCGTGTAGAAACATCTGATTCATACCGTAAAAACACATTTACCAGACTTATAACGTAAATTAATATGATACTTATTAATTTTGTTCTTCAATCGTTACGGCTAAAGTTTGTAAACCGAGAACCGAGGTGACAGCCGATGTTTATAATCAGCCGAGTCCGTTATTTGCATAACGGCCGTATGGCATTCAAAATTTTTCGTAATAACAAAATGATTTGCCATTCTTTCTGCAAAAGGCGTGTTTAAAATAGACTATTATGAGGTTACAAAATTAGGCAATCCAACATGACGTCATAAGCAGAGGCAGATGTGATTTTAACCTGACTTAAATATTTTTCAAAATTATTTAATTATATATCTTATGATAGATGTCGAGAAATTTTGATTTTAATACTATTAATTCATAAAATTAAACCATAATTTGTTTCATGGCACCATCATCAACTAAAATATGTAACAATTTATTTTTGACAGCTACCCTCTGCTTAATTCATTTGTTATGAATTGATATTTTACTAAATACTAACCTTGAAATGTTAATGTTGTAAACCTTCGAAGCAAGTTTTACCATAAAAATTTTTATCCATAAAGACGTAGGAGAAAAGAATAAAGATAACTGCTTGCATATGCCAATAAAAACACCAGAAACACTTGAGGACTTGATTGTTCATTGCAATTGTTTGACCGGCCGTTATGGACCCATTCATACTTACGTGTTTAGTTTTGTTAAATCATATTAACAGTATGGTATTACGAAAAAGTATTTTTATACTTTTACGTTAAACTCGTAACTAGTAAATTTACAGATTCGAACTCAGATTTACATTTCGTGTAAATATGTAACTTGATCCGTTTCGAGTCAATTGGTAGCTACGTCTTTACGTAGTTATGTGTTTACGATCGATGTATACGGAATTGCAGCACTGTTTCCAGCTTCCAGAATTCCCATAAAGCCAATTACTGATCCAGAAAATAGTTTCCCAATTTTAGTTGCCGCAAAAGTTGAATCTTCTTACAGCTGATGGTCGTATTCTGTAGAAAACTGTAAAAATGTAAAAAAAAATACAAAATAGTATATTATGTTATTGGGAGTAGAAAGCGGTCTTTTTGTGTTGAACCCAGCTATTGCGGCCGAGGCGCTAGCCGAGGCTAGGCAAGCTGGGTAAAACACAAAAAGGGCGTTCTACCCTGAATGACATATACTATTTTTTCTTCAAGTGTTTCCAAGATTTTTTTGACATTTTTTTTGGAATTTTTTAATTGTAGTATTTGCAATTTCAGCCAAAGCTGGCTGTGTACACTACAATACAAAAACGATAAAACTGTCAAATAACAATATTCAATATAATCTGTGTTGTTGTGACGACTGCCGTCGCTAGCGGTGAACTAAGACACTAACATTTTTTTACTAGTACAACAATAACAACATTTTTGTACTAGTAAGACAATGAATATCTTCTATAGTGTGTGTACAGTAACATAATATGAATATTTTTAAACGCTTGAAGAAAAACACATTTATTTTTGATGTAAAATTATATATAAGAGTGGCAACTTTTGTTGCGAGTCTCATTATTTACCGTACAGATTTACAGATTTGTAAGACTTACAGAGAGTTTTGTACAGAATGCGGACGTAAAGCTGGCCATTCGTATGTATTGTGTTTCGAAGTTTCTTTGTCTTCTTCGCGTAGTAGGCAGATACGTTTTCAGCTGTGTCAATTTTATACAGACGGTATTTCAGAGGACAAGGATCAATAAGGATACTGTCATAGGTAGTTCTAAAGTTCTTTTTGCGGAGAGATAATTGTAACTGGACATTTTTCAACGAGGGCAAACTGAACTGACTTGATTATCGTCTTCTAATATGAGGATATGCCTGACTCCTTCCAGTTTTTAATTTTCTAATGTAATAAAACGTCTGAATATCAGTCATGTAGAAGTTTTTTTATTCCAGCTTGAAAATAAATAGAAAACTAGCGCTCACTAACTGATCAGAAGTTTTATTCCATATACGTACACAGTAAAAATAATAATACAAGTTGAATTTTTTTTTTGAAAGGTGACCCACGCATATATATATATATATATATATATATATATATATATATATATATATATATATATATACCGGGTGTCTTAGGCCGACCGACACATGGGCGATTAACATGTAAAATTAGTTAATTGTGAATAGTATCTCCCCAGTGCAAGATATTAAGATGAAATTTTGCATGCTTATCCGGGGATACTATTTCTATGGATTTCAATTCAAATCAGTCAATTTACAAGTGTAATATTAGAATAAATTAAGAAAAATTGTAGAAGTACCATGAATTTTATTCATATCTTGAAAATAATAGTATCTAAGCAACAGCTCTGATAGAGTAGGGGTAACGTGCGCGCTTCACAATTTAGAGAGTCGGGTTCAAAACCAACCGACAGAAATATTTATTTTTTAATTTTTTCTTTTCAAAATAATTTTTATTATTAATATGTTTTTAATCTTTTATTAATATTTAATTTAATAAAGTGGATACATTGTACGTAACAAGATTTATTTCTTTAAAAAATATTTTATTATTTGCTTTATTGGTTTATTATAAATTAAATTTCTTCAAATTATAGTTAGCCCTGACGAAAACAAAAAAAACGAGAACATTTGATTTGAATAATCAAACGTCAAATGCAGATTTGTATTGTAGTATCTTTATTTGTTGCTAGTGTTATTTAAATAATATGGATTTAACTACAAAAGATAAAATTCGTATTGTGAAATTATTTCACATTGGTAATAGCCTACAGCCTACAGCAAACTGCTGATGTATTTTCTGCCGAAAATCCAGAAAAAGTATTACAATTGTCCTAGATGTGAGGACCCGTGTAAGCGGTTTTGAGAGGGCTAACTCAGAGAGGCAGTAGAGTAGGGTGGGTTTTAAATATATTAACTCGGAATGGGCGCCAGGTAAATGTAAAATACGCGCTCTCAAATAACGTGATTTACCACACGGTACGGTAAGGACAAGGCGGGAGATTACGGGATTATATGCGACGCATAGAAACGCAAAATGTAACATTAACAAACATTTAATGATAGGACGCAGTACATATAACATTTAAATTCAAGTGCCAAGTCGCGGCGTAAATCAAATGAAGGTTGTGAATACTGAATCGTGCTCATGCGAGGCAATGGTGTAAACAAAAGTCACTGTAGAATTACAAAATGGCGCGGGTAAGCGAAGGACGATCGTCTATGCTGTTCCGCGGAAGTAAACAAAAAAGTAGGGTTAAGCCAACTTAGAGCTATTCGCAGAAGCTTGATACAGCTGTGAAAAGTGAAAATGTATGATAAAATGGTACGCACGCGGAAGTGGCTTTACAACGATAACATACACTGATATTCCGTTAAATCCGTAAGTACAAATGTCAACACAAACAATTACGATCATAGAATGCGCAATGTAAATTACTCTTAAATTGTAGATCTTAAGTACATCATGCACATTGGAAATATAATAATACACACACAGAGAGGCTGTGGTGTCAACGAGCATGTGAAACAGAGATATTATAAAATTCTTAGCTGGTCGCTGACTCCTGGAGAACGTCACGGAAGGGTGAGGACCTCTTGGTGAACAGACAGCAACTGCTGACAGGTATAACACTCCTAGATGTTGTAGAACTCGACGGAGGTGACGTGGATGCACCAGCTCCCCGTTACGTGCTTCCAACGTGAAAATATGGCGAAGACGTACAATCACTGATATGGTAGACAGACGTAGAGTAACCATACAGCGGCAACGTCGTGATGATGTCGAAATATATGTACGTGACGTGAAGGTATGGTTGCAACGTACAAATATGGCCGTACGTAGAAATAATCGTAAAATAACGATAAATACGTAGAATAAAAATCGCTACGTAACGTATAATATACTATGTGTGAACACAAAATAAAAAGCCTGAAATAGAACGAGAGAATTAGTCTTCGAGACAACGCAAAGAGGTAAGTGGGTGCAAAGCACATTGTGAAATCTCACCTGAGCTGGGGTGCGGCTTTTAAAGTGACTTTTCAGTTGCAGGATTGTCATATGAGATCCCGAATAAATCGGAGGAATAACACTATTCCAAAACGGTAGCCGATGTACAAAATATCCCCTCACAAGGGCAAAATACGACGAAGTACGATACTCTTAACGAGATACGAAACTGTACATCTGACTCCAATCACTGCTAGACTAAGAAGAACGACTTTAAAACCAGATTTTCGAAACTGTGCCGAAGAACTAGTCAGGACATTTTCAAAAGCGTCGACTGAGTTCATTCACCTGACCTTGAGGAAGAGTGTGTTAGTAGGCCAAGGTTTCTCAACACGGGGGTGTAGTCAGGGTTGCCTGAGGAGTGGCGCTAGGAAAAATCGTAGTGTAACAACCCCACGCTTACCTTCAGAGGAAATTTTCATGGAAAATTTCCGACAACTATGCTCGAACACTAACCAACAGAACGACAACACAAAATAAATGGAAAACCTAAATCGAAACCTAATCTAATCCTAAATCTAAACCATGTTCATAGCGGGAGGGGTCGGTAAAACAAAAGAGGTAAGTACTGAAACTATATCGATACCTATGGTGGTTCGTAATCGTGAGGGTTTGCCTTCAGGTCTTTGCTACTCCAAGTTCCTCTTAAAACGTTATCCTGGAGATCTTTAAGCTGGTACGTGTCTGTGGAAAGTCTTTTATGAATCATAAAAGGCCCGATATACTTATCTGCTAGTTTTGCGGTATAATACTGAGCGGCATTCGACAGAACGTAATTTTTCCTCCACACCAGCTGATTTGGGTAATACGACACTTCTCGATGACGTAAGTCGTATCGTGCTTTTGACTTGACATAAGATTTTTGCAGGCGTTTCTTCACGTCTTCATAGAGCTTCAAGAAGTTACATGCTCTACTCTTGAGCTTATCTTTGTCCCTGTCATATCCGACAATCTCATCAGATTTCAAGTAGATAGCATCATCACCCATCAGTACTGCTTCACGTCCGAAATTTATAAAATATGGAGTAAGACCTGTGACCTCCTGTTTCGCCGTCCGCAGCGCACAAGCTACTTTATGTAGGTAGGTATCCCAAGTTCGGTGGTTGTCAGACACGAATGATATCAACATCGTTTTCAGGACGCGGTTGATACGTTCGGTGGGATTGGCTTGAGGATGATATAGCGACGTATAGGAAGGCTTAATGTTATACGACTCGAGCAGCTTAGTATACTCCTTGGAGCGGAACTGGACGCCGTTATCGGTAATGAGTGTCCTTGGAGCCCCAAACATTAAAATTACGTCATCCTCCAAGTGACGCACGATACTTTG
The DNA here is from genome assembly GCA_963082715.1 of Harpalus rubripes. Lineage (NCBI taxonomy): Eukaryota > Metazoa > Arthropoda > Insecta > Coleoptera > Carabidae > Harpalus > Harpalus rubripes. The sequence goes on from OY720455.1 coordinate 19,347,175, forward strand.
GCTGGTGGCCTTCCTAAGCGGGAAACACAAGCAAAACTTGCTGAAACAGTCAGCAACGACCAATATATAATTGTAACCACGTGAAGATCTTGGCAATGGCCCTACAATATCAGCACAAACTACTTCCCAAGGCCTTGATATCAACGTGTGGCCGCCCATACGCCCGGGAGGTGCTCTCTGCACAGGCTTGGCTTTAATGCACGTCACGCAACAACGCACATAACTCGATATGTCGGCGCGCATTTTAGGCCAGTAGTAATGTTGAGCTACACGGTGAAACGTTTTGAATCCACCAAGATGGCCGCTGGTGGGGATATCATGACATTGTGATATGATCATTTTCCGCTTGTCTCGGGGCACAACTATCTTCCACTGATGTTTTCCACCTGATAATTCGGACCAATCCTGTTTTACGAACTTATACAGTTTACCATCAGCGACACGGAAATCAGGTAAGCGAACGGGATCGTGTAAAACAGTCTCATAAATCTTTCTATACCAACTGTCCTTGGTTTCAGACACTTCGATAAGGTCGACATGCGGTACGGAACGAGAAAGTGCATCTGGAACCAAGTGTTCTTTACCAGGCCGGTGAATTATGGTGAAGTCGTATTGTTGTAAGCGGACTGCCCAACGAGCAAGACGACCGGTAGGATTCTGTAAACTGAAAAGCCATTTCAAGGAAGCGTGATCGGTGATAACGGTAAAATGGCTTCCTTCAATATAAGGGCGTAACTTCTCAATTGCGAATAAAACTGCGAGACACTCCTTCTCGGTAGTTGAAAAGTTGCGTTCTTGACGGGTCAATGACCTACTTAAATAAGCGATAACTTTATCACCGTCATCGTGACCTTGAGTGAGTACAGCACCGATCCCAAAGTCTGAAGCATCAGTCTGTACGACGAATTCTTTGTCGAAATTAGGACACGTCAACACCGGAGCGGAAATAAGACAGTTCTTCAGCTGGTTCCATGATTCCTGACAGCGTGAATCCCAAATGAACTTTGTGTTCTTGCGCAACAAGTTGGTGATCGGCGCAATTATGGTCGAAAAGTTCGGTATGAACCGGCGGTACCAAGACGCCATTCCCACGGCACGACGTACTTCTGACGTATTCCTGGGAGCCGGGAATTCGACTATGGCGCGGACTTTGTCGGGATCGACATGGAGACCAGACTTATTGACGATATAACCTAGATATTTCAGTTCGTCACGGCAAAAGTTACACTTATCTCTACTTAATGTAAGTCCAGCATCCATAATTCGCTTAATGACGATTTCTAAAAGCTCCAAATGTCTCTCATAGGTGTCCGATACGATAATAATGTCGTCCAGGTACACAAATACATACGGCTGTAAATCGTGACCTAGAACGCCGTCAATAAAACGTTGCCAAGTAGCCGGAGCGTTATGCAATCCAAACGGTAGCCTCTTGAACTGAAACAGGCCGCGATTGGGCACTGTAAATGCGGTATAAGGTCGAGAGTCTTGTTCTAACGGTATTTGCCAGTATGCTGACTTGATATCGAGAGAGGATAAAAACTTGGCATCTCTGAGCTTATCCAACGTTTCGCTGACATACGGTAGAGGGTAAGCATCACGAGTGGTTACACTGTTCAGCTTGCGGTAATCTACACAAAATCTATAGCTGCCATCCTTTTTAGGTACGAGGAGGATCGGTGAAGACCATGGACTGTTGGAGCGCTCGACGATGTCATGCTTCAACATCTCCTCCAGCTCCTTATCGGCAATCTTCTGCATCGCCGGCGAGATGGGGTAGTACCGCTGTTTGATAGGTGGGCTATCAGTACGGATGACATGTGACACCAAGCTCGTGCAACCGATCTGATCAGGCTGGGTGTTGCAGAACATCTTGTCTATCAGCGAGCTTAGCTTTTGTTCCTGTACTGGATCTAAAGCAGAACGTGACGTAACTACCTCATCTAAAACGGCAGGCGGCTCTGCAGAGAATTTCCAATCTCCTCTCCGTAAGTCAGGCACGATACCCATAACTCTCCAAAAATTTGTACCAAGGATTAGCTCATGCGGCAGCTCCGGTACAACGAGAACATCCACAACTTTAGTCCTCTCTCTCAAATGAAACGGCACTGTAATACTGCCAATACAGCGACAACGCTGTCCATTCACAACGGTACAAAATGATGTGTTCCTCTTTATCGGTAAGTCCATATTACGTAAGCGTTCCCAACCCGCTTTACCGATGATTGTGCATGAAGCACCCGAATCCAAAAGACCGAGAAACGGTTCATCGTATATATGGACGTTTAAATAAGGACGTTCGTCGTCCTTTGCGTGAGCGATTATAAAATCAAGAACTGGATTGACTTGAGTCGGTTTACAATCAGGATGCCGCGAGAAACGACTCACTTTCGCGGTTTGCTCCCGTTTCCCGAACACGTCGGACAGGTAGTTACTGTGTAACCTACTTTACCACATCGGTAACAATACCTCTTCGACTGTCTTAGATCACAGCCGGCAGCGCGGTGTCCTGGCTGGTCGCAATTCCAGCATTTGCGGATGGGTGGCTCGGAAGTGGTTTGTCGTGAATCCTGATTTCGACTACTTCCTGGACGAGATTCGATAGGAGCAGCTTGGTGCTCACTCTCCGTATACACATACGCTAGATCTGGCTCATATGACTGACCGCGGCGAGGTGGAGGTACGTAAGATTCAACTGAAATCTTTCTTGCCTCTAATTTCCGGCATAACTGTAATAGGTGTGGCACGGACTCAACCTCGATAAGGCCGAGCTGAGTCTGATAAAATGGAGCGATATTTCGCAACAGAATTCTCAGCTTCTGCTTTTCGGAGAGCTTGGTTTGTAGGCGTGAGAACAGTGACGTCATTGCCGCAATATAAATACCTATAGGTTCGTTCGGCCCTTGAGTGCGTCGCTTGATCTCGTCTACCAGCTTCTCTTCGTAATCAATAGGCTGGAACTCCTGCCTTAATCCATCCACCAGCTCGTTCCATGACGTAAAATTTGATTTGTTGGCCCGATACCACATCAAAGCAACTCCCTCTAATAAGTCGACAGCGGTGTGCAGCAACTCGTCACGGGTTATATGTCTAGCCACTCGTAATTCGTCGACACGTTCGATAAAAGCGTTAACTGACATTTGCCTGACGTCACCCGAAAATTTTAAACCCCATTTTGAAGTGGGTACTGATTTTATGTTCATTCGAGTTGGAGGAGGATCTGAATCCGCGTCCGAACTCGAAGATGCAGAGTCTGTACGTAGGCGTATCATATCAAAAAGACTAGCCTCGTCGTTAGCGGTAGAATTCCGTTTGAACAATTTAGCGGTAGACTTCAATTCCCACTCGAGACCGGCGAGTTTGACTAGCAGTTGAGACCGCTTCGTGCGATCGTCTGCAGATGAGGGTTCGCTATGGTTGAGTCGACCAACGGTGTGCGCGATTTTTGTAAGTATTTTCCGGTATTCTGGTGACGTTTTTAGTCCCTCAAACTCTTTTACTAACTGTCTAATTTCCTCTATTTTCTCTTGTAGGGCGGTAATGTCTTGCTCAAACGTAAATGGATACTTTGGTCGTGAAAACGAAGCGTTGTGCTCTATTTTGAGAACACTTCTTAAAGTCTTACGCATCTGGTCGACGGAATTGTCTGCTTCGGTAATGCCTCGAATCTTAAGTTCGTAAGTTAACTCGTCCTTCGATAATCTGTTAATTTCATATTTTCCGTCCATGATTTCAACAATAATAACTAAATAAAGAAGCTAAACCTAAATCCCAGACTATCCTAAACTAACCGAAAACTATCCTAAACTAACCGAAATCTAACTAAACTATTCGTAAAAACTAACTAAACTATTCGAAAACCAAACTGAATTTATTCTACGGTTGCGAGAGAATGTACTGCAATGAAATGTTCGATAATACCCAAATAAACGATAGAAGTAGTTAATGTTTGCCAAATTTTGTTACAGAATTTTATCGCGAGATATAATAACGAGAGGGGAGAAGGGGCCTGCACGTTGGGCGCCAATTTTTATTACAATTGTCCTAGATGTGAGGACCCGTGTAAGCGGTTTTGAGAGGGCTAACTCAGAGAGGCAGTAGAGTAGGGTGGGTTTTAAATATATTAACTCGGAATGGGCGCCAGGTAAATGTAAAATACGCGCTCTCAAATAACGTGATTTACCACACGGTACGGTAAGGACAAGGCGGGAGATTACGGGATTATATGCGACGCATAGAAACGCAAAATGTAACATTAATAAACATTTAATGATAGGACGCAGTACATATAACATTTAAATTCAAGTGCCAAGTCGCGGCGTAAATCAAATGAAGGTTGTGAATACTGAATCGTGCTCATGCGAGGCAATGGTGTAAACAAAAAGTCACTGTAGAATTACAAAATGGCGCGGGTAAGCGAAGGACGATCGTCTATGCTGTTCCGCGGAAGTAAACAAAAAAGTAGGGTTAAGCCAACTTAGAGCTATTCGCAGAAGCTTGATACAGCTGTGAAAAGTGAAAATGTATGATAAAATGGTACGCACGCGGAAGTGGCTTTACAACGATAACATACACTGATATTCCGTTAAATCCGTAAGTACAAATGTCAACACAAACAATTACGATCATAGAATGCGCAATGTAAATTACTCTTAAATTGTAGATCTTAAGTACATCATGCACATTGGAAATATAATAATACACACACAGAGAGGCTGTGGTGTCAACGAGCATGTGAAACAGAGATATTATAAAATTCTTAGCTGGTCGCTGACTCCTGGAGAACGTCACGGAAGGGTGAGGACCTCTTGGTGAACAGACAGCAACTGCTGACAGGTATAACACTCCTAGATGTTGTAGAACTCGACGGAGGTGACGTGGATGCACCAGCTCCCCGTTACGTGCTTCCAACGTGAAAATATGGCGAAGACGTACAATCACTGATATGGTAGACAGACGTAGAGTAACCATACAGCGGCAACGTCGTGATGATGTCGAAATATATGTACGTGACGTGAAGGTATGGTTGCAACGTACAAATATGGCCGTACGTAGAAATAATCGTAAAATAACGATAAATACGTAGAATAAAAATCGCTACGTAACGTATAATATACTATGTGTGAACACAAAATAAAAAGCCTGAAATAGAACGAGAGAATTAGTCTTCGAGACAACGCAAAGAGGTAAGTGGGTGCAAAGCACATTGTGAAATCTCACCTGAGCTGGGGTGCGGCTTTTAAAGTGACTTTTCAGTTGCAGGATTGTCATATGAGATCCCGAATAAATCGGAGGAATAACACTATTCCAAAACGGTAGCCGATGTACAAAATATCCCCTCACAAGGGCAAAATACGACGAAGTACGATACTCTTAACGAGATACGAAACTGTACATCTGACTCCAATCACTGCTAGACTAAGAAGAACGACTTTAAAACCAGATTTTCGAAACTGTGCCGAAGAACTAGTCAGGACATTTTCAAAAGCGTCGACTGAGTTCATTCACCTGACCTTGAGGAAGAGTGTGTTAGTAGGCCAAGGTTTCTCAACACGGGGGTGTAGTCAGGGTTGCCTGAGGAGTGGCGCTAGGAAAAATCGTAGTGTAACAAAAGTAGTTAATAAATCCCGTGTAAGGCGTATTATTAACAGATTTGAAGAAACTGGGTGTGTTGCTAATCACACAAAACAGGAAATACAACCAATTGAAAATGAATTTGAAGAAATAATAATTGCGCGGGTTGAAGTGGAGCCTACTATTAGTTTAAGAAGTTTACAAATGGAATGTGGAATAAGTAGAACAAAAATTGCTAGAATACTTAAGAAAAATGGATTTAGAAGTTACAAAGTAGGTAACCATCAAGAATTGCGAGACGGCGACGAAGAAAGAAGAGCAACTTATTGTGAAACAATTATGGATAAAGCCAATGAAAACAGAAACTTTTTGTACTCCCTCTGTTATACCGATGAATGCACATTTACTCTTCATAACGAACCGAATGTGCAAAACTTTCGCCACTGGTCAAAAGATAAACCAACTCTTCAAAATTTATCAAGAACACAATATCCCCAGAAGGTTAATGTTTGGGCGGGAATTTTGGGATCACACATTATTGGACCATATTTTATTGAAGGGACATTGAACGGTCCAAAATATTTAGATTTATTGGAAACAGTAGTTGGGCCTAGACTTACAGAATTAAATATGGAGAGGATATGGTTTCAACAGGATGGGTGTCCAGCGCATAACGTGTAAATTGTCAAAGAATATTTGGACAATTCATTTCCAGATTCTTGGATTGGTTTAAATGGACCAATTAATTGGCCGGCAAGGTCTCCTGATCTAAGCCCCTTAGATTTTTTTCTTTGGGGTCATTTAAAATCAAAAATTTACGGCCATTATGAATTGACCACTTTAGAAGACCTGAAAGCGGCAATAAGGAATGAATGTAGGCTTATTTCTAATCGACAGCTGAGCAACGTGAGACAGCAATGTTACGATCGTCTCGGATTTTGCTTAGCGCAAAACGGCGGCCATTTTGAATATTTATTATAATTTTTAAATTTTAATGTTGTAATTAGTAGGTACGATTTAATATTTTTTAAATAAATAAATCTTGTTACGTACAATGTATCCACTTTATTAAATTAAATATTAATAAAAGATTAAAAACATATTAACAATAAAAATTATTTTGAAAAGAAAAAATTAAAAAATAAATATTGCTGTCGGTTGGTTTCGAACCCGACTCTCTAAATTGTGAAGCGCGCACGTTACCCCTACTCTATCAGAGCTGTTGCTTAGATACTATTATTTTCAAGATATGAATAACATTCATGGTACTTGTACAATTTTTCTTAATTTATTCTAATATTACACTTGTAAATTGACTGATTTGAATTGAAATCCATAGAAATAGTATCCCGGATAAGCATGCAAAATTTTATCTTAATATCTTGCACTGGGGAGATACTATTCACAATTAACTAATTTTACATGTTAATCGCCCATGTGTCGGTCGGCCTAAGACACCCGGTATATATATATATATATATATATATATATATATATATATATATATATATATATATATATAAAAGTGATATTCACAGGTAAGCAGTCAGGATGATGATTAATTTTGAATAAAACTCTTTTAACTTATTATCAAGCTTTCGGAATTATTTTATTCCTTCCTCAGGATAACAAAAAGGTTACAATGATCATAAACTACATGTTAAAAAAAAATTGTGCACAGTAAGTACTTACTACTTTTTGAGGTTATAGTTTAAACAAAGCAGTCGTAAGAACAAAAAATGGTTGTGTTTTGAAATAAATTTGTAACATTTTTAATTTAAATCCAAAACAATGTTGGATTGTTGATCTTTATGTATTGGGTCTTTAATTTTAGAAAATAATGAGTTATTAGTATGTGAATTTTTTAAAGCTATTTTGACCTTTTCATTTTTCACTTCTTTTACTAGTTGAGGTGTATGGTAGTCTATATTAGGTAGTGATGTGAAAGTGATATTGCTGTTTTTCAAGTCTGTCTGTGCAATGTGACGATTGTTGTTTACATTATTTAATTATGTCGTGTCAGTGTTGAAAAGTAAACGACGAATGAGAGAATCAGGGTATGCATTATTAATCAAAATGTTTTATAATTACCTTCCGTCACCTTTAGGTAAGGAAGGTATTGTCTTTGGTCAAAAAATTCGGTGGTGAGTTTTTGATGAATAAGCACGTTTTAGGGTCCCTATAATACGATTTTACTAATTTTACGATGCTGTCTGTATGTGTGTTTGTGTGTCTGTGTCTGTGTGTGTGTGTGTGTGTGTGTGTGTGTGTGTGTCTGTGTGTGTGTCCGTGTGTGTGTGTGTGTGTGTGTGTGTGTGTGTGTGTGTGCGTGTGTATGTGTGTGTGCGTGTGTGTGTCTGTGCGTGTCTGTCTGTGTCTGTGCGTGTCTGTCTGTGTCTGTGCGTGTCTGTGTGTGTGTGCGTGTGTGTGTGCGTGTGTGTGTCTATGTGTGTCTGTGTGTGTCTGTCTGTCTGTCTGTCTGTCTGTCTGTGTGTGTGTGTGTGTGTGTGTGTGTGTGTGTGTGCGTGCGTGCGTGTGTGTGGGTGTGTAACAAAATTTTCGTCTACGATAACTTCCATAATACAATTCTAATAATTATAATTCTTTTGTATTTCTCTTCCTTACATCCATGTGAAGAGCTGATTAGATTTTGGTTAGAATTGGACAACCGGATGTACCATCATTTGAAAATTTTAACAGTTTTTCTTGAAAAAACTATGTTAAATATAATTTTTTCACATTTAACTTTATTATAAATATTAAAGAATATTTTATTCTCTATACGATTTGACTGAATTTTATACTTAATATTAAATGGATATAGAGTTAAAAAATTATAAAGAAATTAAATTTCATAAAGTAGCCATAGCTATGGAAACAGCTACTATGTTAAGAAAATTTTGATTGAAATGTCAAGTGAAATTGACATAGTGTGTTTGTCTTATAATTTTACTGGAAATATAGGATCTTTTGCTATAAATTTTCTGTATGGAATTTGCATAAAATACGTGCAACTGCCGGAAGGTAAAGTGTAAGAAATATAATCCTTAGCAAGGAACTTTCTGTATGAAATTTGTACAAAATACATAGAACTGACGGAAGGTAATGTGCTGGCCACATCCGATTTTTTATTTAAGTTTTTAGTGTGACTGTGGGGTGAGAGATATTGACAATTCTTTTTTTTAAACCCAAAATTACGTTTATTTTAGTTTTCATTGTATGATGGGAATGATAGTGTATGTACCTTCCTGATGCCATGGGTTTCTGATACCAATCCAGTATGATAGTATTCGACGAAGTTCTAATTAATTTCGTGTCAAGGAAGGGCACACCTATCAGTTTCAGTTTCGATGGTAAATTGTATCTTCGGGTTGTACTTATTAAAAATGTTCAGTATCTCTTCAATCCCATCACTCGGTACTGCGCAAATGATATCATCTACATATTTTTTAATGAAAGGTAAGTTAAATGTGAGTTTAATTTATCCATAACATATTGTGCTAGGATTGGACTAAGGGAACTTCCCATCGGTGTACCATAAATTTGTTTATAAAATTGATTATTAAATTTACAAAAACTAGTATCAAAAATAAATTTTACTAACTCTATGAATAACTCTAAATTAAAATCGCAAAATTCTGAAATAATATCCCATTTATCTGTAATACTTTGCAACACTAACTCTACAGGAATATTGCTAAACAATGAAACAACATTTAAACTGATTATGACGTAGTCAGGTGGGAGTTGGAAATTTTGATATTCTCTGGCAAAATTGAACGAATCTTTAACAAAAAACAAATTATCTTGATCATTTAATTTTTTTATACTTCTATTTTTTGTTTGGTAAAAAACTTGATTGTATTTACGACTTTGTTTAATTTTAAACGTTTCAAAAATTGCTAACGGAATAATGTTACAAATTGGTTCTTGCAAAGTATCTAAAGTTTTGCTAATTTGTTCAAGATGTCGAACAGCGCATTTAATTTCTAAATTTAGTACTTTTTTACCTAACCTGTTATTAAAATTAGTAATCCTCTGTCCTAAATGTCCCCCTTGGATTTGTATGTTTGTGGTGACGTTTGTTTTTTGTTAAAGATTCATTCAATTTTGCCAGAGAATATCAAAATTTCCAACTCCCACCTGACTACGTCATAATCAGTTTAAATGTTGTTTATTTGTTTAGCAATATTCCTGTAGAGTTAGTGTTACAAAGTATTACAGATAAATGGGATATTATTTCAGAATTTTCCGATTTAAATTTAGAGTTATTCATACAGTTAGTAAAATTTATTTTTGATACTAGTTTTTGTAAATTTAATAATCAATTTTATAAACAAATTTATGGTACACCGATGGGAAGTTCCCTTAGTCCAATCCTAGCACAATATGTTATGGATAAATTATTAGTAGACTGCATATCTAAACTCACATTTAACTTACCTTTCATTAAAAAATATGTAGATGATATCATTTGCGCAGTACCGAGTGATGGGATTGAAGAGATACTGAACATTTTTAATAATTACAACCCGAAGATACAATTTACCATCGAAACTGAAACTGATAGAAGTGTGCCCTTCCTTGACACGAAATTAATTAGAACTTCGTCGAATACTACCATACTGGATTGATATCAGAATTCCATGGCATCAGGAAGGTACATACACTATCATTCCCATCATACAATGAAAACTAAAATCAACGTAATTTTGGGTTAAAAAAAAGAATTGTCAATATCTCTCACCCCACAGTCACACTGCCCATCGCCTTTCATATATTAACTTAGTTCATTTATTAATCTGGATTTAAATTAAAAATGTTACAAATTTATTTCAAAACACAAACATTTTTTGTTCTTACGACTGCTTTGTTTAAACTATAACCTCAAAAAGTAGTAAGTACTTACTGTGCACAATTTTTTTAACATGTAGGTTATGATCATTGTTACCTTTTTGTAGTTATCCTGAGGAAGGAATAAGATAATTCCGAAAGCTTGGTAACAACTTAAAAGAGTTTTATTTAAAATTAATCATCATCCTGACTGCTTACCTGTGAATTTCACTTTTCTACCTAACTGGTCAGTCGTGATCATACCTACTTATATATATATATATATATATATATATATATATATATATATATATATAAAAGCTGTTTTTCGGATACGGGACACCTCGATTATTTTCTATATTATTGGAAATACAAGAAAATCATTCAAATAAAAGTTGAAGTAAATAAAGGGGGACATTCAATTATTGAAGAAAATAATTTTTTGAACAAGTGGTTCTCAAACCATAACATAAAGTTATATTTTTTTAAATGGGATGGTATATATTTTTAGGCCTATTCGATAGAGAATTTATTTCTGAATTCAACCACGTACATATTTTATATCCTTCTTCTTCTTCATTCGGCTCTACAGATCCCAGTGTTCCTTGGCCTGATCTAACTGTCGCTTCCAGTCTGCCCTGTTCCCAGTAAACGTAATGTTTGCAGTCCTCATATTTTCTATGACGTTTGTCCTCTATCTGTCATTTTATATCCTTACATTACAAAAATATTGTGAAAAATGCAATTCAATTTAAATGAATTTTATTTTTATAGTTATTTTTCAGTAGGTCATACATATATGCAAAAACAAAACTGATGTCAATTTAAATTATTTAGTGCATAATTCCTATTCTTGCAATTTATAAAAATGTAAACAAATATTTATGTTTCGTTAAAATTTAGGTTAAATTTTTCTCATGCATAGCCTACTGAAAAATAACTATAAAAATAAAATTCATTTAAGTTTCAGTTGCATTTTATCTAAATATTTTTGTAATGTAAGGATATAAAATGATAGGGTTGATTTTAGAAAAAAAAAATACTCTATCGAATCAAACTAAAATGTGGCCAACACATGATTTTCGGTCAATTCCATGTTTGAAATAACAATGAGCTTTAAGTAAAGTATCACTTCCGCTTGGTCGTTTGTAACTAAAATCTAATTTGTTGTTCCAATAAATAGAACAGTTTGTAATACCAAATTTTGAATAAATTTTTTATGTTTTTCCTCGAAAAACTGTTGAGCTCAAAATTATATTTTATTATTTTTAGCAAAAAGTACCACTTCCGGTTTATCATATAGTTATAGTCAAAATCTAATGTTGTTTCAAATTATACACGAGTTTTAAATACCAATTTTGAGAAGTTTTGGATCATGTTTTAATATATTTTTTTCAAGAAAATCTATTTATAGCTTCCTGTAAAGTACTACTTCCGGTTTATTAATTTTAGAAAACATCTAATATGTCGTTTTCATTAATATAAAAATCTTAAATACCAAATTTAAAAGTTTTGGATTATATAATTTTATTTTTCATGAAAATCTGTTCAGAGCTTCAAATAAAGTATCACTTCCGGATTATCAATTTTAGTATTTATGACTTTTATATCAAGGGGAACAATATATTAGATTTTGGCTAAAATTAATAAACCAAAAGTGATACTTTACTTGTAGCTCTGAACAGATTTTCGTGAAAAATATATTGATATATTCCAAAACTTTTCAAATTTGGTATTTAAGATTAATGAGAACGACATATTAGATTTTTTCTAAAATTTATAAGCCGGATATGATATTTTACTTGAAGCTCTGAACAGATTTTCGTGAAAATATTTTATGATATATACCAAAATTTTTTAAATTTGGAATTTAAAACTTTTATATTAATAAGGACACATTAGATTTTTTCTAAAATTGATAAACCGGAAGTGATACTTTACTTGAAGCTCTGAACAGATTTTCGTGAAAATATATTATGATATATTGAAAATACAATAATCGAGGTGTCAGGTATCGAAGAAACACCATGTATATATATATATATATATATATATATATATATATATATATATATATATATATATATATATATATATATATATATACAAGTGTCCAGGGTAAGGGATCTCGAGAAATATAAGAGATGCGAAGTCGGTTAAATTAGACAAAAGTTGCGCCATTAGGGGACTATTGTAATGGTGTTTTTTTTTTCAGAGTTGTTAGGATCTCTAGCATGGTTGACATGTTAAGTAATCTTGACTTCTCTGTTTAACTTTCCCTTGTTGTACTACTGGTGATGAGAACTTAGTTCTCGAAATACGTATTTAGTTTTTATTAAAATTAATTTTAAGGTTAATGGGTAATTATAATGGTTTTAGTGTTTTTTTTTATTTGAGAAAAGTTACTAGATATAGGCGAAAATGGTTTTTAATTTGCATATCTTTAAGGCACTTTTTTTGTGTTATTACGAATGGCGATACTCAATTTTTTTATCGCTATTTGTTTTCGAGTTATGATGTCAAAGTTTTAATTTTTATGTGGACGTGATATTGGAAAGTTGCACCATTAAAAAGAGATTTTTTAGCTATCCAATCATGTAATATGCCTATTTTCGTTTATTTCAAACACCGAAAATACAAGAATTTCTAAATTTATAGATTAAAAACAATAGTTGTTGCAATAAAACAAATGAACTAATATTAGGTATTATCACATGTTTAATTTTAAGTTCATATTCATAATAATATTCATATTTTTTAATATTTCTAACATACATAGCATTGAAACATATTTTAAAAATCATTATAAATGTGATTGCCGTCCAAATAAAAAAATAAAGACTATAAAATTTTGAGAACTAATTAAAGAAATTATCAACGAAAATAATCAAATTGTTATTTCCAATTGTGTTTTTCAATTGTTTCATTGCTACAACCATTGTTTTTAACCTATAAATTTAGAAATTGTTGTATTTTCGGTGTTTGAGACAAAAATCAACATATTACAAATGGTTGAAAAGCTAAAAAAATTTTTTCAGTGGTGCAACTTTCTAATATGGCGTCCATATAAAAATTAAAACTTTGACATCAAAATTCGAAAACAAATAGAGATAAAAAAAATTGAGGATCGCCATTCGAAAGAACATAAAAATTGCTTTAAAGATGTGCCAATTAAAATCCCATATTATTTCACATTTGGAAAATATTTGCAAATATAAAAAGCTGCAAATTTTATATTTTCGCCAATATCTAGTGACCTATGTATTTTTTCTTAAATAACAAAACACCATTAAAATGGTCTCTCAACTCTCATCTAATTTAACCGACTTCGTATATCTTATAGTTCTGGAGATCCCTATGTTGGAAAAGTTATCCTGGACACCTGTATATATACAGGGTGTAAATGAAATAAGTACATTAAATTTAACCAGTAATATAACTCGTCGAGAGCAACAATATTTCTTCATAACTTTTTCTCGAAATCGCATATTTTTTTAGCATTTTTACAACCCCGTAAATTGACGAGTCGTTCCAAGTATTTTTCTAATAATTGAATGCAGTAGAAATAGGTCTGACAAATTTTGTTTTAGCAATTGACAGTCCTGTGAGTTGTTGCAATTATATTTTGACATACGTAATAAACTTGTCTATAAGGTAAAATTCTGTCAAAATGCTTACGTTTACAAATAGCGAGTACACAGACCTTGTAATTACTTACCTATGGTTTATTTATTTATTCGTATCTTTACTACATTTTAATTTGTGGTTGATATAAAGACAGTGTTATAGAGTTGCCAACGCATTTAGACGGAGCGTTTCCAAATCATACGTTCCTAATATTCGCACATTTGTTAATCTTGTACATCTTTCTCACAATAAAGGAGTGTCACATATTACAATGTTTTAAAAAACAGTTGTATCCATACCATTTGCAAAAAGTTCAATATTTTCAGCACATAACAGACTTCAATTTTCGGAATGGCTCATAATGTTCATTAATGACACTGAAATTACTTGGGAAGGTGTATTTATTATGCACAATACACATCTCGACAGATGAAAATGCTGTAAAAATTTACATTAAAAAATGTTTGGGCGGAACAATAAATGGTCGACTAATTATTGGTACTCATGTACCTCGTTTAAATGGACAAAAGTTTGTACTTACATTTTTTGAATAACGTATTTAAACTATTATGACTTGTCGAAGATAAATAATCATCTCATAATCTAGCAACTATGCTTTTGCTTTTCCTCGTTCTTCCTTGTTTTCCTCTATGAATAGGTGATTAAAAGCCCGGTTTAATACACAACTTTATAATTTTATTATCCAAAATTTAAATTTCTTTATTTTAAAAATTGTACTATTATAAATTAATTAATAATAAATGTTATTTCCGTTGATTCGTTTATTAATTACTGTGACTGCAAGTGTAACCGATAACCAACAATTTTTGAGCTGTTTGTATCCCACTTGAATACGGCTGCAGCCATTTGTTCTCCATGGGCGGGTAACGAAATATACAGCAAATCTTTAAAGAATTTTAACTCAAAATCTAAAAGACTTAGAAAAAAAGTTATTAAGAAATATTGTTGCTCTCGTCGAGTTACATTACTGGTTAAATTATATATATATATATATATATATATATATATATATATATATATATATATATATATATATGCATACGAGCCCAGTCGCACATTTATTGGACCAAAGAACTCTTGTGCAGAAAATCAATATTCAGAACTAAAATTTGTCATGTACAAATCATTTATAGAAAAACAAACAAGTATATTAAACACACTGTAGTTCTAGCAATTAATTAACAACATTTAATGTACAGGCTGTTTTTTTTACGACACTATAAGTAAGTATCTCAGAAACGAATTTAAGTTGTGTTATATCTTGAAATTATATAAATAGAAAAATTATTTTTATGCACCACTGTATAAACACTATAATATTGTGACATTTTTATTTGAAACATTTTTCTCGATAACTGACGGTTTAGAAGTAAATTGAAGAAGAAGAAAAACAATCAGTTTTTCATTATCTTGTGAGCCATGTATATTTTTTTTTCAATAATTTAAATGCTGAAACTACTGAGAATTTAATACACTTATCTACCCTTTCGAACACAACCTGTCTATAATAAATTTTAATTCTGAAAAAATAACGTTCGGCACAAAACTCCTTGTAGCCCGGTTGTTAAGGGCGAAATTTTGCCTCCACCCTGCATTTTGTGATGCAAGCAAGCCGTTTGGGTCATATGTTACTGGGACTATACCCTACCGATTAAGAGATGTAGCCACCCGGAAATGTCCCGGAGGCACAAGTTATTGCGGGTTGTATACCTCACTGGCGCAGTTTTTTTAAAGTCGCCGTGGTTCACAAACCATTAGATCTTCAGACTTAAATTTTTCTAATAATGATAACAATGGAAAGGTCTTTGATACTGCAGTGCAAAAAAATGTTTGGTTACATATAACGTATACATTTTCCTCTTCAATTTAGCACATTGTGTTTTTTTGAAGAAAATTTTGGCTTCCTTGGCCGATGGCGCAAGAATGCTACGTCATACTAGAAAATAACTCGAATAAAAATTGTAGCGCGTTCAAAGAGCTATCGGCATAGGGTTTAGTTGCGTATCTGTGACTTTCAGAGGCCCACCGACACGGAAGTTTCTAAAGAAACGCGTAAGTGAGCCGAGCCGCCCTGTGCAAGACAGACCATTGTTACGTCAATTGGAGCAAGGCGTTTAGTTTATATGTTGCTTGGACAATACTCTACCGATTAAGAAATGTAGCCACCCGGAAAGGTTGCACAGGCTCTGTGTATTGAGGGTTGTATACTTCATTAGCGTGTTTTTCTTACAGTAGCAGTGGTGTGCAAACCATTGGGTCTACAGAACTGATTTTATTTTTATATTACTTGTAATGTTAAGGTCTTTGATGCTGCTGCGCAAAAAGAACGAGTTTGGTTACATATAACGTATTCATGTTTCTCTTGGATTTAGCACATTGTGATTTCTTGGAGTATATTTTGGCTTCCTTGGCCGATTGCGTAAGAACTCTACGTTATAACGGAAAACAACCCAAATAAAAGTTGTAGCGCATCCAAAGAGCTATCGATATAGGGCTCAGTGGCAAGTCTGCGGCTATCAGAGGTCAGCCGTCATGAAAGTTTCTAAAGGGAGGCGTAGATGCACAGTCACCCTGTGCGAGACAGAACATTGATGTGTCAGTTCGAGTAGCCGTTTGGTTCATAAGTAGCTGGGACCAAACCCTACCGATTAAAAGGTGTAGCCATCCGGAAATGCCGCGTAGGCTTTGTATATTGCGGGTTGTATACCTCATTGGCGCGTCTTTTCTTATTAAAGTCGCAGTGGTACGCAAACCATTGGACCTACAGAGCTGATTTTTTTATATATTAATTGTAATGATAAGGCCTTTATTGCTGCAGGGCAAAAAAGAAGTTTCATAACTTACGATGTATCCATTTTCCTCTTGAACAGAGCACATTGTTATTTTTTGGAGGATATTTTGGCTCCCTTGGCCGACTTCGCAAGAACCCTACATTATACCGGAAAACAACCCTAATTAAAGTTGTAGCGCGTTCCAAAAGCTATCGATATAGAGCTCAGAGGCGTGTCTGTGGCTATCGGAGGCCCGCCGACACGGAAGTTTCTACAGAGTCAAGTACGTGCGCCGAGTTGTCCTACGCGAAAGAGAATATTTTTGCATCTGTTAGAGCAAACCGTTTGGTTTGTATGTTGGTGGGACCATGCCCTACCGATTATGATATGTAGCCACCCGGAAATGCCCCGCAGGCATTGTATATTGCGGGTTGTATATCTCATTGGCACGTGTTTTCTTATTAAAATCGCAGTTGTGCGCAAACCATTGGACCTACAGAGCTGATATGTTCCTTGTATAAATTGTAGTGAAAACGTCTTTGATGCTGCAGTACAAAAAAAGAGTTTGGTTACATATATTGTATCGATTATCCTCTTAAACAGAACATTTTGTGGTTTTTTTTTTGGAGAAAATTTTGGCTTCTGTGGCCGATTTTGCTAGACCGCTGCGTTACACATAAAAACAACACTAATAAAAGCTGTAGCGCGTGTAAAGAGCTATAGAGAGCTTAGCAGCGTGTCTGTGGCTATCAGCGGTCCGCCAAAACGGAAGTTTCTAAATGGACGCGTAGGTTCTATCTCGTACAGGGCGGCTCGGCGCACTGCGCCAATGAGGTATACAACCCGTAATAACTTGTGCCTCCGGGACATTTCCGGGTGGCTACATCTCTTAATCGGTAGGGTATAGTCCCAGTAACATACAGGGTGAACTCCCTTAACATCCGGACTATTGGTCCAATACATATGTGACTGGACTCGTATATACAGGGTCTGCAACGAAACGCAGAACATAAAAGTTTAACATAGGATTTAAAAAATGTGCGGAAATTGGGTCTCCTGTACATTTTAGGGCAAAATACAAGAATAAAAAGTTGTTTACAATTAATTGTTATTTATAAAATGCCCTCATTTAATGCAATAGAATATCTGTAGCAGTAGATATTTAGAAAGGAGTATATGAAATTTTCGTACTTTTAATTCTTGTACGTTGGCTCTAAAATGCACAGGAGAGTAAATTTCCACACTTTTTTAAAATCTCATGTTAAACTCCTATGTTGTTCGGTTGCACATCCTATATATATATATATATATATATATATATATATATATATATATATATATATATATATATATATGTATAGGGTGTAAACGAAACTAGGAAACGCGATTTATCTTGGAAGTTATTAGAGGTACAAAAAATACTATAAAATAAAGTTGTAGGAGACCAAGATATCACTATTAAATTATGTCGCCACGCGTGGGTTGAAGGTTAAATCTGTCACCACTAACAAATAAATAAACCAACACTCAATACATTTTATTATCAAAGATAATAAACTCAAACATCAAAATTATACATAGATACCAAAAAACCGAAAAAAAATTCATCGCCAACGTAAATTTAATTTTATTTCATGGCTTGCTTGTGGCCATATCAGCCCCTCACGGAGGTCAGGGTAGACGAAATTTTACTCGGCTATGAGAACGGGCGGTGTAGGGCTGCTCAGTTGAATGGGTAATTGCACCTGGTGCCTTCACGGGCGCTGGATGAAGTGCGTAGTTCTCTGCTTCGATGTACGTTGGCTTTAATCAGTCAATGCTAACGCGTGCATCGCGTCCATTTATGTAGATTATGTAGGTCTTGTAAGCACGCCGAATCACTGGGTGAGGACCACTATATGCAAGTTTCAGTGCGCCTCATACTGAATCGTCTCGTAGGTAGACGTAAGTGCAGGAAGCTAAGTTTTGGAAAACAAAATTATTAGTATTGCAATGACGAGATGCGGGAAATGAGCGAAGTTGTGATATTTGATGGCGTAGTTCATGTCTTTCAAATTCAGAAGTATCTAGTAATTCATGAGTTTACCGTACACCAGTTCGGCAGACGACGCTTTCAGGTTTGATTTAAATGCGTTTCGGAAGCCAAGAATTACGAGTGGCAAAGCTTGCAGCCAAGACATGTTAGGATGGTACATAAGAGTTGCTTTTAATTGCCTGTGGAACCTTTCCACCATTCCATTTGAACTAGGATGTCAGCTGCAGTTTCGTGGCCGGGCGATGCCAAGTGTCATTCCGAGATTTCTAAATAATGCTGATTCGAACTGGCGACCTTGGTCAGTCGTTATTTTCAGTTCATAAAGGCTTTGGCGACTTCTTCTGTTTCAATAGTTCGTAGTGGCCAAACTTCTGGCCGTCTTGTAAATCTGTCTACGGCTGTGAAACAATAACGATAAAGGCCAGCATGAGGAAGACGGCCTATAATATCCAAATGAACGTGTAGAAGCGAGTTCAGCATCATCTTCTCGAGAGTCGAAGTCAAATTTTAACTGGACTGCTTTCAAAAGTAATTTCAAATAAATAATTAAAAATTATGCTGGCAATGATTCGATTTAGTGTAAATATTTGAACGTGCCTAAATGCACATGATTTTTTCGACGTTGACATATATAAAAAAAATTAACTTTTATTTTTAAAAATCTTCTCCCCCCACTCCGCGTAATAGAGAAGATATATTTCTAATATCAATCAACTAAATAGTAAAATATCAAACAAATCTCTTGAAAATAATCTTCGACTCTTTACACCTATACAAAGTAGATTATTATCAAAAAAGCAGACTATGTTCACATGAAGAATGTTATGTTTGTGATTTTTTGTTTAAAAATTTGATGTGGCCACCACATAACCTCTCGCCAGATATTTTACCTGGTTGTACGCATAAAACGAAAAATATTTTTAAATACAAGTACATATATTCATCTCACTACAAAATAATTCTTACATATATTTGCAAAATCTATTTTAATATAAATTATGTACAATATATACATCTTCTTTATTTTCAATATTCTGACATTTTCTTTTTCTACTTTCCTTTTCTTTTTCTTTATATTCGTCATTTTTTCGCAAATTCCTTTTATATTCTTTTTTACGTATATTCTTTTGCGTTGCTGACTTTTTTTTTATTTTCATAATCTTCATAATGATGTACAAATATTTTTTACAGTGGCATACAAATATTTTTGACAGTGACATTTATGTGTCAATTACAAACATTTTAATTTCTTGCCTTGAAGTAGTTTGATCTGAGAATTTTTACATCAAATTATTTTTTATGCATTTCTTTATCTTTAAATCTATAGAAGATATAATAACGAATTTATATTTATCGAATAAAGAATTTATCGTTCTTTAATATAACTATTTACATAAATTTTCGATAAATAATATTTAGATGATTTTTTTTGTAACTACTACTTCCGGTTGTCCAATTGTTACCAAAACTTAATCAAATCTTCCCATTATTGTTAGATTGAGGAGTCCCTACTTAAAAATGTCTTAAATCTTATAGTATTTGAGATATCGTGGATCCAACATCCACACACACACACACACACACACACACACACACGCACAC
Source organism: Harpalus rubripes (assembly GCA_963082715.1). NCBI lineage: Eukaryota > Metazoa > Arthropoda > Insecta > Coleoptera > Carabidae > Harpalus > Harpalus rubripes. The sequence goes on from OY720455.1 coordinate 19,367,638, forward strand.
GCACACGCACACGCACACGCACACGCACACACACACACACACACATACGGAAATCATCGTAAAAAATTTATAATCGGATTCTAGGGACCTTAAAACGTGCTTATTCACTATAATCTGGATATGCGAATTCAATACCTCTCTTAGCGAGAGGTAAAAAGTAACCCTTATTTTATTATATTCATTGGTAATATGTATTGGTTACATTGCAGACATAAATTCTGTAACGTTATTTTGCAGATAGCGGTCAGAAAGTTGGCGGGAGATTGCTCGAGCGCCAACGGTCGGATAGCAGATTTAAAAATACGATGAAATATGGGAACACAATTTAAATAAAATATACAAGGCAATATTATTTGGCAGCATCCCGTCGTACATATCAATATGGTGGTCGCTGATGATCAATGCTGAGTGCTGGGTTTATGAATTAGTGAAATATCGGGTTTTTAGAAAAACGACGCTGGGCGTCGCGGCGGCGGTACCGGCGGTTGGTGAGCGGGAGCTGCGGGAATCTGAGGAATCCGTGTACAAACGTTTTTCGGACGGATTCGTCGAATCCGAGGCTAGGCGTGGCGACGGTGGCAAGTACGCGGTAGATTTGGGGATCTTAAGGATCCGCCTGGGAATGTTTCTGGACGGTTCGCGTTTTCCTCGTAATTTGTAAGATCGACGTCGGGCATCGCGTTTGCGATGCCGGTGCAACCGGAATGTCGCGGAGTACACGGATTGTCGACGGTAATGCGAACCAGGCAAAACTCGCAGATTCTAGGCCTGGGTTGCCCCGGCATACGCACGGGGGCGTGGCGGCGTCGAGTTGGAAAAACGCACTTGGGTCGATTCACGGCCAGATGTAATGCCCGACTTGACGTCGGTAAACTCACAACGAATTATTGTAAGCGAATAGAACCGCGCAACTGGTGATTTCAGTCTACGGACGTGACTACGGCCGGTGCCAGTCGTAGTGTCTCTGGCTATATTTAACTCGCAATGAGACACTAAGACTGATTTGTTACAAAACAACAGAAATTCGTACAGAGAGCACACGGTACGGATTTTTAAAGAAACGAAACATTTTGCTCACCTGCAGGTCGGTTTCGGGATTTTGTCGGATTACTCACAGTCATGTCAACTTATGTTAAATAGATAGTTAGATAATATTTATTGGTTTCCAAGTTTACATACTTATACCAAAGAGCCTACTGTTACAATATATATTTATAATAAGTAAAGGACATTCAATTATATTAGTAACTACATACATTTAAATTTAATTTTTTTCTGTACACATATTTTAATTGTGATATTACAAGCTTATATTATATTTATAGATCTATATAATTTTGCCTTTATTTATTTTATCAGTTTAAACTTTTATTCTACATAAATTTACAATGCATATAATGGACACATTTTATTTTGTCGGGCATATTACAAAGAAATGAAAAATAATTTCTATTTCGTTGGTATTACAAGTTTGCATATATTGTTTGCGTCCAGTTCATATCTAATGTATTTATTGTAACGAAACCGACTAGTAATTAGGACCCAAAACTACGTTGTGTTTGTAAAAATGTAAAGATGAAAGAATGTAACCCCAAAATGATCGTAATTCGAAGTGGCTGTCATGAAAGGAGAAGATAGGGGACGTTAGGAGTGAAACTGAGTAGATGCCTTCCAAAAGAGTAACTACAACTCTTATGCATTTATTACTGCAAGTACAAATAATCAAAGATATGCCAATATACAAACAATAATGTAAACTGTATTGTGGGTTGTACAAGTCCACAGGTTGTATGTGTGATGATTGGTACGGCGCTAGGCACAGGAATGGCGCTCGGCACAGGAATGGCGCTCGGCACAGGAATGGCGCTCGGCACATCGGAACATAGCGGCCAGTGACGCATCATGTGACTCTGTATTAAACCACTGGTCAAACACTGTAACAGACCACATATTCAAATAGAAAGGAGTATAAATCTGGTTTGCACAGACTAATATTTCTCCGTATTTATCTTTGTAAATCATAATATATCTTTTATAAACCACCGTCTCTAGAAGTGGGAAACAGTTATTATACCTGAAATAAATAACCATCAGGCAACAAGCATATGCAATAATAAAGTAATGCAATAGCAAACAAATGAAAAACCACAATATAAGTGTCAATTAGACCTGATGGCTGTAAATAAATAAAAATAGAAATAATCACAGTAACATAAACAAATGCAAGTTAACTCAAATAACAGTGAGCCGAAAATAATTGCGTAAAGAAACATGGGTAAGTCTTTATGAAAGACAAAGATCATTAATTGTATTGTTCTGTAATAAAATGTTTATATTAGTGCTGCTTTATAGAGGTCAGCTTCTCTGAGTTAGCTTACCCTGGTATTTCACCATAACTTAGACCGGGACATCATCCTCGTAGCTTGCCTGTATGGTAACTAGGATAGAAAGTGTCTCAAACGAGGTCTGTACAACTTTTTATGACCTACACTTGGTGATACTACAATTACAGCAGTACATGTCTCAAAAGAGACCTGGACATCGTCCTCATAGCTCACACTTGGTGAAATTACAATTACCGCAGGAAATGTCTCAAAGGAGACCTGGACATCGTCCTAATAACTCACACTTGGTGATACTACCATTATAGCAGTAAAATGCCCCAAAAGAGACCTGGACATTGTCCTCATAGCTCACACTTAGTGAAACTACAATTACCGCAGTAAATGTCTCAAAGGAGACCTGGACATCGTCCTTATAACTCACACTTGGTGATACTACAATTATAGCAGTAAAATGTCTCAAAAGAGACCTGGACATCGTCCTCCTAGCTCACACTTAGTGAAACTACAATTACAGCAGTAAAATGTCTTAAAAGAGACCTGGACATCGTCCTCAAAGCACACTAGGCTCCCTCTCCTAGACGATGCCAGAGCAAACAAACACCATTCCACCACAGGACTTGGGGTATGGAGACAGTGTTAAAATGAATTGTTGGTTATGTGACGGAATGTTGGTTACTTATGAATAGGAAGGTGAAAGGAATCTGACCATTCACGCTAGAATAAATTAAATCTATGGACGAAGGAATGGGTTCTGTCCGGATAGCCAGGACGGCCACCCACGAAGTAATGATAAACCTCTGTGGAAGAAGGAACGAGTTCTGTCCGGATAACCAAGGACGGTACTCACGCAGGCATGATAAAACTCGGTGGAAGAAGGAATGAGTTCTGTCCGGATAACCAAGGACGGTACTCACGCTGGAATGATAAAACACTGTGGAAGAAGGAATGAGTTCTGTCCGGATAACCAAGGACGGTACTCAAGCTGGAATGATAACACTCTGTGGAAGAAGGAATGCGTTCTGTCCGGATAACCAAGGACGGTACTCACGCTGGAATGATAAAACACTGTGGAAGAAGGAATGAATTCTGTCCGGATAACCAAGGACGGTACTCACGCTGGAATTATAAAACTGTGGAAGAAGGAATGAGTTCTGTCCGGATAACCAAGGACGGTACTCACGCTGGAATGATAAAACACTGTGGAAGAAGGAATGAGTTCTGTCCGGATAACCAAGGACGGTACTCACGCTGGAATGATAAAACTCTGTGGAAGAAGGAATGAGTTCTGTCCGGATAACCAAGGACGGTACTCACGCTGGCACGATAAAACTCTGTGGAAGAAGGAATGAGTTCTGTCCGGATAACCAAGGACGGTACTCACGCTGGAATGATAAAACACTGTGGAAGAAGGAATGAGTTCTGTCCGGATAACCAAGGACGGTACTCACGCTGGAATGATAAAACTCTGTGGAAGAAGGAATGAGTTCTGTCCGGATAACCAAGGACGGTACTCACGCTGGCACGATAAAACTCTGTGGAAGAAGGAATGAGTTCTGTCCGGATAACCAAGGACGGTACTCACGCTGGAATGATAAAACACTGTGGAAGAAGGAATGAATTCTGTCCGGATAACCAAGGACGGTACTCACGCTGGAATGATAAAACACTGTGGAAGAAGGAATGAGTTCTGTCCGGATAACCAAGGACGGTACTCACGCAGGCACGATAAAACTCTGTGGAAGAAGGAATGAGTTCTTTCCGGATAACCAAGGACGGTACTAACGCTGGAATGATAAAACTCGGTGGAAGAAGGAATGAGTTCTGTCCGGATAACCAAGGACGGTACTCACGCTGGAATGATAAAACTCTGTGGAAGAAGGAATGAGTTCTGTCCGGATAACCAAGGACGGTACTCACGCAGGCACGATAAAACTCTGTGGAAGAAGGAATGAGTTCTGTCCGGATAACCAAGGACGGT